>CP137676.1:3477790-3602790 GCA_037976565.1 Mesocentrotus franciscanus
AAACATGTTGAAAGGAGGTTCCCGACAAGCACCAACAAACTTCCATCTAGGACAAACCCCTTCGCCAATACGTCACGGCAGGGGCGGCGATCCCGGGGGAACGGGGGTAAGGGGGGATCGTCCCCCGGAAATTTTGAAAAAGTGCAACAAAAAATGTATAGCAAATACTGACTAAAGACTGCAACACACTTTTAGGCTCTGGAGGGCCCAAGAGGGCAGCGTTTAGACAGATAAAAATGCAAAAATCTTTTCGCTTAGGAGCTACGCTCCCTCGCATAATATCCTTCAAAATGTTAAAGTAAATATTGTAGAAAAGTGAAGTGCGAAAAAGTGTATTGCTTGTTTTTATACTATAGTTTTGCTAAGGAATGTAATTTTTTAATACAACAAAACATGTGAAGGGGGTAGTCACCTCCGTCACCTTCACCCCTCTCGTTCACTATGCTCCCTCGCACTGGCGTAGTGTTGGGGGTTGCCCTCCCAAAAAAAAAAATTCAAACGTGGTTTATTTCTAATTCGATACCAGTAATTTACAAATGTTGCTGAAATGGCATGATTTTTCCCTGAGCTTTGGGCCCCACCAAGGGCCCTAAGGCGGATCCCTGGTTGCTCATCTGACCGTAATTAAATGCCTAAAACCCCTGAGCTTCTGGGGGCTCCACCCCCTGGACCCCACCAGGGCCCTAAGGCGGGCCCCCGGATGCTCATCTGACCGTAATTAAATGCCAATTGGTGACCTGCATGCCATGCAGTGTCAGAAATACGTTACCCAAATATGCTCATCTGACCGTAATTAAATGCCTAAAACCCCTGAGCTTCCGGGGGCTTCGCCCCTGGACCCCACCAGGGGCCCTAAGGCGGCCCCTGGATGCTCATCTGACCGTTATTAAATGCCTAAAACCCCTTTGCTTCAAGGGGCTCCGCCCTTTGACCCCCGCCGGGGCTTTGCCCCTGGACCCCACGCCAATTTACGCTCCACTTGCTTCGCTCGCTTTGCTCTACCTGATCGTTAATACTTTTACTTGATCGAAAAACGTTCCGCGGGGCCTGCATGTAACATGTACGAGGGGTGGGTATGCGGATTTTGTTTGCCCCAAAAAAACGTTTTTGCTGATTACGCCACTGCTCCTCGTCCCTCGCATTTCGCCCCCGGTCATGAAAAGAAATCACCGCCCCTGCGTCACGGCTACGTCAACGGACTGTGGAGCACATGGTTCGCGGTACCAGTCCCGTCGTGGCACTAATGCCTTTTGGCAAGACACGAGTCTACATTTGCCACACTCCACCCAGGTGAGGTAAATGGGTAAACGTTTTGGTACCCGGAAGGAAGATATTGCTTAAATGCTTGAACGCCTTATCAGGGTAGCTCGGCTATAGCCAGGGTAATAATATGATTGCAGGGCCCTCAGAGAGAATAGTATTAATACTGATTAGGCTACCCTGGGTAAACAAATCATATTTATTATTATTATTATTATTATTATTATTATTATTATTATTATTATCATTATTATTATTATCATTTTTACATTCCGTGACTTTCTTTCTCATATAGTGAATACTCCCTTGTTGATTCTTTCAAAATAATGATAAATAAAATTTAAAAAATTAATTGGTATACTAATATTTTTTAATTTTTTTAATGAAGGCATACCCTTTCGAGTTCTTTCAGATCATCATCGATGTTCCTTTTTTTAGTCGTCATACGAATTACAGATGTGGTTTCAATCGTAATGGTTGTTGAATGCGTCGTTGAATCGAGTGTGGCGGTCGTTGACATGGGCATGGACAAAGAAGTTGAAGGTTTAGTCACAGTAACATTATCGCGGTAGGTTGTTGGGTCCTTCTGGAAGCCTGTTGTCGACGGTGACGTCGGTAGCGGTGACGACGTTGATGGCAATGGTGATGATGACGGTGTAGGTGTTGGCATCGACGGCGGCGGCACTGATGGCGGCAACGACGGTGGTGATGGTGGTGGTGGTGGCGGTGGTGGCGGTGGTGGTGGAGGCGGTGGTGGTGGAGGCAATGACGGCGACGCTGTGTTCATATACGGAGGAGACGTACTTGGTTGATGAGGTACATTGGTAGATAAGTAATCAGTTGAAGATGCAGGTGATGTCATTTCCGTAATGACGATAACTAGTTCGGTGGATGAGGTTGCTGGTGCTCCCAATGTATCAGTAGTTATTCCAACTGAGGTGCCATGCACTGTGGCGTCCAGGTCTTGTGTGGTTTTAAAATCGTTCGTATCAAGAATTGTTGCTCCTGCTTCGGTAGTAGTTTGGGTATTCACAACGTAATAAGAGAGTATCATGATCACAAGTATGGGCGCCATTTTAAAATATATCCTTAATGCCATTTTTAATACATCCGACCCATGAGGGCACTTGCAAATAATGGCTGTAAATCCGAGAATAGAATCTCTTTTATACGATATACTGAGGTATGTAAATGCAAATAATGACTTACACTTAAAGACCTTTTAATGGGACCGAAGTCAAATCATAATTGCTTCCTTTGGTTTTCGAGAGTTTTTTGTGTGGATAGGTGCCATGCAAGATGTGATGGAAGCGGGGGTGGGGCAAGAGGGGGGGGACCCCTCAATTGAACATGCCCCTTCCAAGTGATCAAATACCCCTACCGTAACGAAAATTAATGCCCTTCCTGAATTGAAATGATTCCTTTTAAGTCTTTATGATTTTTAATATCTCTCTTTCTTAAAATGAAAAAGTAAAGTGCCCCTTTTTTGATAAATGGTTAGACCTTCGTTTGTGTTTGTGTTTTATTCAATGATGGTTTTTCGTCAAAAACAATTATTGTCCCAGTAAATATATTCTCTTGACAGTGTGAGTTTGCTTTTCTTTTAACACAATGCCATACGATCCAATCTGCCTCAAAACACTTGTTTTAAGACGAGGACAAGAAATGATGTTGTCAGTTGCCAGAAAGTCTTGTTATAAAAACAGTTCCTCCATAAGGGTGAAACACGAAGGCAGTGGATGTATGTTACATGTATTATGGGTATATCAGGCCCGAGAAAAGCGGACAATTTCTCATCTCAGAAGGGGCACTTTCTTCATTGCGGGGATCGAGGGACCTAGTACACACAGTCCATGTATGGTTATTTTCAGAAATAAATACCGCCTGGTCGCATGCTACCTCATTAGCATACACTGTTGTAAATAAAGTGGGAGTAATTTTTCTTTACCTCTTTTCATGAAATTATTTTGACAGTATGATTTGTTCTTGATACATAAAGTTTACATCTACTCAGAACGTTATTGATCGATCTTAAAGAGTCATATAAAGATTGATCAATAAAGTTCTGAGAAGATATATATAAACCACACTCTTACAATCACTTTATTATAAGAGGTAAAGAAAAAAATTATTCCAACTTTTTCGGCAACAGTGTACACAGGACTAAGCCTACACCTACATAACACACATGACAGGTAGCAAATAATGAGCAAGGGCTACAACAATCTGTTTG
The DNA here is from genome assembly GCA_037976565.1 of Mesocentrotus franciscanus. Classification (NCBI taxonomy): domain Eukaryota; kingdom Metazoa; phylum Echinodermata; class Echinoidea; order Camarodonta; family Strongylocentrotidae; genus Mesocentrotus; species Mesocentrotus franciscanus. The sequence goes on from CP137676.1 coordinate 3,481,284, forward strand.
GACTCTGAAGCCGAAGAAATAATATGATTGCAGAACCCTCAGAGAAAACAGTATTAGTACTGATGACGCTATCATGGGTGAACAGGATATATTATAATTATTAGTAGTATTATAAGAGCTGTAGAATGCAAAGTTCACAATTTACTATAGAAGATCTGTAAACCATGGATATTACATATGCATGGATTTCACTGTGTGTTGCAGGAGCTAGACGTTTAAATAGGATCAATACTAGAAATGCATGCTTTTCGGGAGTGACGAGGAACCCTCTCCCTAAAAAATGTTCAAGAGGTTGTCTTCTCCCCCGAAATGTAGAAAACTGTCAAAGATTGTCGAACTGATGATTTAACGCTGTCTAATTCATTAAGAAAGCAGAGAAAATGTGAGGATATGAAGCCAGACATCGACATGCAAGTTTTATCAATTAAACAATGTTAAAAGTGCTGTAAAAATGAAAAGAGCCACATTACAAATTGCAAAACTTTGTTCTCATTGAGTCGCTCAGTGAACACGGAAAAATAGGATACACTAATTAAGAAGGTTGCTATAATGAATAGTTTTTTTATGGTGGAAAAAACAAAATCCTATAATTGCAGGGTTGGGGTCTGTAACTCACATAGCCTTTTCCCGTTTACTCGCAAAGCTTTCTCGATTGCAGCACCCCGTCCCATCGGTCATGAACAAAATAGCCGCCTAATTGTTCACTAACATATCCCATGAATTCAAGCCATCATATAATGTTATGGATTATAGAGTTTAAAAAAATAAGAATATCAACACTTCAAATTTTAAAGTGAAACGCCATGCAGCAGTGGTTGAGATAGCTATACTACGCTATGAAGGAGACGCGATGGCTCAATGGTAGAGCAGTGGTCTCGTAACCAGGAGGTCCCGGGTTCGAAACCAATTTGATGCACTAGTGCCCTTTGGTAAGGCTTACTTACGAGCATACAAATGCTTTCCTAGCAGTCAGGTAAACAAAACAAAAAACCCAAACCAAACCATGCTATCTTCCGGGTCTGAACATTTGTGCTCGCTTGAAGAAGAAAAAATGGCCAGTTTTGAACCACCCATCAATATGTAAGAATGCGATATTTCATTCACATTTACTTAAAAATGCCAAAGCATTGTATATTTTCAGACACTGAACTAAATCTAGTAAAAAAAGAAGAAGAAATGAGGCGAGATAGTGAAATCCGCAACTCAAAGTATAACGATATAGGCATACCTCTTCAAGATCCTTCAGATCATCATCGACGTTCCGTCTTTCAGTCGTCATCCGAATCACCGATGTGGATTCAATCGTGGTGGTTGTTGAAGGCGTCGTTGACATGGTCGTTGTTTCTTTTGCTGGCGTGGACGGAGATGCAGTGGTGATCACTGTCGAAAACGATTTGGTCGTCGTTGGATCGTTAGTGGTGGTTGTCGGAAACAACGTTGTACCTTTCGCTGGCATGGATTCTGATGGTGTAGTGACCTCTGTTGACATCGCTTCAGTCGTTTCAACGGTTGGATGATCCGTTGCGAACAGAGTGGTCAATGAAGTCATAATGGCATCAGTTATCATGGTGATCCTGGTCGTTGTATTTTTTGCTGGCGTGGACGGAGATGCAGTGGTGATCACTGTCGAAAACGATTTGGTCGTCGTTGGATCGTTAGTGGTGGTCGTCGGAAACAACGTTGTTCCTTTCACTGGCATGGATTCTGATGGTGTAGTGACCTCTGTTGACATCGCTTCAGTCGTTTCAACGGTTGGATGATCCGTTGCAAACAGAGTGGTCAATGAAGTCATAATGGCATCAGTTATCATGGTGATCCTGGTAATGATAGGGTTATATGTTGTCTCATCAAGAGTCGTCATAGATGCGTCCGTCGATACAGGATCTACCAATGTAGTCAACTCAGTAGCATAATCAGTTTCATTTGGGAAGCTAGATGTGATGACTTCCGTGGCAATAACTGTCACTATTTCCGTGACAACATCAGTGACGTTTATCGTTACGAGATCAGTTGCAACCTCTGTAGCGTTGATGATGTCAATTTCTGTTACAACTTCTGTCACAATTTCAGTTACATTTATAGTTCCGATGTCAGTAATAAATTGCGTAGCATTGATCGTGCCAATATCTGTCGCGATATCTGTGGTAGTGTCAGTATTATTAACGTCATCTGTTACTGTCTCGAAATATGTAACGATCTCTGTTACGTTTACAAACTCGGTTATAAAGTCTGTACTGTTTGTAATCCCAATACCTGTGGTAGGGTATGTGACAGCATCCATGGTTGTGGTAACATCACTACTGTTCAATGTGACGTTAATGAATTCCGCTGTGATTTTCATATCGTTGGTCACAAAGTCAGTTGTAGATGCACTTGTTGGATTGTTATCAGTGAAGTTGCCTGTGTCTTTAGTTGTTTCTTCCGTTGTCTCCATATCTTGAGTGACCAATGGACTTGTTACTATTCCTGACAAGGTCTGAGAAGTTGAAAGTTCGTTTGCAGTAACAATATCGGGATTGGTTGTTGTGTCCGTTTGGTCGGCTGTTGGTCCCAATGAAAATGTATTCGTGATAGACGTCTCCGTTGGGCTGCCATCTGTTGTTGTGACAACAAGATCGGAATCAGTGGTGACCATTGTTGCTGCGCCTGCTCCTGGACTGGTTATCGCATTCGATACATCACATGAGAGAACTAAAATCGCTAATATGATCGTCATTTTAGAAAATAACAAATTTCTTTTTCTTGACGCCATTTTCGATGCACATACCGACTCATGTGTGTTTCCTTGCAATGAACAATTGGCTTGTAGTTCATCCGAAATAAGATCTACTTCATGTAATATTGGAAGTACCATACATCAATGCGGTGAATGAAAATATGCTTCAGTGATTATGGAATTCCCCATCCTATCTCTGTATCTCTCTCTCTCTATCTTATCTCTCCCCCTCTCGCTATATATATTTTCCATTTTCAGTTCCTGTTCAGAAATGTTTGTTTATACACTCCTTCTCTCTACCTCTTCACCTCGACCAAATTCCATATATCCTCCCTCTTTTTTTTCTCTCTCTCTCTCTCTCTCAAAACACTCAGCATTCAATGTTTGCTATGAGTATACATGCCATGTACTCATATCAAAATTCTAGATAATCATAAAATCAGGAGGAGCTCCTCGGTGAAAATGACTGCTCTTGATATTGCGACGGTTTAAAGAGAGGGTAATGTGATGTTTATGTAATGTGAATGGACGTTTGTGTATATATTAACATTCCATTCCTGCTGTTTTCTAAGTCTTTATAATCAAAACACAAAGTAATGCTTAAAATAGTATAGGAGCACTTCGTTTGGGGGGTTATGTGATTGGAGAAATCTTAAATCATTGTGTAAATTATTGTTAATTTGTTTTCGTGTATATGTTTTCGGCCGTTGGATCCGCCTTTGCCCCGGTATATGTCGTGTACATGTAATTGTATTTGTGCATGACTGATAATATGACTGATAATAATAATAATAATAATAATAATAATAATAATTGGGTTCTTTTATAGCGCTCGTATCTGTCAGACTTGACACTCAAGGCGCTCCCCATTATTACCCTGGCTTTAGCACGGCTGCCATTACGGCGCTCTAGCATGTCAAGGAATTAATTCCTGCCAGGAACCCATTTACATCACCCGAGTGTGGCAAATGTAGATCAATGTCTTGCCAAAGGACATTAGTGCCGCGGCGGGACTCGAACCGCGGACCTTGTGATCGACAGTCCGCTGACGTATCCACTCGACCACGATGACCTCACTTTAACAGGCAAATCTAATTGGGTCAATTATTTTCACTCTGACATAGGCCCACTGTTTGGACATCATTGAATAAGTACAAGTCCACACAACGCCATTGATAAAATCACAACAAAAATGTATATCAGCGAATTCTTGGTTTTATTTGCACTCTATCATTAGAGTAGTTATCTATTTGTGAATAGCATTTGTTTGACGTCAGATGTTGACCAAAAAATTATCAGAGTCGCGATAATAAATTGAAAAAACTGATAATCACACATAGGTGGTGAGAGAGGAGTTGAGGAGACAGTCGCGGTGGAGGGATGGGGATTGTCATCTTATTTTATGAGGGGTGGGGTGTCTAAGGTTACTCTCCTCTCACTTTAATAATCACATACATCGGGAAAATAAGACATAAACTTATTAACTCCCGAGTTCCAGTGGAGACAGAATTCAAGAGAAGCTAAAAGCATGATGATATCTAGCGAATTTTCTCGATATTATTTTGTGAGAATATCTTGAATTCGTAATCATTTTTCTAATTATTTACCATCTGATACTGTTTTCACACTGGTAAAATGTTGCTTAACCCCGTACTATAGGTGGGGTTAAAGGGGGGTTAAAGGGGGGTCTAGACACTCTAGACACTTAAAGCACACCGTCAACTTCCTAGTCTAGATACTTAAAAAAAGTTGGTGGTAACGCAGAGGGCGATATATGGAATACTTCTGGCCACGAACACCATAGGGATAGAGTAAATTTTCTGAATTTCTGAATTTTCGGGTTTTATTCTCTTTCTCTCTTTTTTTTTTTTTTTTTTTTTTTTGGGGGCATTTTTGAATATCTGATGCGTGGTCGACTTAGGAAACCTCTGCCTTTAGACCACCATACCAAGGGGGGGGGGGGTAAAGGGGGAGGGGTCTTTCAACTCATACATGTTTTATTCTTCAAATTACGAGTAGATACATCACAATGAATAGAACATGTGCGGAATTCTAGGAATAGTTATTCAAATTATTGCTGCCATTCTATTCTTTAATTTGGTGGTAAATTAAGATTTCACGCATACAGATCATCATGACTCATCTCATTTTATATTAGAGAAAAAAATCAGGCGCAATAAAAAGTCGCGTCATATGCGAATCATATAGACAACATGTTGATTTAAAGAAAAATACCTGAGAAGTGTAAGTTTCGGATCATTTTTGCGACCGTGTTATGACACAAACACAGTAACAAAAATACTACACCGAGATATCTGACATTGATTAAAAGGATGAGCGAACAGAGAGCATATACATTCCGTTATAGGCCTTCTGCTAGCATTAATTTTTTAATACGTTACTTTGTATCATAAATTGATACACCAAGGATTGTTTTAATCATTGGCCAAAGACCTAAACTTATTACAGTCATGTTTTAAACTTGTATTTATTTTAATAATTTGATGATTTCATCGATCCCCTGAGGAGACTTTACAGAAGTATCCCTACTTTGACAAATAATATAGATGAAAGTGAACGAGCCTTTTTTTCACATTCTCGTTGAGTAAAATAATGAGAATTAACAAGGCCATGTATCAATCAGTGGGAGGATGCGGGAGACATCCTAGCTGTCGTCCTCTTGTCTTGCCTTATTTTCCCACTCCTTTTTTTTTCTCCCCCTCCCCCTTCTAGACATTCACTTATAGGGGGCATGTGCCCCCTGTTTTACTACCCATCGGTTCGTCACTGCAGATAGAAATGAATCAGGTGGTCCTGATTCCCCCCCCTTTAAAAATATTCGCTCTATTCATGTACTTACTAATCATAGACTTTCATAGTTTTCAAGGCCCCTTTTTTAACAACCCTGGATCTGCCTTTTATCCCCTTAATATCTGTCATTTCACTTCACATTATTATTGAGCAGTTTAACAGAAATATTCAGGGGGGTCTCCGTATAAAATATACTACATGTATGTATCAGTCGGAGGTGGCTCAGGTGGCTTTATCGAAGCATGCAGGGAGATCCTTGACGTCAAAGTTTTGCATTGTGATAGTAAGATTCGTGAACTACCATTGAAGGCTTGATGTCACTCAATTTGGAACAACCTGAACAAACGATAAAACAAAAATAAGATGAGTATGTGTGTAAACTGCTATTTTAGCTGGATAATTACGTCTACCTAACAACATATAGGCTATCAAGGTAAATTTAATGTCTAGCTAACGTCGTACTAACAAATAATTCATTGATTTATAATACGTATAATTTCGCAACAAGTAGCTCTTGTAACGTCACCGCCAACTTTCAATAAGGAAAATATTCCATCACACGAGATGTTATGCCTACCTGATAATGCCATGGCAAGGCTTAACTCCTGTCTTAGGATTTCTAAAACCTGCACAGCACCTTCCTCGCCCTGTGAACAAAAAAGAGAAGATAAAAATCAAAACACCGTGCAAGCGTCAAAAATCAATTACGAATCGGAAAAGTGATTATGGTAGCGCGTTGTCTAGCAGGCATGTCTAGCAGGCAAGCAACGAAGTTGGAAGACCATGCAGTCTGCCAGGCTGCGTTTTATCGTCGGGCTCTTTTCGTCATCGTCGTGATTTTTAACAATCTAATTTGAACCAAAGTAACTTTTTCGTTTTCGAGCACGCCGAGGTATATAAAGCTGTACACTTATTAACAACGATTTAAGGTGGTAAGTTGTTGTCCATACGGTATCCGATGTCCTAGTGTGATTAAGATAATGGACAGACAAACACAATTCAAGCAACATGATTCACTGAAACTGACGGAAAATTTTCAGTCTGAGCATGGAGGAGGAACGCAGCCTAATTCAGAGTCAGGACGTCCATGAGGGCGAGCGTTCACACGACTGTCTTTATACACATAAAATACACGCTTGAAAGAATTTTAAACAATTGTTTTAAAAGTGGTTTTAGTTTTGACATTATACTTTACAAAGTTCATTTACCATCAGGCAATAAGGCCAATCATAGTTTTCAAGCTTTGACTTTGACTCTGACTTTATATTTGACATTGATTATGATTGTCTTTAACTTACATACGTACAACACTGACTTACATTACAAGCAAGTCCCCACAGGACGGGTCGACCAATGAAGACAGCTCTAGCACCCATGGCTAATGCCTTGAAGACATCGGTTCCTCTCCTTACTCCTCCATCCATGTACACCTCTACAGGATACCCACGCACAGCCTCTACTACCTCAGATAGAGCATCGATCTGGAAAAAAGGGACCATACTCGTTGTCCAACTTCTAGGAGATATTCCCTCATTTTGAAAGTATTCAGAGCATTTACATGTCCAAGGATTAATGCGGACGGACAGTACATGAACAACAGCCTATATACTCGGAGACCGACCAGGCGCGTAGCCAGGGGAGGCGGTGGGGGCGGTCGCCCCCCCCCAAAAAAAAAAAAAAAAAAAGAGAAGAGAAAAAAGGAAGAGAACGTAGGAAGAGAAAGGAGCACGGTACAACGAATCGTCATCTTCTCTAATAATTTAATGAAACGTCAAAGTTTCCGCGCTTCGCGCAGGAGGGGGAACTGAATTCAGACAAGGATTAAGAGTAGAGAACGGTACAACGAATCGTCTTCTTTCTCTAATAATTTGATGAAACGTCATAGCTTCCGCGCTTCGCGCAGGAGGGGAGGGGGGGGGGACTGAATTCAGACAAGGATTAAGGGTCGAGAACGGTACAACGAATCGACTTCTTTCTGTAATAATAGAATGAAACGTCAAAGCTTCCGCGCTTCGCTCCCTGCACCCATCCCCCTAGAGAGCGCGCTTCGCGCGCTCTGTAAGTGATTCGCACGCTTCGCGTGCTCACTACCGCCCCCCCTAAAATAAAATCCTGGCTACGCGCTTGAGACCGACAGTCTACGAAAACCAACAAAACAAAGGAATGATGTCGGTCTCGATGGTTGTTTGCCAGTGGGAACTCGGACTATTGCGTCGTCGATATGGTGAAATCACGCTTACAGAAGGCGCATAAAACCGAAATTGTAAATCTCAACATGCATATGGGCTGCCGACCTAGTGAACACTCGGTAAAATTGTCAGAAGGCCAACGAGACTGGTAATTGTCTCGTGGGTTATCGGTTTGTGGGTCATAAATTTCATGTTCTGTACCCGTATGCACATTGGCAATAAAAACATGACGATTTTTCTTTTTTACTTCATGACGTCATTCAAGTTATATTTGTTGATTTTGAAAAATAATCTATAAATAAGAGAAAAGAAGGGTTTTTACCGGAGCGGGTAAGTAGTCGAGTTGCCTCCCTCCATGAGCTGAAACTAGAATTCCATCCACACCGCCTTCCGCCAACATTCTCGCTGACTCTCCTGTAAAAACAAAATTAACCAAAACAAAGTTTAGAATTCTAGCATTGATAAAGAACTCGTCATAACAAAATTTTAAAAATAAATAACAATTATAGAAGCTTTTTTGAAATATGAAGTAAAAAAAGAAAATCATCTTTCATTGATGAATGATGTTCAAACGTTCACTGAAACCATAATAATCGTCTTCCCTCTACTTGCTTTTCTTAATCCGGTTTTCATCTTTATGAAGATTTAAATTTGTGAATGGTGGCCTTGAAATTTCGGAATGGTAGCGGTTGTAATTAAGACATGAACAAACAATAAATAATAAATGGACAATTTAAGCTAGTGTTAATAGCCATGGCAGCTGAGTGACATGGGCACATTGTTAGCAGCGAATCTGCTGCATGTTAACATCTCAGTTCATGAATTTATAGTTCTCTATTCACTTAGTGTCTCTATTCACTTAGTGTCTCTATTCACTTAGTGTCTCCGAAGTTGTTGGTTCTGACCTGTTAATACTCCTTTAGCGATGATAGGAAGTTTGGTGAGAGTCTTTATCCACTTAATATCTTCAATGGTTGGCGATTCAGAGATCTGACTAACGAAATATTTGATGAGGAGTGGTTCTTTCTTCTTAGCTTCTACAACCTCGGGGATATGAGGAATATCGAAAATGGATGCTCTGGTAAAATTAAATGGCAAAAGAATAGGGGAATTCGTATTAAATAAGACTCATTACTTTGAACATGTTTTCAACAGTCCCGCCAAGAGTAAAGGGTGAGGGGGCAGGGCGTCGAGTCATCTTCAAGATGGGGAGGAGTGAGGGGGTAGGAAACTAACAATTCACTGCTCGATCGAAAATTATATGGGAAGATCAGAAAATATAAAACTTTTTAATTTTCATAGAAAGGCTTGATTTTTTGACCTAAAAGTTGTCAATAGGTCAGACATTATCTGCAAAATTGACCTACATACCTCGCAATTCTTGCATAAAATATGTGAATAAACACAACTCTGAGAACCAGATGCAACGCCGTTTTTACATGATGAAAGTTATTTTCGCATTTATCATAGCTTCATCCATTCGTGCCGGAGACAAAGTGTCCCACTACGCTACGCACTCACATTTTAGTATTATCATCACTTTCCCTTTGACCCTTGCCTTAGCTTGTACCTGGCCCCATCCCAATCCCAACATATCTAAGAAAATGCTGCCATTGCCAGTGCCAATGTTTACAAAATCGATCATGGGATCTTGTATTCCGTCAATCCTAGTTGACTTTTGACTGACATTCTCTCACATGAATTCTAAACTTTATAATGACATATAATGACTCATAGTTATAATTTTTGATCAACTGAATTCTGTAAAATACAAAATGTCATGTCTGCGTGTCTTATTATTCAACACTTCATGCAAAACACTGACATTGTCGCTCTTCATAATTCCGTGCAAAAAATTGCCCTCACATTTTCTCACATTGGTAAAGTATAATGCTCGAATCTTACAAATTCATTATTTTAGGTAAATTTATTTATATCATGTGATGTTAGAATAAAGTTTCGAAACATGCAGTAATGATTCTTACCTCACAAATTTTTCGTTTAAAACGTTATACATTCGTCTTCGAGCTGTCCTTATGTGATTACCCAGCTTTGGTGAGTCCATCGTCATGACGAACCCTTTGAAACCACACCGTTCTGCTTCTCGGATTAAATGCTTGGTGACGTCACGATTCTTTAGAATGTAGATATTCATCCAGCAAAGTCCAGATGGAGCAGCATCAGCGACATCGGCCATAGTCGTACTCGACATTGAGCTCAAACACATGAATGTACCACATCTCTCAGCGGCTGCACGTAAATAAACATGTGACAGGATAGTATATTACATGTACAGTGGATCGACGTTTTATATGCCATCATCCTGCGGAAGAAATCGACTTATTTCATCGACGATTAATATTTTGTACAAATCAATGAATTTTTTTTGATACTTTGTAGCTCAACAAGTTAACAAATCATAAAGAAACAATGAACTTTGCCGACAAAATATATTTAAGGCTGTCATATATGCTTACAAAATCTCCATCTCTTTGAGAAGTCCTCCTCGCCCCCCCCCCCCTTGTTCATTGCGCTAATTGATTATCTTGTATACCTCTAGCTGTTGCTTTCTCTCCTTCTGGTATGGCTAGTTTATGGAATGCTGACGGTGAAAGACAGACAGGAAAGCTGATTGGTTGACCCTGGATTGTAGTAGAAAGGTCCCGGATAGAAACATCGCGTAGGATTCTGGGACGCAGACGATATCTGAATTCAGGTGGGAAATGAAAGCAATGGAAGTAGCGATTATTTTGAGCACATTCTACGTCTGATAAGGTAGCTTCTATGGTTAAAGTAATGAGCTTGAATGGTCACTTTAATTATTTTCGTCTTGGGAAGAAGAAAACAGAAGAAAACAAATCATATTTGCCATGCATTCTCTTTGTAATGTACATGTAACACAATCGCAACTATTAAATGGGGCAATTCCAATACCCTTTCTAAGTCAATCACAATATTTATGAAATGATTCATTATATCAAAGTGGATTCAAATTCATATTCGTTGAATCGGATAGAATATATCTAACCTATATCTGTAATTTTATTAACCTAAAGAGAGTAATACCCCATATAAACAGACATTGACTATGGGATGACCATACGCCCCATGCCTTCAGTTATAATATACTACGCCTAAAAAGTTGACATATTTTTATACTCAAAATCTCAAGAACACCCCATAACTTAATCCACACTTCGGTCTAAACATATCTTTTCCTGTTCGTTAAATGATGATAAACTAATAATGTTCATAACATTTCACCAACCTTTTGAATGCCAGCCGACTATCTCGTAGCGTGACCTCTTCATCAGCACCTGTTGCGTAATAATCAACGAACCAGGAGGGGATTTTGGTCTGGCCCTCGTTCTCAAAGTCATCTAGGCAAACAAACTTCTCCGATGCCATCTTGATATTATCACGATTTCAAACAAGTCTGGATTTCATAACATTGTGCACTGAAAAGATGATTGAATGAAATAATAGAGTGTTTGTGCTACAGTATAAATCATAGACCCACAGCGCATAATGTACAAGTCACCATGTCGGCTATCAGAGGGTAGATGCGTAGCTTGATTATCTTTGTTACACTCTCATTTTGATTACTGTTATCCTTTGTTTAACAACAAAAAATGGAACGATCCTATTTGTCTGGATTATAACCAATACATTTTGAATATGAATTCTGAATTTGAATTTAGATTCATAGGATGATCCTGAGGGGTAGACTGGTTTAACGCTATTATTCCCGCCCATCCCTCTTCTTCTTCTTCTTCTTCTTCTTCTTCTTCTTCTTCTTCTTCTTCTCTCTCTCTCTCTTTCTCTCTCTCTCTATCTCTCGCTCTCTCTCTCTCTATTCGATGAACAGTCACATGGCAACTCGTCGTAGAGATGTACATGTAGCGAATGTGAAAAGCAATCAAATTATCTGTATTCGTAGATTATTATGAGATAGCAATACGTTGATCTTACAGCTTATATTCGCCAAATAGTGGGCTGTTGGTTGGAGCCCCGACGCGGCACTAATATCCCTTGCCACTCAATTCCAAGAAAAAAACAGTACTGAGGGACCTGGGGATAACGAATGTATTACGATATGCCAATGCTCCCCATGCAGTGCGTGGAGATGGTGCACACAATTTGCTCATGGATGAATTCAATCATAATTGAAATAGCACCTGTAAAGATACTTTTTTTTCGTATCGAGGAATATTCGTGCCAAATATCCTAACTCGAAGCTATCATACAAATCCCAACAATATTTCTCCGTCTGATAGCGACAGCAAGCGCCACCGATAGTCCTGTTCTTTTCCCTCCGTTATTATAGTACTTTATCCGCAAGATGGCGCTAAAGTAGTTTTGTCTCCTCAATCCATACACCATGTACATGTACACTTCATGCTGTTTACTTCCAGGCCAGCACCGCCCATAGCCTTATAATATAGGCACGAGCATCGGGTTATAGTGAGCCTATATTATACCACGATACATATTACGATATGACATCTCCCACGTTTACAAAATATGGCAAAGAAAAAATAGCAAATGCTCATGCCGTCACGAAGGCCTATAATGCAGCTACAGTATGGAATTGATCTGAATTCTAGTATGCCTCCCACAAATGCAATGTTCCGACCACATCTACGAACGTACTGTACTTACCATGAAGGCATGAAGCTCCTTCAAGCAGCTAAGAAGAGTTCTCTAGATATATCTAGAAGCTATACACTGAGTGTAAAATTTGGCGTACATATTATTGGAGTGAACCACAAACAGACCTACCCAAGCACCAGTAATACGGTGATAATTATATAGTATTACTTGAAACACTAACCTGACCTGGTGAACTAGAATTGGTACGCTGTACAGCTTTGAAATGCAGTGAAACATGAATACATGTCTATTCTTCACATGGAGTGATACAGTTTAGACGTACATGTACTTCTATCAGACATGACTCGCCTACTGTACAAAGTTCAATCACAGTGAAAAAAAGATTACAGTTATTGCCAGTGCGTTTCGTTTACTCTTGACTAATTTGAGTCAAGAAAAAAATAAAGGCCTTCGTGTTCAATATTCCTTGATATACATAGCTCTAAGCTAATACACGGTGTTTGATATTCACGAATAGAGTTTCATTATCGTTTCCTCTGCCCCTCCCCCTTTCTCTCTCTCTCTCTCTCTCTCTCTTTCTCTCTCTCTCTGTCTCTCGCTCTTTCGCTCTCTCTCTCTCCCCTCTCTCTGTCTGTCTGTTTGTCTCTCTGTCTCTCTCTCTCTCTCTCTCGCTCTCTCGCTCTCTCTCTCTCTCTGTCTTTGTACCCCTCTCTTCCCTCTCACTTTATATTCTCTCCTGCGTGTCTCTATTATATTCGTTACTACTGATGACCCTAAACCTTGCCAGGAATTTTCCAGACATAGCAACAAGTAATGTGTGTAGCCTGCATTTTGACTATTGAATTAAGATAAATGTGTAGTAACAGGTGAATGGAATACTGGTATACGTATAGTTTGTCACGAGTGTAGTAAATAATGTGCTCGTGAAATGTCAATTAAAATTTTGTGTCTGGCTTAAATGGGGTTAGCAGCAACAGCGTATCCACGGTCCAACACCTCCACGCCCCCCCCCCCATCCCAATACAAAACAGGGGTACATTAACAAAAAATAAAAGAACATGAAATGGATGTGGTAACTTAATGATTGATAAACTTATATTGTCATATCTCCATATTTCAAAACAAATCCTTTTTCGATCGGTCGCTATACGCTCCCTCCAGAGCGGAAATGATAAATGTAGCCTATAATGTAATGATGCGTTAAAATTTCCCTACCCTGTATTCCTCCAGTGAAAAAACCCTAGCATTTGACGTGCTTAGGTTTCTCTTCCGCTCAGGTTCGAGAATTGTGGAACGTTGTCATAGTTATCCAATATGGTAATCATCGAAGATATGGAAGAAACGGGGCACCTCTCTACTTGCACGTCGATGGCAAAAAAAAAGAAAATAAAGAGATAGAGAGACAGAGACAGACAGACAAAATTAAGAAACAAAGAAACAAGAAACAAACAAACAAATGATTAAAGGATGCAAGAAAGAAATTAAAAACAAAACGATGTGAATTTGATGTAAACCATAAGCATTACATGTAGGTCTATACGTATTTGTTTTACTTCTTTATAGCGTGAATTATCCAGTGGATCATTTACATCAGTGCTATGTAAGTGTTCATCCCATATTGATATGTTATTCATCTAATTTTGTCTTGGATGAGGAGCCAAATAATCCACTGATATAGTCAAATTCCATCGTTTCTGTGGTCCAATCAAGCTAAGGAAAAGAAAGCACACAGGAAAATTCATTAAAAACAATATTGGAAAAATATTTGATTTATGAAGCAAAATCATTAACCCAATTTCATAGCTTTCTCCACTGAATGGTGGAGAGAAAAAGCTTCCTTTGTTTATAATATAGAACACAAATACTCTTATTATACTAACTAATGAAGTTCATTAAATATGATGAGGAAGCTAAGAGTAAGAGTCATGTCGTTTTTAACTTAAATTTAATTTAAATTTGTAATTTATTTACCTTGTGTACCTACTTGCTAGATAAGTATTTATACTTTTGTTATCCCACCACTTCATTTGATTGTACATGTATCATTTCGTACAATTTAATTTCATGTTTTGTTGAAATAAATTCAATTCAAATTCAATTCAGCTGAGGCACCCCTTTCCCCCAAGTATTATGGAAGCATAATAGTGATACATGAGATAGACGATATGTAATTATCATTTTCTGAAGGGAAAATTGAGGAAAGATTGTAAATTACATAATATGGGGAATTAGGTTGATAAATACTTGTGTTGATGCACTTCATGAATGTGTAACTGGGTTGAAAAGCTGCGTGGTCACGCTGTATTTAACCCGAAAGGAAGAAGACAAAATGGCGGTAGATATGGCAAGGGCCCCCGGACCTAAACAAGTCTGTTTCCCCCTCAGAGAGCGAGCTCGTCCGGCTATAAATGGCAATAAAGATGTCATTCTCGACACTTAATAACTAGATGACATGTAACTTACTATCATTAATTGTAAGAAACATTATTAACGAGACTAGGAAATCTCATACAATATGCTTCTTTCCCTGTTGATTCTTCAGAAGGGGAAACAAGAAACAGACTGTGAGAATTTCACGGGATATAAGTCGCTCGTAAATGTCTGTTGTTGTTAGTTCTGTCAGTCTAACGAGATTTCGGGATGGAATTATGACGTAAATGACCTGAAACTTATATCTAATTAGGAAATGTATTCAAACAATTATTCTTTGTGCAAAATAATTCTACTTATTTATTCAAAAAGTGAGGAAAACAATAAAATGGTTCGCGAATCTATAAAACCTTCAAGAAATAGACAAAGAATTCTTCAGTAAAACAAAAAGGAAATAGACAATAAAAATTATTTTGGCTCAGAGAAAGTTGGATAACAAAAGAAACCAATTTGATTGCCTGCCTCCAGGAAATGGCATTCAGAATTGCAATTATCGCTCGTAAGTAATAATTTCGATCATATGTTGACCTTCCAAGTATATTCGACATGAGATATATTTAAGCAGAAGTGACAGCTTCAACAAAAAAGGAAGAGCATTTATTTTGTTTGCGTCCCTATTGACCATTTCGTTTATTAGAAGAATACACTTAAGATAATTAGAAACAGAAAAGAGACAAGTACAAGTGCGAAAGAAAGGATATAGTTAGGTTAAAGAAAATGTGTTTGTTCAAGTCGGCCTCAAGGTTCAAGGTTCCAATTTATTTTCCACTTTCTCATATCATATATTCATATATAATAAAACATAAACAAAACAAAATAGTGCATTACCAAAATCGGTAAAATAATAATGTTGCAATTTTTAAATGATGTACATACTTCTTTAGTGAACATGATATACATCGCATCATTATAAAAGAATTGTAGAAAATAATCATTCTTAATTGCATCATAATTTGAGAAAAAAGGTGAAGGAACCTTTAAAAGAAGCAAAGCTTGTAAAGCTATACGTCCCCTTTTTAGGAAAAAGTCAAACTTGTATTCAAGAATGAAAAAAAAATTATGTCTTCTCTAAGTTTAGGTGATTAAAGGAAAAAATCTCTTTCTGAAAAAAAAAACAAATTATGAAGATCCCGGTAAAAGAAAATTAGAAAAAATCTTTACATTTTCTTATAAAATCATATATATTTCTTATTAATTATGACGCCATTTATTTTGTATGATGTGGCGCCCCAGTAAATACACTTGCAGATACTGATTGCAAACGTTTATGCGAATGAAAATACACTTAGTACTACTAAGTTGAACATGGAATAGTGTACTTGGAGCATTTAAGCCAAATAGGTAATATATATATATATATATTAAAAATCATTAGCACGATTGTCTTAGTACTACTAAGTTGAACATGGAATAGTGTACTTGGAGCATGTGAGCCAAATAGGTAATATAATATATATATATATATATATATATATATATATATATATATATATATATATATATATATATATATATATATAAATCATTAGCACGATTGTCTTAGTACTACTAGGTTGAACATGGAATAGTGTACTTGGAGCATGTGAGCCAAATAGGTAAATATATATATATATTAATCATTAGCATGATTGTCTTAGTATTACTAAGATGAACATGGAATAGTGTACTTAAAGCATGTGAGCCAAATAGGTAAACAAAAATATATATATATATTTTAAAAATCATTAGCACGATTTGTTTTACCTTTCTTTAAACCATGGTTTAAAGAAAGGTAAAACAAATCGGCTAAATTACCGTTTTTCGTTACAATTCAGTGCATTTTATAGCTTGTATAAATTATTCGTCCGTATCCCAAACCTTGGTCTAGACTGGATATACTTGGATCCGCTGTGCCAACTCATTAATTAGAGCTTGGTCAACCGCGTGTTTCTTTCCTACAAGAACTTGTCAGGGTTTGAAGTAAAGTGAACACGTGTGCTATGGTTTCACACGACAGGAAAAGAATACGGGAAATAAGGATGAAAGAATATTAAGCAATATATTTAGAACAGGTAAAGAAAAGGAAATCAGAAGTGACGGAAGAAAGAGAATTAATGAATATATTTAGAACAATTAAAGAAAAAGAACGGTGAAGACGGGGAAATAATGAAAATTTAGAAATAGATAAGGGAAAAATAAATATCTAAAGAGTTATAATGGCCTCTCTCGCAATATTTTTGTGTAGCGCAAGATTTACCTAATAAAATTATAGACATCACACGAATGAAATGGTATTGCCTGTGAATTTACACATATTCAGACTATACACAGACCGTGTTCTAATAATATTGTATGAATAAACAGTACAAATGAAATAGAATTGAAACTCATTGTCTTTATCATGATGCTTCACCCTCGGAACATGGATGTTAACATCTTGTATGATCGGTTGTCTGCGCTGAGTTTTGTCAAAACACAGTGTGTGTATATATATATACATCATGCTACATAGTTTTTATATTCTTTCTTTTTCATTCCAGTACTCTAGGTGATAAAATTAAAAGTCAAATTAGTTTAGTTCAATTATTTCAATGTCAAATTTACGAGGACTAAGAGACATACAATTACAATCATTTTTTTTCTAATATCATACATGTCCTTCACTCACGTTACCATGGAAACATGTCTCATTAGATTATTACATCTTGTCTTTTAGCAAAAAAAGAAAATGACGGTGAAATTATTTGTAATTCTTTAAATTCATTCTGTACGGTACCAGTTGATAATTCTTATTAAGAATTGAATTCCACAAGTGATGAAAGTATTGACAGAAAAACCACAAAGTGTTTTTTTGTTCCCTTCTCGTTTACAGAAACTTTCCGTTGAGATATCTATAACATCCATCTGCTCACAGCGCCATTTATTGTCACAAAAAGGATTTCAGAATTTGCTCTAGTAATTGACAGAATAGAGGAAGCATTTTGGTTTTCCAGTGGAGCGTTTGTGAAATTAATTGTGCATGGAATATGAAAATATGTTGAGAGAAATGCCTTCTGTTAAACTCAACGTTGCTTGATTTTATTAAATGTAATCTTACAATAATTCTTCAAAAGGCGATGCTATTTGTATAATAATTCAAACGCGCCTTAATGTTCATCATAATTAGACGCATTTAGTGAGTACAGCAGGTTGTTTTGTCAATGAAAGTAAAAAAAAAGGGAGAAAGAGAAAGAGTACAATGCCCCGAAAACCGTTCTTACAACGTTTCTAATTTGTTCTCACTTTATTTTTCATTCTCTGTCTCTGTCTATATATCTCTCTCTCTGTCTCTCTGTCTCTCTCCCTCTCTGTCTCTCTCTTCTCTCTGCCTCTTTCTTTGTCTCAGTTCCTGCCTCTCTGTCTGTCTGTCTGTCTCTCTCTCTATCTCTCTCTGATTTACTATCCCTACCTATTTCAAGTCCTTTATTATTTGATTAATGTCCCTTCTTATTTTCTTCATGTATTGCACTTTTCTGTTGACGCTCGATGTGTCTAATCACCCCTTCCCCCACATGCCCCCTTGTCTCTCCTTTCATTTTCTACAATTTAACTTTCTTTCTTTTTATCTCTGTCTCCTATTCAGTCTCTGCTCCCCTCCCCCTCCCCTTTTCAATTTTTTGATATCTGCCTTTATCGTAAAATTGCACTTTTCTTCTTTAATTGACAGTCATTGATTGTACAAGGTCCGTTCATGTTTAAGTGGGATTTGCCTTCTCCTGCCTGTGTCTATAGAGTTTCAAAATGACGCCCGGAAGTTTCAAAAAGTGCATTGCTACATCTGATGCTTATAGCTCAGACAGACCTGCCCCATGAAACGTTCCCTGTTTGGAAGCGGTCTCTTCCCCCATCACGAACGAGCATTCCTCCCCGACTATCAGGCCGTAGGTCTCAGCCGTGTGAGCCGCCACACCAAAGCGCGTGGAGGGTATTAGTTCTGTCTGAACGCACGGGAGTACAACTGGACCACAAAGCTCCAAACAAAATAAACTTATAATAAATTACAAAAAGAATGAGGAAAATACAAAGACATGACTTAAAAACAAAAAAAACTTGACAAAAGACACTTTGAGAAGGTTACGAATATCTCCATTTATCTGAACATGGTATGGTTTGAATGGAAATCTCTAGCATTAGATAAAACTGAGGCACAATTATCTTTATGATCAAATAATAAGGATTGAAAGGACATAATTATCATTTTAAGGCTAATATTACAAGATAACAACAGTGGATGGGTCATTGGCGGTCATTCTTCTTGTCTTCTAAAAGCCAAAGCTTTAATTAAAATAAAGTGTGCTTATTGTATCGATAGACACACAGACAGAGGGATTTCTTCATTTTCTTTAAATCAGAACTACTGGTTTTTAATCTAATAAAATGTTGCATAGAGAGTGATGCAGAATTGAGAGATGAAGAATTTCATATTTCTCAATGTGCTTTCTCCTGGATCAGTTAATGACGATGATGATTCCGTTTCGTTTGGGAGGCTACAAAGAGAACCATCCACAGATGTAAAATAATTTTCAGCTTGAGGATTGTTCGTTTGAGCAAGGTGCGAATGAGAAAGCCATCACTTTCCTTCAACCACAAAACCTCTGGTGATAATGGGGCGGAGGACGGTATGAACTTGAGAGTACTATTATAGACCATCCGTTTAGAGACCCTGAAATTAAAAGTTCAATCAAGGTTAGTAAAAGTACAAGCCGTCAAGTTCAATTGATGGTCACAACACACAAGTTCACATGAACCCATACTATATATACCATATCATGCCGGTTTTATGTTCAACCATTTAATTTTTTGTTAAAGTTCTTATACCTCAACACTCTCCATTAAAAAGCCTAGTATCGTTTTTGTATCATGAAGACTACTTTGTGGATTTAGAATGTACCCGAGGGGGTTGAATGCACTATCTTTAGATTATTTAAGTACAAATATCTAGTCCTGTCACTTCTGTGGGTGGCAAGCTGTGGAATTGTTGTGGTCTAGTGGATAAGTCACCGGACTATAAATCACAAGGAACAGGGTTCAAATCCCAGCCCGGCACTAACGTCCTTTGGATAGACGTTAATCTACATTTGCCACTCTCCACCCAGGTGTTAAATGGATGCGAACGTTAAAGATACACTTGAGTTCTGGTAGTGATAGAAAATAAATTCTCACAAAATCCAACAAAACTTTACACCGAATGTTCAAGATTTCAAATAAATGACATGTGCCAAACGATTTTGGTAGAAAATTTATAGGGGCTACGTCCATGGGCTGAGTATAAATGAGCATAGAAAGATAAGGAAATCAAGGTAAGTAGGCCCGACACCATGTGCTTAACACAGGTCACTATGTGCAAATGAGAGTTGTGGTTTTTATTGAAGATGATTTCCAGCAAGTTTTTGTAAGGTTGTTTTCTTTACTGGTTCAAATAATCAATCTACTGCAGGATACACAATCCAAAATGAATTATAGCCGTGTTCTCTCGAAATACGATGCCCATACCAGAGCTCAAGATTAGCTTTAATGTAGTCTGCTCAGCATTGCGAGCGTCTGTAAAATGACGCCTGGCTGGAATGCTCCCCAGGGAGTGGAGAAAGTGCATACATTGTGTTCGGGCAAGCCTGAATCCGATAAACTGGGTAATAATCTATAAAGCGCTTAGAGACATCGTCGATGTATTAAGCGCTATATAAACGCGGAATATTATCATTATTATTACCCACCTTTAAAAAATGGATAGCAATTATGAATATAATCATCAATGATTATATTCTCTCAAACAATTTCATTCATCCAATGTTCATTTACGCTTGTGCAAGTTTACATTGGGCTATAGCTGCATGCACGAAGATACTATTTTGCACGGTCAATATCTCACTTGAATCGCTTTACATAATTATTTTAAAGTAATGAGTACGGTTACTCCGAAATATACAAAAACAACAAAAACAAAGCAAACACAAAATAACAAACATTTTAAAAAGAAACAAGAAATAAGAAGAAATGTGGTTGAAATCAACAATATTGATTACAGACAAATTTACTCTTTTACATGATCTAAAAGTCCATTATCTAATCGACTAGAAATCTTTTTCGAGAAGTGAAGGTTGAAATGCTTTAACCACGGAGATTCTAGGCTCGCCTTCAGTCTTCTTGCTTTGACCAATATTCAAACAGTGCCACTTTATGGAAGGGAAAGCTAGGATGAATTTTAATAAAGTAATAGCCATGATAACACTTTAAAGAATTATAGGTAAACATTTTATGTGGTCTGTAAGCTCACTAGAACTTTCTCTCATTTGCTAAAAAAAGACGGCATCAATTTGATATATTTGATATACTGAGCTGTAATATAATGAGATTGCTTTTTCAAAATCAACGATATTAATTTATAAATTGTATTTTGTTTTAGCTGTATATTGTTAAGCGCATAGGGAGACTTCCCAGTCTTTAAAAGTTCTTTTTTTTTATATTAGTATATGTATTTTTTGTATTTTATTTATTTAATCACAGTTAAAAAGCCTGCTATCAGCTAGAAGCTGCTTTTCAGCAAGGCTGTGCAAACTCGTCATAAGCAAACTAATCAAACATACACAAGGAGTTGAAAGTATAACATTTTCATGAAGAACATTTCCTCACATCATTAGGATATACATCCTGGAATATAACCAATATACCGCCAACTCTTGCCCGTAGCTAGCCAGTAAACGCTGGACTCTTTACATGTCGCAGAAAAGTTAGAAAACTACCGTTAAAATCACGCCTGAATTCAATGAAACTATGAGAATTAATAATATTATTCCTCTTGTAAAATACGTGCAAATTAAAGTTAAATGCAAAAGAAATGAGCAATAAAATAAATACATAATGGACCGATTATGAAATAATGGAAAATACTGAAAATTCTTTAACAGTACAAAACAAGCTTGTTTACTTTTTATTTTTCGTTTTTTTCATTAGAAATAAAGTTAGGATGTTGATATCCCTTCATTGCTTTAGCAACCATTATAACTTAATATTCTTTCATCAAACAAATATACAAAATTAGTGAGCTTTCGATAGAGAAGTTTTCAAATCATAATCACGTTTGTCCTGTCGTTTCCAGCGAGTATTCACTGCAATGTCGCCCTGACTCTCGGGCTGGATGCGCTCTGCTTTCCTGTATTCACTGCTGACTAATGCTAGCTCATCCTGTCTCAATCACCATTATTTCTGGATGCTCTCCTGTTGAATATAGTCTATCTCGTGTCATATCTCCCCTGGAAAATGGTTACATACCTCTAGAAATCATGACCATCACAATTTTTTTTTCTTCACAGGACAATAAGACACATTCCTTCTTAACTGATATAAAGATAAATATGAGATAAAATTCTTCCCCAAATCTAAACACTACAAATAAAAACTTGAATGAATCTAAGATTAGAAAAGTACATGTATTACGTTTACTTTAATTCTCTGTACACATACTCGGGCATTTTATTTTTTCGTCACATTTTGCGTTCTGACTTATTGTAATGAAATATTTTGTTATAACATTTAATTCCACGGAACATAATAGGAGTCCTAAATCGGCTTGCAGGAATCTGATTTTTATCAGGATCAGGTTGAATATAGATTAATATTTAGATACTGCACAGGATGGTGTGTGGTCTGCTACTAGGATTCAAAGACAATTTAACCCCCCACACACACACACACGCACTCACGCACACACACATATTTTTAAAGGCGGTCATTTCCTGGATATACAAATAATTTAAAATGACAATTTTGATTGCAAATACAAATTATAATCTTAAATTATTTTAATGTAATTTTCTACCTTCCAAAATTAAATTCATGAGGAAAATCAAGGAGTTTCTTATAGAAGGAAAAATAAATTAGTTGCCCTACGGAGTGTGAAATGGGAAATTTGAAGGGAATGCTCTGATTTCCCAATCGAAATATCCGAGATACGTTCCTTCACACAGAACATGAAAGAATGTTGTGAAAATGAGATAAATCAATCAGCATTCCCCGAGGAATGTGCTCAATTTTACAATGCCAGAAAACTGAGATGATTGTGAGTATTGCCCGGAGGGATACAAAATGTTGCCGTTATCTGCCTGTCGTTTGAAATAAAGACTTGAAATTTATTTGATTCGTACAGGGAATACAGTAATCTTTCCAAATAGCATTACATTTATGAGAACTGGAGGGGGTGATTTCTATTTCAACCTCTATAAAATCACGCCTTTTTTCTATCGTATTCGAAAGGTTTGAAGCACAGGAACATTATCGCCGTGATCTTGTCGTGGGGTAAATACGTTACAGTGAAAGCTTACGAGTAAATCAAACCTAATATATTTGATTTGACGAGAATATTGAATCAATCTAAATACAGCACAGGCGAAGAGAGCATGAACAGGTTGCGGTGAACCCGGCGATGAAAAGGAAAAACCAAATCATTTAGTCAAAATATTACAATCGGCACTTTATTTTTCCTCTTCCTCGTCTGACCGTCTTGAGGTTGACAAAAAGGTGAAAGGTTCTCTATTGACGGCCAACAGCTTTTAATCCACAAGAAAAGTCGCAATATTTTGTACATTTCTGACAGGTTGAATAGTTTGTTTCAAGAAGAAATAAATATTATTCTCCTTCATATTACTACAAAAGAAATAACGAAATTGAAATGAGAATGCCATGTATATACTTCATGCTATCATTTGCATTCAGAGAACAAAGTTGATATTCTTTTCCTTTTTGCTGGAGGCCCTAATTATTTAAGAGATCGAACTCCATATTCATTTAAAATACAATACGTATTTTGCAAAGGGTAACTCTGTTGCAAATGGTAGCTGTAACTTTATATGGCTATAAATCAATGTATGGTGTTTCAGCTAACAATAATGAAATTAATAAATAGAGGGATTTAAGTATATAAAGGTCTGTATCACCCGTCGATTTTAATAGTGACCCCGTCGTTCTGCCCTTTAAGTTCTTGATATATACGATGCTATATGGATCGAAGTCAGTACGTTATTTTACTGGAGAGAGATTTGTGTATTTTGTTTTGTATAGCGCCTTGAGTAAGTTATTAGATAAGTGCGCTTTATAAGTATTTATTATTATTATTTTACCCAATCTAACTTTTGATTTCATGCACCAACCAACAAGTTTCATTCTCCTACTGGTTCGTATTTTGAATTGATGCAATAAATTCAAAATCCTTTCCCCCAAATACTGCTTATTGATATTCACGAGACGTTTCTTTCTTTCTTCTTCGAGGAGAGGAAAACCGCGGGGAATAGCAGACTCTCTACCACCAGACGTCGGTCTTCTCTCGCCTACGTGCCGGGGAGAGAATATCCTGCCATAGACCCCATGGAGCACTTTCACTGGCGGGCCTTGTGTACTACTATACTTGCACGTCATCAAAACCCCAAGCCAGACAAACCACTCTTTTGCATGCCACATTTTTCGTCGGTATTGTCCATTTTCGTTTTTATCTTTATCGTCTTTTTAATATGACGTCATGATTTTAGAATCGGAAATTCTTTGCTGATCTTAAGAAGCAAATTTACACCATTTTTTAAAGGCCCTATATAACGTCACCACTGATCAATGAAATAACGAAGAAGTTAAAGACAAGGCCGGTATTATGATTTTAAAAATATATTCAAATAAGTTACCCGTGATTTATAAAATTCGTTTGGTTTATTTAACATTACTTATATAATGTAATATGCCAACGCATGCAGACAGTATACGATAATTCAATAGCTGAATGCTTTCCGTACGAATTGAATAATTTCACTTCGAGTTCCAAATAAAATTGCTAGTACATGGACAAAAATATGCAATATGGCCATCTTGTTTACGTTAGATGTGTAGCCATCATAAATTAATAAATATTCATTGGAGCAATGTGGTTTAAACCGCATCAAGCCGATCAAATTTCAGCAGGGAAAAATAACAAATTGAATCAACAACGGTGTTCAAAATGGAATAATAATTGATTTGGTTGTGCGTTTATAAAAAAAACAATATATACCTTGTACATCTGGTACAATACTATTTATTTTACTCTCTCGGGTTTTGAGCGCAGTGCTTACTATATCAAGGAGAACTAAATGATTTCATAATTTAATTGTATAACAGGTTTCATAAAAATTTTTACATTTTCAAATCTTAAATATCATAGTTCATATTCACTTGATATTAGATCATTGATTTCTATTTTAAATTTCGATTAGAAATATCAACGTGTGACATGCATATTGTATACGATAAAATAAGTAAAAGTTTAAAAAATTCCCTTTTTATGTAGCTATCTCACCGGTAATATATTTGATTTTGCTTTAAGCAGTTAAAATGACAACTCAGATAAAAGGAATAATGATATTAATGTGAACACTATTTTTTTCTCCGTTTTTCTCAAATCGTTACTCCAGCATAGTTGAAAAACTTCAAAGACATAAGGTGTCAAATGAAATTGTGGTATTTCGTCATATCATAAACAAAAAAAATCCCGACACTGCAGTTTAAAATGAGACTATATAATAGTTTGAACGGGTTCCTTATATCATAAACATGTCCGATATTGGACATTCTAAAATATTAGATGAAAATGTGAGACTTAGCGATTGTTTAGTCAAGGAGGCGCGATGACTGAGAGTTAGAGCAGTGGCATTCGAGGTCCCGTGTTCAAAACCAAGTCGATGCGCTAGTGTCCTTTGGTAAGGAAAGAATCCTCGTTCCAAGTCCCTTGGAGAGGACTTGAAGTCGTCTGTCCCCTGGTTGCTCACTTACATACACATGCTTTCGTAGCAGTCAGGTAAAACCAACAACCTCAACCTCAATGTTATATGCCGTTACATTGTCGGGATTACAGCTATTCAATATTAAGAGGCTATGCTATAGTTTCTGACTTAACTTTCTGAATTTCTGAATTAACTACAAAATGACGTTGATTCATGAATATGATAAAGAATGAGTAAGGATATTTATTACATTTTTGTCAAGGATTATTTGTAAAAGTTTCTTTTGATGTTGGAGCTGTATGTTGGAGAATGATATTAACGCAAGTCATGGATTAAAAGCATTCTACTTTTCAAATCGGGATTGTAAGCTGACTATTAAGTCTTGTGCTTGTAAGCAGATTTTTTTTAAACGTGTGCTTTACTTCAGCTCGTTTGCTTTATGATATGTTTTTTGGCAAATAATTATTAGGCTTTATCATTTATATCTAGGAAGGGTTTTGCACAATGACTTTCGACGTCGCATAGTAGGAAAAAAAGACAAACGTTTATCCTAGATTTCATCATACAACACTGTTCCTCAAAACTAAGAAGTAGACAATTACAGTCTGTTAGAGATATAGGCAAGTATTTAAAAGAATCAAAGGCCTTTATTTCACTGCCATGTTCGATCATATTCATGAGAAATATATTCCCCTAACTTCTGGGATATTTACCATTGTTGCGAAGGAGGCTCAATCTTATCTTCCAGGGCAGACAAAATGTTCTTGATGATGAAATCAGCGTTGATGGAAACGAATGAGTGCTGTTTTACTCCTTTACTTTATTTGGTAAGATGCTGCTCCTTCATGATCTCCATATTCTCCATGCCGATACCCCTCCCCCATATACACCCCCATGCCCTTCACCAGACAATGGTGTCGTAAGAGTTACCCGCTGGCGGAAGTTTAAGATGAATCATAGTGAACATGGCTCAACAGAGGGTGCACCAGGTATTATCTTCAAGCAGAATTTCACTTACAAAGTTGCCGTCAGAGAAAAAATGTCTTTGAGATATTGATAGGATTTTTTTCTTTCTCTTCGAGAAACTCTACGAAGTGACAGAAAATATGGCTCCTTCAATGATCTCACATTTGGCCTGGGTCGTCTGGGGAAGAAATTGGCCATAATTTTGAAGAGAGTTTAAAACTACATGTAGTGATCCGGTATGAGCAAAGATGATCGGAAGCTTCGAAAGCCTGTGAACTACAGGGAACAAAGCAATCTAAATATAATAGATTTTTAGAGTTTTCGATATTCAGTAACCTTTTCTTTTCTTAGATAATTATGTAGGTCATGAACATTTGACTTTTATAACAAAGAAAGAAAATGGCAAATAGCACAGTTTATTTCTGAAGGTGGTAAATGGGGGCGGTGGTAGTGGTGATGATGGTGGTAATGGTGATGATAGTCATGCCATTGTAGGTGGGTAGGTATAACGAGGGTCATAACATTTAATGTTGTTTGTGGCATCTAACCAATGCCATTACTGATTCAGACTGGATTCCATTCAGTCTTTCCTCTTTGACATTATGACCTACTTGTAAATCATTGCAATCCTATTGTCCCTTCCCCCTCCAAAAAATTACTCATACTTGAGGATAATTATTATATTCAATACATTTTACAGACTCTTCTGCCCATATCTAAAGAGAAGGCTGAGTTCGGGTAAATATAAAAAATAAGTTATGATAAGTTATGAGCTTTTTAGTTGTACGTTTGGAAGAATGCACGTAGAAATGTTAACTGAAAACAATTGCTCTTCAAATGCCCTCATATTCGAAATATGGCAATAAATAGCTGACCAAACTGTTGTGACATAATTATGTGTAGTCCCATATACCAATTACTGTGTGTAGTGTATATGATATTCATCAAAACCGAGTTAATTTCTTTCCATTTTGATAATCATAAAGTCTTTTTTACTACATAATCAACCCTTCCAAATTTGTTTTAGATGGATCTCAACTCTATCTTTAAATGAGCCGATCGGTATAAAATGCTGAAAACGGGCATTATTTTTATACTTTCAAACAAAGACAAGTCAATGAATTTTGAAACACCTAAGCTGTTGTCAACTGTGAAAGTTAAAGAGTTGTAAAGCAGAAGTAGATTGGATTTTAGTCGGTGGCGTAGCGTATTAAATGAGGACTGGCCGTCATTGACAGGGGGTGGATGGGTTAGGCGACTAAGATTGAGATCTCCGTTCGTTCAAGCGAATTTTAGCGACCGTGATTCTGCAGAATCATGATACAAAACGCATCTTTTTCAGCGTTTCATGTTTGTGTTTTTAAACACGTTTATTTTTACGACCAACGAAAAATCGCTTGAACGCAACCGTGTTTTAAACTAAACGTCTTTGAAAACCGTGATTCTAGGGTGAACAAATGTCGATTGAACGCACCCTAAGTTGGAAAGGGAATGAGAGGTGTCGTATCAATTTTTTCTCATGCTTCTTTCCCCATCTCCCTTCCTTCCCCCCTTGTTTCTCTCTGTCGCGCATGCTCTCTCTCTCTCTCTCCCTCTCTCTCTCTCTCCTTCTCTCTCTCTCTCTCTCTCTCTCACTTTCTCTCCTTCTCTCTTTCTTTCTATATCTCTCTCTCTTCCTCCCTTTCCCCTCTCTCTCCCTACCCCTTTAAAAGTATTTTTAAATATGTATGATTTGGGGGTACATGACTGACCCCTCCCCGTAGCTACCCTAGATGCTGACAGATTAGTTTAGATCCATATTGCAAGTACCATTCATCAGATTTTACAAAAGCATACACATTTCTTGGAAATATCATATAATTTATAATATTTCAAGTTTTCCAGCATTTGCACATCATCCCTGCCAAATTAATCAAAGTCAGAAGTGCATCGAGCTGTTGTTCGTATCGTCATCATGGAAATAACCCTGTTATTTAGGGGTCTCCTTCCGATATCACGAACGTGACCTCTAGATCATGTCTTTGACCTTCAAGTGGTCCACCTTCCTCTTTTAATCCAGGCACCATCTTACTACCAGCTTGGCTAAATCGCTTGCCCAGGAGTGTTGGTTGCCGTGACGTCACGAGTCATGAAGGAGTCATGTCATGTGCCTAATTGTCCAGCTTAGTTGAACAATCTTAGACCATCTATTAATACTGGCATTCATTATTCACACATGATGACGGATGACTTGCCAACCATCATAAACCTCAATTTTTTTCTGCCTAGGCGATAAAAAGTGCAACCTGTCAGAAGACGTCGACTTCTAAACTTAAATTAGCTTCGAGTGTTATGATATTTATAGAAATGATTTCTTATCCATATCCATTTTCTACGTGTCAAACCCATACCATTCTCTAGGTTGTACATGCGCTGGTGAGCATAAGGCAAAAAGATTGGAGGACATGGCATGGTGAAGTTAATACAAGTTTATGGTGTTTGTCAAGTTTAATGTACGGCATTTTGTTGTTTTAATGACCATTCGTATAAAAACAAAATGAAACAGTGTGAGGTGATGCAATGTTTTGACATAATAACTGAAAAATGACAATGATCAATTTATTGAATATGCTCAATTTACTACTTTATTAATTATCACTTAACAAAATATCACTTTATTGTATGCAAGATAATTTATTTCGTCATCGTTAAAGGTGTCATCGATTGGTTTTGGAACTTGATAAGATATGAGAAGATAAGCTTGGCATGGCATTAATGCCGTTCAGCAACTTGCCATTCTCCATCCAGGTGTAGAAATGGTAAGAAGGATCTTCTTTGACCCCTGTGAGCACAGGAATCGGCAGCCTAGCTTTCAGCCGGTGGAGTATTTGAATGCTTCGAGCATATAATATGCGGGGTAGATAATATTGTTGTCTGATAAGTTTGTCCAATAACAGACCTCCCTGAACGGCTACATTTCAGCTCCGAAGAAAGAGAATCAGTTTCTACTTCAAAAAAAAAAGTGCCTGAGTAACACGTCAAGAGATATAGTTGTACTGTGACTTGTTTTGGCATTATCCACTGTTATGCTAATATTTCCCTGAGTTTTATCCGATAGTGCTCTTGGTTCTGAAGTGGGAACCATTTTGTTTTAGAAACAAAAAGCAATTGATGAAATTAGCTAATGATCACTCGTGATCTTTTCTCCTTAAAGACCGAATTGAAAATATGCTATTACATTTTTTCAATAATTATATTATTTTAATGCTTAAAATATCACAGAGCGAGGAGGGAGTGTTTTCTTTTAATGGCCACTACCCATTTCAGACATTTCTGAAAAGAAATTGTGTCGGATAGACAGTGATGTTTCTTAAACCGTTGTTTTTGCGCGATCCAGGTTATTCTGTATCACTGTCACGTTGACCATTCTAATGATTGATGAGTTTTCGTGGAAAAGAAAATCTTGTTTGAATAAGACAAATTGACCATACAATCAATATGTACAGAGTTCAATACGGATCAAGCAAAGACCTACTTCTTGATACGACCAGGGTCGATAGTCACGTGAGAGCGTCCAAACAGTAGACAAGATCTTTGCTCACCATGCAATATCTTCTTGATTTAGTTACTAATATGAAATTATGATGTGTTGTTCAATGTTATGTTAAAATAATCATATATTCAAGCTTTACCCCGTTTACGATTCACTGACATTATGGCTTAAAGGTACTATGTCCCATTTGCAGGCCAAAAATGAAAAGGTTAAATTCTAACGGCATTTGAAAGACAATACTAATTTAGAACTTCCCCCAAAAAAGAGGGGGGGCTTGAAAATGTCTTTAAGTGGGAAAATAATGACTATTAATCGTCGAATCGACTTAGTAATGGTCGTACGTTTTATGCTGCGCAAAGATTCAATCAGTTTAATTTTAGCCATTAAAAGAAGTGGGTTATTGATGTAGACAATTGTACCCTTTACAGCTCATTTTATGTATGTTATTACCAAAGATGAAAAAAGCCAGTCAGTCACTCAATATTGTCTGACAGTGAAGTCTAGCAAGTAAACGGGTTTCATTGCATAATTTGAATATTAGGACACTGCTAACGTTTAAATTTCACAGGTAGGGCATACATGACATATTCATAATTCATGCAAAGTTCTACAGAATTTGATGTTTGCTGCAAAAGGGACATAGTATCTTTAAGATGTTATTATTTGATGTCAATTCGCGTCATCTTTCAATACATGTAATGACCATATGTGTCTCATTTTAAATGCCTCTTGAAAAAATGATAATTTACCGACGCCCCTACTTTTCTCACGTTTTGGGATAGGTCGTTTTTATTTGGTTATTTTATTTTTCCTACTCTTACGGACAACTAACCCCCACGGACAATCAGTCCTTGGACAATATTACAACCTCAAAAATATGCCACCATTTTTCCGACGGTATGGTGAAATAAAACTAGATGTAATTGTCGAAGGGCAATTATCCAAGTAGGCAGATATGTAAGTTGTTGGAGGTAAATATGTGGGGGTTGTCCTAGAGGGACTTGTTCTTGGGGTAATTCTCTTCCTTTAAAATATTGTTTATCCATATAGTTTTATACACCTGATTGGATTTATATAAATGGTAATATGCCAGACCGAGATCGAGCTAAGAATAGCATGCAGTATACTACAGGGGACTTTTGATAACGGTCTTAGATACTCTTCGATACAAACAAAGCCGAAGACTGAAAATTCTTTTAAAGATTATTTACTATTATTTTCCAGCATTTGTTACATCCGTGTATGAAAATAATTTGAGTATGCATGTAAACAAGAATTCAAGGTCACAACCCTCGAATAACCATATACACTAAATATCATTTACAGTTGATCATGTACAATATACTACCTTGCAATTCTCTTAAATCCAAGTAAAAGCAGTTCATTTTCATATACTACTGGAATCATTAAACAACAATCAGGAGCTTGACATTTGAATGAGGAATATCATCTTTATAACATCATTAGGACTTCCGCCGTGTTATGGTCAATTACAATACAATATTCCTGATGATAATTCAATAAACATGATCTATCGGTGAGGTAATGGTTCTTCCTCAGAGCTTAAATGTACAAACTGTAATTTCGCAGAAATCGTAATTTGTCAGCTTGCCTCACAAATATATGACGTGTTGAATGATAAACGATTGTAATTCTCGTGAATTCCTTCTCATTTTATATCTCCATAGGAATGGGATAAATTTTATTTTTCATGATATTTTGTCAGCAAACCTTTCTTTTTCCTTAATACGGATATCAGTTGATGAACAATGATCTTTTATTTAGCAATGATACCAATGTCATCTAAGGTAAAAATTATTTATTGTCAAAGATATCTAAAAGTATTACTACTCCAGTGTACTCTATACACATTTCATCCTTATTTTGGTAACATATTCACCTGTGTTGTAAAACATAAGCATTTTGGAGGTCTTAGAGCTATTTTGTCTTGTTTCGTAATACTATCTATTTATATAAATAACAGATAATTTTCATTCTGTAAACTGTCAGTTCACTCTAATCCTTTCCGTGGTGCCTAACTCATTATATTATATTAATGCTCACATTTAGTTCTCAATTCTCTGCTCTTTTGTATTAAACTAATTCTTATCTCTTTTTCTATATATACAAAATGCTATGTATAGAGCTTCGAGGCATAAAATGATATTTACACTTTTCCAACTTACCCCTCACCCCTCTTAGTGTGTAAGTAAACAAACGAAGGGATCCTGTGCGTTCAAACGTCTCATACTAATTCAATGAAAATTATATCAATTACATGCTGATCATAATTATATCATCTTATCTTCACGATGAGCAGATGAAATAGGTAAAGAAACATTTAACCAGCAAACTAGAAGGACCAAATGTAATGATCTAAATGCTTTTGAGATACACGTCGTTATATAATTTATTTAGAAAATCTTTCAAAACATATTCGAGAATTATGAGGCCTTCCTATGAATTTCTTTATATTTTGACACTTACTATTATCAATGAAGACTTTGAAAAGGTTTTTATCTGTCAATATAACAATATCAAAGCAACAATTAAACATAATCTGATGATGTTTCACCCTTACAAAGATTCACAGATTGTGAGAGACATATATTTTCACATTAAAGCAAATTCCACGAAAATCATCATACATAAAAGAGAAATATGTATTCAGCTATCATTGATAGATTGTGAGCAAAACCAAACTGCAAAACTTACTTAGCTTACAAACAGAATAGATTTGTTTATTTGTTACCTCTTTTTACCTCACACGCTTGGTAATCACATTTATAAAAATCGTACATGGAATAAGCTGTTCAACAAAATACAATTAGATAATTTTATTTACTCTTTGTTTAATTGCCTCTTTTACAGCACATAGGCTAACAATTTTGATTGATTTTTGTATTATGACGTTGCGAATAATCTGATACTAAAAAATGGGTTCTCCACAATCAGTGGAGAAATAACTTGTTTTTGTAAGCTTTTCTTTTTCCACTGATTGCGAAGGAAGAACTAATATGAAACATGTCACCATCAATCAGATGAAGTTCTTCAGTGAATAATATTATACTCTGGATTTTAAAAAAAGAACGTCAGCAAAACAACAACAAACTCCATGGAAATGAACAATTCTACTCAATTATCTATCAATATACACAGATACATATGATTCAGTCCACATATTATTTAATACGTTTAAGAATTGATACTAATTGGTATCCTCTTTAAAGTTCCAGCTTGATTTCAGTTGATATATCGGATCCTTACAAACAAACACTGTCATCATGAATAAGACCAGTCGGATGCACTTTTCTCTTTAAAACGAGGATATGACGTCGCTGAAGAAACACAGAAAATATGATGCTTCCCACTGATGGAGGCGCCACAGTTTGTTATGCGGGCGCTATCCATTTATCATCCAAGTTCGGAGTTCCACTGTTACTTTCATCCTCTCTCCTCCGCCATAATAACATCAAAGTTAAAAATTACTTCACGTAACAAGTCTAGTTTTCATAAATACACTGCAAGTGTTTTGTTTATATAATTGCTCAAATCGCAATTTCCTGCACTGTGCATCCATTTCAAAAAGTTAACACTTTCCTTGATGACCCTTCGGGCTCTATGATGATGATGATATTCTTCCAGCCTGTATTCATTTCTACACCAAGTTGATATCGGTGGTGATTTGTGAGTTGGCATTACGCACAGTACAGCGAATGTTCAGTAATTGTCAGCAATGAGAACTATTAGCTGTGGCCGTCTGTTGAGCCATAGAACCGGGATGTCCACCACGCCTGCGAGCCTGCAGATGTGGGAGATATGACAAAACAACGGTATTAGAGAAAATTATATCACATTTAATATCTTACAGAACTGCAATGATATTATCAAATTTGACTTCCGATAGCTACATAGGGTAAGAACATGTTTATGAACGTTTATTGTTCTTATTATTGTAAAAGATAACCCGATATTTCACGCTGGAAATATAAAAAGTAATATGAAATGTAAAAGTATCAAACATATTAAACTACATCGCAATTATCTTTCTTCCAAGTTTTTTATTAGACAAAAAACAGCTTAAATAAGTTTCGGATCTTTATAAGAATGCTGGAAAGACTCTGATACCAGCCAGGTATCAGGAGTCACAACGACAAGACCGACATCAGACCGACCAACAATATTACAGTACCCATATGGCAATAAATAAGTCGGTTCTGATTCGGTTTGGCGGTTTGACTGAGGTATAACTGTAAGCGAAGGCAAGAATAGTGTAAAACAATTTTCTTTCAAATATTTGGTTTTGATAATATTGACCATTATGCGTAAACACATATTGACGTAAATAAACTGATGAGTGTCTGATAGCAGAATATCGACCCCTCCCATTCTACTTATTACCACAATAGATATGATGAAAACTTCTTCTCTAAACCTATAGCGACAAATCTAACGGTATTAATTTAATATCAGTGTTCCACTCTAATGCTTCAATATAATTATGATAAGTTATTTAAATACACTATCTGAAATTAAAATACCTTTATAATGTTTCGGCATCTAAAATATCTACATACTATACATCTAACATAATTTGTAAGAACAATATCTAGACGAATATATTTGTGAAGACTTCTTAGACTTGAATGTAAATATCACTGCGATGACAAAGTTACTGAATACAACTGAATAATACAAATATATGAAAGTGACGTAAACTTGTGGGTATAGTGACATCAGTGAGGAAGCAAACACTGAGAGAATAAACTTGCAATACAACACAATTGTATTGAATACTTTTGGCGCCATGTATTCTGTAAGAAACTGATATAATTCTATCTTTAAATATCACACACATCTGAATACGCCCAACTCACCCGCACACGCAACCACACACAATAAAGTAAATGTACCTCTGCGTTCATCTTTATAAACACTGTTTCTATTTGCACGGTTAGAAATACATGGTATATAAATGCCCCTTATCATGGGCTAACCAAAATTGGCCCCTTAAAAAAATTACACATTTTTGGCAGGAAGCAAGTCAGATTAAACTATCGTCATGATATGAACCTCTTTGTACGAACCGATTTGTTAATAAGACAACCCTGTAAAACTCACGCGACAAGTGAATATTCGTGCGACCCTCTACCTGAAATGATTTTACACTCTTACGCTCTTTAAACCTTAACAAACAACTTGAATATCTCATATAGCTACAGGGATAATGTTATGTATTTCAGAATATATAAGTTTGAATTCACTTTTCCTTTTCTGTTACTGAATGGTTCCCCTTAATTTCGCCAACGTTCGTAATCCCTTTTACCGCGACTACTGTTAGCCAGAAAAACAACATGAATGTTTTACAAGTAATTACAAGAAGTTATAGGATATATTACTGCAATCTGATCACTATTTCCTGCCCACAAATAATAAAAAAAGGATATGGGTTTAATCACGTGCATACATGAATGGTGGTGGTTTTGTAGATGGGAAACTGTTCTTAATGACTAATACAGCTAGCGCGATGTTTACGTATACTTGGCATGCTTATCAATATTTAGATTGTAATGGTTGCTTCAACATGCGACAATACATGTCCTTCATATTTAGCGTGCTCTCTGTCTCTCTTTCTCTCTCCCAGTCAAGGACAAATTTTCTAGCAAACACTTCACTCAAATAATTTGACGTATCTTGTATACCAATATCAACAAAGATAAATGCCTTATATTGTATACCAGGCCATCCGTTTGAAGATTTATGGCAAATTACAAAACACATTCACAAGAAAAATCAATCGGTTTCCAAATCCAATCCGTTCAAAATATACTGGTACAAATTCCCTCCACTACATGAAGGTTCTGCTTACGCTATTCTGCTATTGTCATTATGCAAATTGACTCCAAAAAAGATAATGTTGCAGGCAGATCATATAAAATAACAATGACATTTTAAAGTTGATTTTAAGTTTTAAGAAAGAATGAATGTACATTCATGTTTGATTTCTTTATGTTGGATAAGAACACATATAAATTCATCAGAAGCTAAAGTCATTAGGAAAATAATTCATATAATACTTTGGAATAAAATGATGCATGACATGCGAAGTTTATCTATTATCTGGAAAGGTTGCATGGACTTCTAGCAGACATAATCTCAACATTATTATACCCTTGAGGTTTTACCCCGTGATAAAAAAAGGTACTAACTGGAGCTAAACATAATGTGGAATGCACCAACGCATAACAAACGTTCAATAGGAAGATTTTCGCGTTTTATATCATATATCAATAATAATTATTTTTTTAAAAAGGAAAAAAAGCTTCTCTAGGCCTGAAAATTGTCCTTTGTGAGCTTCCGGGAAGGTATCGTTCTGTTAAATATATAATATTTTAAATAATGACAAACGATATTTGACAAATTTAAAGAGGATGTAGATGTGTGATGTACACTGTCGTATGCCGCAATACTAGAAGATTATAATACAGAATAAATGAATTTGATTAAAACTTGAACTATATCTGCACAGAACATGGATCACCATGGAAGACCAACAATCAGAGCTTTGGGAGGTAAACAAACAGATGACTAACAAGCAAGAACATTCATGGAGTAATGCATGCAGAACACGTATTGCTTTCTGTGATTTAATGACGTCAGTATCGAGGAGTAAATCTGACCCTGCCATCCCTCCAGGAAAACACAGGGCAATAGCCCCTTAGACAATCCTGCCTGTCTCTCTGATCACGTGATGAAAGCTTCTTCGTGATTTCATCAAATCAATGATCCGGATTTAGTGTACAGGAAAAGGAATACTATAGTCAACTTGAGATCGAGTCCAGCGTGGAGAAAAAAATCCAAACAAATTAATTTGTTGAAAATAAGGCCCGAATTTGATGTGTGCAAATGCGTGGAGAGATACTTGGTGAGCATTTAATTGCCGATGGAAATGAATGCAGAGTCTGCACAACACCTGTGGAGTACGGGAAAAATTTGCATAGATACGGGTTAGATTCCCTCAGTGTGGAAGGCTATCAGCAACTC
Organism: Mesocentrotus franciscanus; assembly: GCA_037976565.1. Classification (NCBI taxonomy): domain Eukaryota; kingdom Metazoa; phylum Echinodermata; class Echinoidea; order Camarodonta; family Strongylocentrotidae; genus Mesocentrotus; species Mesocentrotus franciscanus. Next base: position 3,518,340 of record CP137676.1, read on the forward strand.
AACTCAGTAAGGTGATAGGATAGGATGAAATCCATCGCTGTCTAAATATTTGCACGTTGATGGACTCGTCCAGGATAGCAGTAGAGGACAGCTCCTAACATGACTGACAATGCCATGAAGCAGAAGATGCTCTCCTCGTAACCAGGGGTAACGTGAGATGTGACGTCTCGCAGTGCAGCCTCTATCAGCTGCCCCTGATGTACGCAACAGTCATCTTCTTTTCACTGAACACCATCTCATCACGTCCGACTCCCATCGTATTGATCACAAACCTAGCTGGCAAGGTGAAGAAACGATTTATCGTCACAGTTTGGTAAATCAAGAGATAGTTTGCTACAGTCCAACCTTGATTTAGAATAAAAGATTGTTAAAGGCCTTGTAAGGAAAATTCACAAAAACCAATCAAATAAGAAACTAGCGATTGAGTTCACGCAGGGCAATTTCATTTCCTTTCATTTCACTTATTTTCATTTCCAAACATAAAGTAAGAAATATATCGTGATGACATGTGCAGGGCATGGTTGATAATCACAACCAATTAAACAAACTTACAGTGAATAAATGTACAACGCGACTTGGATCATAAAGAACTAACAATCACTTAAATTGGCCATTATCTCCAAATTGCAAAATTCGATATATTTTCTATTACCAAACACCTGTACAAAACAATACAAGAAAACAAGAAAAGATGTTTGGAAATGCAGAGGCCGACATGGAAGCCAAAAGCTTGTAAAAAGAAGGCCCCTGGATAACAGAACAAACTTCCTCGCACACACAAGTAAACACCAATTCACACACCCACACGAACTAGCACAATACAAAAATAATAAATAGTAAAAGAGTACGGTAAAAAGATAGGGGAAAAGGGAAGGGGAGACGTGGGGGTTGGGTAGCCCGGCATGTCTTGCTCATCCGGGTCGATCCGCACACAAGGATGTAATATGAAAAAGACCCCCCAAAATCAAGAAATAGTCGTTTCCAGAAGAAAGAAGAAGAACAGACCGGGCTGAGGTATACACGATAGATAGGCTGAGATAACCCCACGTACGATTAACAAGAAGTTTCTCTTTAGTTTGATTAATAGGAATAAATACTTTTCAGTTTATTTAGATCAGGAGAAGGGAATTCCATAGTTTCGGTCCGGTTCAAAGTGAAGATGTGATTGGAAAAAGGTGTTCTGGTCCTTGGAAAATGAAATGAGCCAGATTGCCTCGTAGGGAAGTTGTGAAAGTGCTGGTTCCTAGCAAACATTAAAAAAGTGGTAGTTCATGATTATTCATTAGAAACATTAAAACTCCTAATTGTAAAGAATATATTTAATTGATCCTCAAAACATTATTAATGAAAAGGACACAGTCAATATGCACGCGGTAGTCAGTGTTGCAGAATATTCTCATGGTTTTCTTCTGAAGCAATAGAATTCTGTCTGTTTGCTTCAATTACCCCCATGCTAATATACCATAGTTGCGGTAGGTGTATATTATTGCAGAGTATAATTATTTAAATGTTGATTGAGGAAAACAGCCTTACAAACATTATTTACATGTGGCTCCAAAGATAAATCCTCGTCAATAAATATTCCTTACATCTACTATTGTATACTCTTCCACCAAAGGTGGTTCCATCAAAGATGACTTGTCCAGATAAGTTACTAAGTGAATTAGCAAAAAAAAAATTGAAATTCGTCTTATCAAGATTTTAGGAAAGTATGTTACAATTTGATCCACTCAGCAACATGATGAAGTTCATTATTTAGTGTATCAAGTAGATATTGAGGATTACGATGGGAATAAAAGATTTTAGAATCATCAGCAAAAAGTAAAGCGGTTGATATTAACAATAAGGGGCCCAAGTTGGACCCTTAAGGGATGCCGCAACCCATAGTTTTAACACAAGAATGTGAATTATTTAAGCAATAAAATGAAGAAGGAAATAATTTGCTATAGGCATATCACAGTAAGTGTCAGTGTCTTATCTGTTTTATTATCCTTATCCTCAAAAAAGTCGTCTGATAAACACAATTGCGATCCATCTATCATTTTATTGCTGAAGAAGCATAACATGATCTTTGAACAAAAGCATTTGATAAGGTTGCTCGAGGTGAAATGACTGCGGTCAGAACAAAAGGGATCACATGCAGGATTTGGGTAAAGGCTTTACCAAGAATACAACGACTATCAGACTATCCACAGTCAACAAAAGTTCAAGTTAGGACGAGAATAATGCCCTCTCTAATCAAAGGTTAATATAGAACATTAAACCGGTTCTTTCAACCAGAGCTCTTTAATCAGGTGAGTTTAATGATCCATTTTTTGATCATGTCTCACATTTGACTGATTTTAACACAGGTCAAACGCGAGGTTTGTGTCCGGTGATATTACCTAAATTTCCCGTATTTTCCCTACAGATGTGATAGCCGACAGGCATCTCCTTCTTCATCAGTAAAAGCAGAACTTTGTAATTAACTTTTGTCACCTCCTTCCAAAGCACCTAGCTCCCTGGAGCAAGGGAAAGCGAGTTCTCTTCTAATTCAGGTTGTCAGGTCACAGTCATCGCCAAGCTCTTCAGATTATCATCGCAAAGCAACGTCATGACCTCCTCAAAATCTCAAAATCCTCCAAGTACTCTTCAAAATATCTTATAAAATATCTTATATTTCTGAAAGAAGATGATACTTGAAATAGTGTCTGGTTTCTGATGAGTTTCCGGAAGCTGTCCAATCTGCTGTGATATTCATTTTTTGTAATACAATGGTAATTTAATATGAGTGATATGTGCACTGTTAACAGGCAACCTACATTATAGCATCATCCTTTGGAAGAGAAAGTTTACTGCACGATAAACTTTTAATGTAGTGCCCATACAATTGTTTCATTGCTCCTTGATATAATTGTTATTTGAAATCAAAATTTAAAAAAAATGATAAAATCGCAACGCCATTTTTTCTGTCTTATAATATATAGGTATTACAAGGTGGTGCATAATATAGGAGATTTTCTCTCATCAGATATAAAATGTAACATCAACAGATATCAATTAATGATATCAAATGGGTGCGAGGGCGGTTAGTAACCCCTTGTCATTTGGATAGAGGGAGTTGGTAGTGGTGGTGACGGTGATTCTATATAGGTGCGTTTTGAACCGGTCAAAGAAGCAGTGCAACGACCGCTTTGAGAAATCTCTAGTGACACTTTACTGACGATGAGTTCCTCACAAATGTCGAGAAATCTTCCCAAGATTGTCTATGTATTCATCTAGTCTAACTACCGGACATTCACTTTCATTTGTCAGTGTTACCACACAAGAACGTGTGGAACCCCCGTAAATAATCAAACACAAAATACACGTGTGATGTGATTTCCTTAAAGGCTACATTGAGCTGTGGTGGTATGAATGTTTTTTGAAAAAATAAAATATATTGACTAAAAACCAATGGGCAATAAAAGGTTATAAGCCTGCCCATTTCAAGTTGTAAAGCGATGGCTAAGTTTGCTCTTTTCCTTTCAGAAGATTGGTAATACGAATAAGAAATGATTCCATTACTGATTATCGCGCTAATATTGATTAAACAAACATAAATCTTATTCATATCACCAAATATAAGTCTGTTATTTAGACTACTACAATGGTCATAAGTTCTTTTGATATGAGAAGACAGCAGAATAAGAGAGGTGATGACCATCCATCAAGCTAGGATCTGAAGATGTTGAGATGATTGGTATAGAGATGATGTGATGTCAGCCTTGGTAATTGGAGTGTCCTTGATCTTGGCTGGTCATGTGACCTCTCCATCTACTGGCTTTCAGTCAGTATTCATGAGTGATTGGAGTCTACGATTTCTAGTCTTTACCAGAAAATATACGGAATAAATCTACAGTAGAAGAGTTTCAAAAGACGAAACAATGGTTCATCAAATGATCAGTATTACTTTAACACGATCGTAAAGACTTTTGAAAAGTCAACCTAAGGCTATTACAATAGCCTTATCATCACCTATATAATGCGCGAACATTGTAATCACATATTACGTAACCCGACAAGATATCTATGAGATATGCAATAGGGTACTGGAATTGCCCTTGAGTTCATTTATCAAAAGTCTTTGCTATCGTATTCTAACAAAAACAAGCCAAAGAAAATAACAATTTTTTAAATTGTACTATACAATATAAAGTGAGCTATATGGTTATGACGAAAATATATTGAAATTCTCACAAAATTGAGTACATTGAACTGGGAATATTACAAAGTTGACGTCTGGCAAACGAATGTAGTAGAAAGTTTTGTTTTAAGCTTAGTAATAACCGGGTCTGTCAGGAAAATACACTTATGTCCTATACGTACACATCCCTGTTGGTGCTTTCAAGGGGATTTTAGGCATGGTAGATGTCTTATAAAACTCAACAATGTTGCGTAATTTTAGTAGTACAGTGTATTGTAATAGTCACAGCATCGCCTTAACACATGAGAATATATAATTACTACACCATCGACCAATCAGGTTTGTCTGTAAAAAGTCTCTATCTATGTTTTGTCATTACTTGAATAAAATAGCATATGTAAACAAATTAGCATTAAAAACAAATTAAAGTAAAATATATTCATATCGGATGCTAACTGCTAGGGCTCAATATGTTACTATAACATTTATTAAACAAACATGAAAATGCGACGTTGTAACAACTACAAAAATGACGAAAAATACAATCAACAGGGAATATGATATTTCATTTCAATTTTGGCAACGAGAATACAAAATACTTTGACAAAAGTGCTTTATCAGAAAATAAATGTTCCTGTAAGGCTCAACCGCATTGAACATGCTGAAAAGTAGTATTCCGTTAGAAATATGTCGTTCAAATTTGAATGAAATGTGGCTACAAAGAGTACACACTAAGGACTAAAATGACTTATAATCTATCTAATAAACGCAATTAGCAAAAAAAAATTGAGGTAAAAACACGTGGTATTGATTTAAAAAGCTAGTGCTAGTGCGTTGGGCACGTGGGTAGAACTCTGGTAGACAATCCCCGGAGCACAGCGGGATGCTGCCCGCATCAAGTTCTGATTGACATGGTCATTCGAGCAGCAGGACCAGTAAACTTCAATTATTCACAAGTGGAAGCTGTAGCAAAACACCTCTTGCACTTCATAAGACACCAATTAATAACGAGAAAAAACAGACTAATTGATTTCACACAAGGGAACAATAAACGTGTATACTACACCGTAGCTGAAAAGTACAACACGACGCATTGAAAAAGCCCTGTCAATCTACGTAACTATGTCTGGCTACATCCGTATCAAACATACTCATGTGGACAAACCATACAAACAAAATCATTTGAGGACAAATCATGAAGATGAAATTATTTTTGAATGACGGTTAGCTATTTTTTTAGATTCGATACATTAATTTAAAAATATAGGTTCACCCACGATACAATTGGAGTATTTCCTTATATGTCCTTATTGACTATTTTGAGTGTAAATTTAAAGTAGTCGATTTGTGCATTGAACCATCTTCAACTGTTTGAAACAGCATAATAGAAAGCTCCAGACAAAAGCATGCCTGCAAATTACATGTGAAGCATGGGAAGAATATTTCACCCTTTGTTCTTTTTAAATAACGCTCTTACACTTTTGATGAATATCTGCCATAGCCCCCCCCCCCTCAAAATATATATATATGTATATGTGTACATGTATATCCGTTTATCTCTGTTTTCTGACTCCATGTTTTTCCTTCTCGCTATCTAGAAATCTTCCACATCTCGCAACGTTCAAAGGTGATTGTAAAAGCTATGCTTTTGAATGAATCATTAGAAAAATCAATATACAATCAATTCAAGTTTCAAACGTTGTATGATATCTCAAGATGATGTATTTATATAGGGGGAAAAGGTTTTTGAAAGGTTGTGGTTCTGTCAAATTCATTAGCAAAAGAACATTTAGTTGTTTTTTTCACTTTCTTTTGGAAGAAGAAAAAAAAAGCAGGCAAACTGTAGAAGGTTTAAATATTTGATATAAATAAATGAATCAACTTTGTAAAAAGAAGGAAAAAAAACGGATTTTCGGAGCCTACCATTTGAAAATTATGGCCTAAAATTCTTTTAACCAGTGAGAAATTAATAAGAGCTTTGCGTGGCAAGAACAATTATTTTTAACTATCAAATCAAATACTAAAAGATCGACTTATAAAAATTGAGTTCTATGACCATAAACGGAAATGCTGTTAGCAATAAATAGCTATTAATTTTAATGATCAGATAATAGATATGCCATGATTATCTGAGAGAAAATAATAGACGAACACGAGTTAATAGACAGGTTGACAACCATTCGTTAATTGTCTAAGATGATTTTAGAGTATGAATAGGGTAACTAAATACAATTAAAGATAAACTCTTTGTTTCATTGTTCGTCCACATTTCTCGCTGTCTGCAGTACGCGTTGTCTTGACGACGCAAAGATGTTCGATTTTCGGCCAAATGAAATTCAACTTCTCACAATGCTGTTAATTCAATGTGCTCGTTTCTCAGATTTATTCCAATGCTTTGGAAATGAAACTGGTTGTGTCTACTATTGGTGTTGATGAGGGTGACAGTAGCAATGCATATGTATGAGAGCCGTAACTAAGACGTCTTCATCTACCGAGTTCAATGACCGCTAGCTCGATCGAGCCAGTTTTCTAGCTTCACACAACTTCTGCTTCTGTAGTACAGACGGATGTCCCAACTGTGTGTTCTAGAGGTATCAGCTCAGCTTTAGCACAGCACCTAGAGCGAATTGTTAATTACCTCCAATTGTATATGTCGCAGCTTAATAAGCATATTGTATAAACGATCTATATCTCTGGTCCGAATACAACCCCATGTTTTCTTACCTCGACACGTGATCCTCACCTTCTAAAAATGAATAGTTATTCTATTACTGATAAACAGAAAGTTACCACCAACACAGAATTGCAACAAAAACAAAAAACTGTTTCTAAATCGCATTTCTTTAGAAAGTATCTAATCAGGTAGGTCTAGTATACCCATAATTATAATTAGCAGTACGGGCCTACATGTGGCATTTTTTTAATTTTTTTATAAAATACAAGAATCATGACCTTCGAATAAGCGGTCATAATGATGGCAACGGCCTATATTATGCCTTTTGTCACGTTGCTTTTAAACTATATTCACTTTTCTTTTCACATTCTTTAGATCGCAGATCTTACCTTAACCTATGTTTTCCGAGTTTGTATACACCCAAAGGCGATTAATATATCATTAGATCAATTTCCCTAATTACTGGAAAGTTTCATTATCTTTTTTTGTACACATGACTGTCTACCTGTGGATGATAAATGGCATCTGCTTATAATGTATGGCATCCTGTAAAGTGGTAAAGGTGATGTTACCCTTACAGGATAGGGGGAGGGGGCTTAAACTTACCTACACGTAATGTCTCTTTATCAAGCGGAGAAAACAGGAATCCAGTATTTTACCCACGGTTATCTCAATTATACATAAAAGGGCTCATCTGTGGGTAACGTTGTGGATATGGAAAAGACATACCTATACCTTGGTTGTAATACCAAGATACAATACCTTTCCCCCTTTTCCTTACTAAATTCCCCCTTTCTCTTTTTTCTCTTACCGGGTCAACTTACTACTCGCATTCATTTCTATACCTGAAAAGTCAGACTTAACAATTTATGGGGTATTTAATTTCGTCTTTGGAAAGTGCTCGTGATAATACCGGAAATTTGTCACTCTTATTTTCTTTGAGTCGATATCCCAAACCCGTAGACGCGTCAATCGTATTACACGATCATTGTTGACGTGAGAAAGAAAAATGTTAAAATACGGAGCCGAACTGGGTTCAGTCTGTGTTCCCATGCAAAATCAAACATTGCTCGGGGGTTGATGTCATTTAGGACTTAAGTTGTAACATAAGAGAAGTTGAGCTTTTGTGAGGAGCGGAGAGAAGGAAGCATAACACAGGCACGCGTAGCAGTATAGCAAACTCGATTCACTATGGGCAAAGTGAGACTGGCTGAGCTCGCTAGGACATTGACCCTATAATCACAGCCATTAGCATATAAGGCGAACACAATTACCATACAGATTCAAGGGCAGTCAACTCCCCTCTCTCCCTTTCTTCCCCTTCTTCTGTCTCTCTCTCTCTCTCTCTCTTTCATTTCATTCCTTTTCTCTGCATTGGTATCTGTACCTCTCTTCAATGGTGTAATGTTGGTCCAGTCAATGACGGGAAACTGGCCATGATGGGGGAGGCACGATGGATAAAATGCGAGAGAGCAAGGCAACCAAGTGTGGAAGTGGGTCATATCGTCATTCCTTACATGATTTTTCCTCTTTCTCTCTTCTCTCTCTTTCTCATTATCTCTGTCATTCGACTGGGAGAGGGGCTCTTGTCCTCTCACCCTGCATCTGCGCCAGAAATCTTTCTTTAAATTGTCTTAGCTAATTTAACACTACTCACCATCGCTTCTTTTTTCTCTGCCTGTCTCTCTTTCTGTCTCTCCGTCTGTCCCTCTCACTCACTATGTTTTTCCCTTATAAGCCCTTAATTTTGTCTACGCCTTTAAACTTCAATCCCTGTCCACATTTTCAATATCTACCAAGTACCAACTTCATCACCCTAAGGTATCCACCTATAATTATATTGATATTTAGCTCTTTACCTCGTCACCAGGTTCAGTCACATCTGTCTTCTTGAACTCTCAACCTGACTCTCAAACTCCTTATCCTATCATATTTTCAAATCATCTAGCTCCTTACCTCAGTGGTCATTATCCCTCTGATACTCAAAGCATATTACCCTTCCATTTGCTCCATCCTCTAAATAGCTATCATGTAACCATGCTCGTTGACCTTATCTACCTTTGACTCTCCAACCCCTCATACTATCATAGCCATCTGACTCGCTACTCCAAGCTGACTCTCTGACTCTCGATTCCTCAACCATAACAGCTCTTTTCCTTTGTCACCAGGTTTGACACTCCAATCCCATCTCCGACCCTCTAATTAACCCATCATCCTATCATACCACCATATCATCTAGCTATTCTTAGCGTCATGAGACTCGCAACTCAATTCTAACTTCATGATTATCTATACTCTATATTATACTCCATCGTCACCAGGTTAGTCAAACCTATCTATGTGACCCAACTCTCTGTCTCTCCAACCCCTCACTCATAGCCACCAACTTCGTCAAGAGACTCGCCATAACTCTCCGACTCTTTATTCCCAAATCATCAGGTCAGATACCTAGGAGTGACGTACTAGGTAACGATGCCAGAAGCTCTAGCTGTTTCTTTCGTCACCCGGTTCGTCAACCCTGTTTAATGATCTGACTCTGTGACTCTCCAATACCTCAATCTGTCATTTCATCATATCGCCTAGCTATCTCGTCACCTGAGTAGTCACTGCAAATTAGCTCTAATACTCTTTATCCTAAATTCATCAAACAATATTTTTTGTCATCAGGTTTGTCAATGCTTTCTACCTGGCTGATTCACGAGCCATCCACTCTCACTTCATGTCACCTAGCTATCTACCTCTTCACCAGACTTATCAATCCAGTGGACTCCTCCATTGTCATCCTATATCTCTCCATCTCTTCACCATATTCGTCACTACAACCTCTAAGGTTTTTAACGCATACCATCTTATCATCTAGCCTTTCACCTCGTCATATCATATGACTAATATACTTTGTTACCAAATTCGTCACCGCTATGAATTATACACAATAACTCTCTACCTCTAGCCCCACTGTTTCCCTATATCATCTGACTCTTCATCTCGTAACCAGACTAGTCACTTACATCTATCATGATTCATCTCCATCTCTCTAACCCTATCTCTCTGTCAAATCCTGATATCATTGCAACAATTGACTCTTCACTTCGTCAATGGCCTCGTCACTTGCATATATCCACCGGATTTTAAACCGTGGAACAAGACGTATCTCTGTCTCCTTCGAAACATTCTGGTGATATTTTGTGATTTCCCTAATTTCCTCGTCTCTCATTCGCACTCTCTTTACATGTATCATTTTCACCACTATTACAACGCCGAATGCCCCTCTCTGTCTCTCTCTCTCTCTGTTTGTCTGTCATCTAAGTAGGGTCATACAAACAATTTCTTTCGTATCCATTTTTAAATACATTTTCATCTAAAATTACCCCCCCCCTCCCCCGAAATGTCAGTTTATATATATAATTATCAAAGTAGGATAATACTACTTTAAGCTCATGAGGATTATTCTGTATTTTTGATTTCGAATCATTTATCCCCTCTATTCTTTGAAGTAAAATTATAGCAACATGGACAAAAGATGACCACTCCACTTTGCAACGGGAGACATTTTCCTTCTTTGATATTTTAAAACGGCGTCTGGCACAACATTTGATATTGAAAATATAGTGCGATTCAGACGTCGCAATATCATAATTTTGGCCCACAGTAGCCGTCAGTAGACAAAACATGTCCTGTCTGGCGACAAACTACTGGACGATATGTGTCATCTCAATATACAATAACACGAAGAGGTCATCTTTCGATTGTGTCACACTTCAGATTAAGAAGTGGACATCTTGTGATACAGTTGAGTTTGTGTACGCTTTTATTTCAAAAAGAATAAGGAACTCAAGAATCATTCTAATATTTGCGTTTTATCATAAATAAAATAAATGAGGAAATGAACCGTCAGTTAAACTAGACATATACACGCTGTCATGGATGATTTACGTTTCATAACACATGAAAAAATCTACACAAACAAGATATGATATCGTAGAGGTGAATTTGGCTAATCATTTTAAACCTAGGTTCGCGCGTGTGAGGATGAATAAATGAAAACGTATCATGTGTTTGGGATTATCCGAGGTTGTGGCTGCCGATTATGATTCCTTTCACAAGAAATAACATATGTGCATTATTCATGCAATGATGGATCATGTTCCATATTGTGTGATTATCTCTGAAAGAAATTGAATGGTGTCTAGTAACGGAACTTGAGATGGGTTGTGCCAGTAAAAAGTAAGTGCGCGTAAAACGTAAGGCTGGTTTGAAAATAGTTCGACGCGCGGCAATGTCATAAGGTCTAACCATAATCATATCTCTTTTCATCTGTGAGATAATCGTATGATTCGGATTCATGTTAGTATTTCTCTGTTAGATGCTGTAAAGACGCGCGTTTGGTAGAGGCTTTTGAAAGGATGCAAGAACAGCAAGATATATTATAAATAAGGTATAATGTTCCCAGAATGTCCACTTGTACCGATATACACATTAGTCATAGAAATGCACAGATCAAATCACATGTACACGATCATTGTTATGACTAGGTAGAGAAGGAGAGAATGAAGTCCGTCAAACTTCGAGCGGTCAATGAACCTAAGTAATTAAAACACGTTCGCCTGTATCGTACCCTGCACCAGACTGAGGTCGAATGGAGGAGTATGATATTCCGCGTTTTGAGCGGATGTGTAGCTGGGAAGAAACGGAAAGAGGTTTGAAATAGAGGAAGAAAAGGAGAGGAAGACAAACGAGCAGATAAACATGATGATACAGAGGGAGGGGGTAGGGTGATGGAAGACAATAGGAATTTAGGAGGCATGAGATACAGACAAGTTATAATTTTCTATTACAGAAATTACGCACTGAAATATGAGAAGAAAAGCGGGAAGAAAATATGTTGCGGTGAGAGACAGGAAGATTGATATGAGTTATAACAAGATGTCCAGAAAGATAACTAAGCGAAAGAAAAGTTGAGGTGCAAGAAAGGCTGAGAGATAGAGAGGGGGAGTTGGGGGTGTTGAAGGAGAAATAGAACACAAGGCGCCAATTTTCAGTTCACTCCTTCGTGTCCATCGCAATCAAATTATATACATCTTCATGAACACCCTTCGTAAGGTCAGTGCAGCTTGGCTTTCAGACTCAGCGGCTTCTCTTTCTACGCAACGAAGGATCCTCTCTACTTACACTGAATCATGCTGAGGAGGAAAATGATAAAGGAAAAGAAGAAAGACGGTGGAATTCGTCTGGAAGCCAGGCCAAGTCGTATTGCAATATACGGAAACCTTATATAGAGGCGCCGAGACAGGCTCTTCATCTGCACAGATCTTCGGCGTTTCTTTCCAATCTTATGGCGCATCTTTTACAACGGTGTGCGTGAGCATAGGCATGTGCGTGTGCGTGTATGAGGGTGTGCGTTATGTATAGAACAGATCGTAGGTCCTTATCTCACTTGTTGTGGGTGGGTGGGTGGATCAGTTGATAGGTGATTCTAATTAAATATGGGTATTTATCGAAATGTTTATTTCCGTATATAAAATTAAATAACTTAACTCAATGTACAACAAATTTATATTTGATACATTTTCTAATGTCTTTACCTCATTAAAACGCAAAACACTTTTGATGTCAACCGCCTTCTATCTGTAGTATTGATAATTTTTCATATCTGCTTCTCGTCATTTTATGAATCATCTTTTAATATTCAATGAAGTGGTTACAACAATAACATCGTCCTTAGATCAATATTACAAGCCGACGAAAATATGACACCATCATAAAATATAGCGTTAATGACATTTTAAAAAAAGTATACACCAAACAAATAATGTGAATTTAAATGTATAAATACATATTACTAAACATTGCATCACATCTCAAGTTTCCTTCACTTGTATTGTCTATAGGCCTATTTTGTTACAAATTAATGTTACGAATTTATCAAAACGGAATCTAGAGATATGACAGGTACCACAATATACATATTCGGGAGAGTGAATCCTATGTAAACAAAAAGGAACTTTAAAGTTTCTGATCCATGAACAGCAACCTACATTTTACCAGAAGTTGATGGGCATCGCAACGGTTTTAATTTCTTTAAATATTAATCATTCATCTCCAGTTTGAAAGATAGCAATTATTTCCTTGCCTCGATCGCAAGGGTACTTCAGAATAGCTGGAAGGAAACCGTTTGAAAGAGAGAACGATATGTGTGCAGTTCTCATATATGCGCCTTGCCGTCTGCATCCCGTCTGTAGGATGTAGATTGTAAGAAACATGGAGATTTATGACTCAAGATTGACAGCTAGGTGCCATCTAGAACAACAAACACACCAAGGCGGAAAATTGAACTACTTGAAACTGTCGCCACACCAGTATCCAGGCCTTGGATGGTATTACCGCTCTACAAGTACGTAATCACATAGGCCACACACTCGATAGCACACGGCGTCTAGTAAGATGAGGACTCACTATGTCAACGTACTATTCTACAGGTTGTGCACCACCAAAGCTCCAGCTTCCACCGTACATGCTGTGTATATGTAGCATGTGATAAGTGGGCCATTACACTCAGATATCTCGTTGTGATTCGATTATTCAAATCCAAGAGAGAATAAATACAATTATGGAGAGACGAGTGACGGTAGAGTAAACACACAGCCAGAAGGAGCATCTAATCGTTTGGACAAGACGATGGTGAATACAGAGAAGAAGAGAAAGATGGAGAGAGAAGGAGAGAGGAGACCAGCAGAGAAGGGGGAGGCAATATGACCTGTCCTATCTGAAGAGCTAGCTTGCCATTATACTGGTTAAACAAAGCCAATGGCGTACAGACATTGTCAATTCGATTATTCTTAAGTGAGAAATAATTCGGTCCAGAGAGAGAGACAAGTTAGGCGAACATACGACATGTTTTTACAGCTTCAGGAAGACTAAACGAAGTCCCCCTCATCCTTACGATCAATACAATATCATCCAGGCGTCACTGCCCCGTGGACATCAATAATCATATGCAATGTTTAGAAAGTGAGTAAGCGTAACATCATTCTAACAACAATACCTATTATCATGAAGAAGAAAAAAACACCTAATGAAAGAATGTATAATATAATTTTACAATTTTTCATTATTGTTGGAAGGGGTGGCTAAAATCGGCGATATGGTCATCTATTTACCCAATGAATCAATAAACATGATTGATTTATACGGGACGGTATAGATTACCAGTATTTCTCTAATGATGCGCCTATAGTATAGAGCTACAAGCTGGCTTTACATTTGAGTGAATCACAGCTTGTGTGTGCGAAGTGTATACATAGTTATCTTTTCGTACAATATCGTAAAACTAATTTCAAACTGCAAGTTGTTATAAGTGCATCATCCACATTAATAACCACATTCATACTCGTTACGAACCATATCAAATCAAAAGTCAAGATCTACCTCAAATAGATTCATTGCTTTTGAGAACAACAGTCATGACATGGTATTCCAGTTGGACATTTCATTATAACAAATAATAAAACAAAACAAAGGGAAATACTAGACTTAAACAATGGAAGAATAAGAGTCTATAAACCGGTCTTAACTAATAACACCTTACAAACCCACACTGAAATATCTGCATTGTGTCTGATTGATATCCCTTATCTATGGGTTGAAAGAAAGGACAGGAAACAAATATTTGCGGGAGAAATGGATATTTGAAAACATAAAGAGATATACAAGGAGAGGAAGAGAAAAGAAGCAGGAGAGATGGTTAGAGAGAGGGAGGGTATGATGAAATTAAACTATTTTCAATGGAGGATCGGGCGACTCAGCTCAGAGAGAAGAAAGACTCAACTTGTAGATGTCACATCTATTATAGCGAGTGTCAAACTTTCATCTTAGAGTAGGGCATCTTTCGTGCTGTCCGAATCCAAACCACATCATTGATCAATCGCGGAACTACAAACCCAAAGTGTCAATTTCTTTGCTATCTCCTTCTCCTAGTGAAGTTTGATGATGTGACTGCCCATACCTGAAGGCCCTAGGCCCAGAGCTTTCATTGACTTTAGATTCGGTAATGAAGTTGGATGGGACAATGTGGTTAACCAATGATCGCAAGGGACGCTACCAGAGAGACAACGAGCTACAGTACTAGAGACTTCATGGCGTTACTTTTTTTGTAGGAGTTATTGCCAAACGGTGAGGTGTTTGTTTCCCCGACTATAACCACCATTAAACATTGATAAACCCTCAACTTCTGTTGAAAAGCTTAAATATACTAATTATTAATTCATACCATTCTCCATTTGGCGATATTCATTTCACTAGTTTGCATACCGATAGAAAGTTTGACGATCTGGCATACTGAGGACTTCTTATAATGAGGACAGTAACTCCACAATGTTTTTTTTAGAATTGTTTTATCTCAACGAAATTGATGATACTGTCTTCGAAACTTTGAATGTAATGCTTATTTATTTCTCTCCTCCTTACCCGTCCAACAGAAATCATCTTCTAATATTGTTTTGAAAACATTGTTTTAATCTCCGCGTAGTGTTTAAAGAATAAACAACTGAATGGGGTACCGCTTAATTTGTTCTATAATTTTTGGCCAGAGATAACCCGTCCACAAAGAAACTTTAAATAAATATGTATTGTTCATCTTCTTTTTGCCCAAGGACTTCATGGTCCAATGAACCATGACAAGAGCGACAACTCCAACGTTAAGGCGTAAGGCCATCAGCTGCTTCCCTTGTAGCCCGCTCTAGGCCGCAGGCAGCCGGTACTACCAAAGCGCTCCTCTCAATGGTAACTGACATCATAAAGGGTGAACGACCGAGATTGAGACAGGTTGCAACGAATGGAACCATGAATACCACCATTACATCCACGTGTACCTCTTCGGAAAGTGCACTCGATGGTTCAGCCTCCCTCACTGAGTACGTGTGCCCCTCTTAAAGAGTCTCCTCATAGAACACTAAGACAAGACCGATACCAGAGAGGAGGGATGCCTTGTCTCTGTCAATAAGGAAGGCGAGTTCAGGTGGTGGTCAGTGGAGATCAAAATGGAGGACATTGGACGCCATGGACGGAGTATCTACCCCTCATATCTTCAGTTCCCTTGAATACTCTCCTTCAAACTTTAAAACAAATAGTTGAAAAATAATTGCAACAGCTTATGGTGGATAATATTGTGACAGACATATTTCATGTTTGACGAATTTTTGTCTCTAGTTTGCCCACGTCTTTAGAAGTGCATTGAATATGGTCATGTTATAAATCCATAGTCCAGAGTGTGGCGCCAGCTAAGACTTGATAATCTTTAAAGGATGCATTCATTACATCCATTGTGAAAGCATATTACCAATTCATATGAACAGTTTCTTTACAATCCCCCAACTTTCATTGAGAAAAACCCCCAGCAGAACAGTTGAATCTCAAAAAGACAAATTCCTAACCTTTAAGCTATTATTCTTTCTAGTAGGGACAAAGGAATTCTAAAGGCGTTGTGGAAAAAATCTTTTATTCTCCTTTTCCCCTACAAGTCTAGCATACCAATCATTTGGCGAAATCGAAAGCATTCTGACTGTGTGGCAATAATATTGGCATTGTTCAGGAGGTATTAGCGACTGTGTATAAGTGGTCCCAAGGGATAAGTATGGGAGCAAGGCGGCCTGTGGATTACAGAGCATAGACGATGTGGACGCGTGAAAAGAATACACATAAGTCAACTACCTTTCATTATTGATTGCTAAATCAAGATGCCGATTGTGTGATACCAGAAAACTTCATTAATCAGGTTTATGTATCAAATCCCATGAATACCTATAATAAACTTTTATTTTAGAAAAGCTATTGACTTCTTTTTGTAATGTGAACGGATGAGGGGAAATGAAGTGAAGTACATTCTATGCTTAATGGAGAGCAATCATATTATCGTTGTACGTGTATACAAAAATCGAAGACATTTTTTCTATAAAACAAAAGAAGAGTTGATTAAAACCTGTTTCAAACATTATCTTACCACAACAAATGTCGATAAAATAATTCACAAATGCAACAATCAGATGTTACATTAAAAGCATAAGCATTCAAAGCACATGCGGAACACCGCCCTACTGACTTCAATTTCAGAAGATTCAGAAGATTCAAAAGATTCGAAGTAAACGATTAATATTTTTAAATCGCCTGTCGATACAACACTTACTACTAGTATTCCTCAATCTTTAGATATTAATCACATATCACATTGAATTATATACACAAAGCAATGCATTTGAGATACATATGACTTTCGTCATTGTTTTGACCGAAACGTCAACGTTCTGACAGTCACTTTGTATATATTTTACTTTTGTTTTTAATGAAGATGGAAATATACATACATAACCCGACACACGTTAGGTAATGCCCTACATTTTATTATCATGACTTGTACTAGATTAAATTTTATGAAAAGTCAACTTTGATATCCTCAAAAATTTATCACGTTATAGATTTTAATAATGTGGTGGATAGAACTAATAATTTGGTGACTGGCCTATAAATCAAAATACGAACAAAGGATCAATAAACCTTTTAATGGTGAGTTTGTAAGATTTCAAGCTCACTTTGATCCAAGAGGACTACCTCTCTAGCCTACATTTTAACCTACTTCAAATGCATTTTTTACCGGTAGACTCCGTTATCTAAAATGTTGAAGATTCCTAGTCTTCACTAATTTTGCCGGCAAAGAGCATTTTAACATTTGTACTTGTTTTCTTCTAAATGCTGATGATGCGGCCTATATGTGTAAAGAGTAAGAATGGCACTAATTTGGAAAATATTTGAAACCTTATTTGCCTTTTTAATTACAATGTACATGTATAACAATCTAAACCTGGCTATGCGCGAACGGGAAATCAAATATGATCAAATAACTACGACTATGATTATAGATTATCCTTGTATACCTTTTCGTTGTTATTACGAACGGGCCAGACATTTTCCCGTGCATCATGTGTCAGGAATTTGCCATAATTATACTAAATATGTCGGGTTTTTATTATACTATTTTAGGACAAAAACATAACCGTAGGAACCCTCATAGAGCCAAACATACAAAGCCATTCCAGTACTATTACTCATGCCGGGCACCCACAAAGGTTCTCTGTGCTTCTACCTGGAAATCTCAAGTGAAATTGTCGAAGGAGACCACAGATCCGAAAGAAAAGTAACCACAAGAGCATGCCCAAATCAAATGCGGTCTTTAAGGAATGCTGATCTTCTTATAGATTCCTTGTTGTTCATGTCAGGGCTGGACTTGGATCTTTTATCAACACTAAGATGAACAGCCGACCACCACCGAGTGAAGATTTAACTTGTGAGAGTTCACCTAGTTTTGTTATTTATTAAACCCAGGAGGAGCGCAAAACAACTTTTATCTCTTAAATTTCAAATTATCTTGTCCGCATGATTATTTCAATTTTCTTAAATCGCCTTTGTTCTGCTGTAAATGTAATTCTAATGAACGCACTTCCACAGACACTACTTCCATTGAAACAACGCATGGAGTATAAATGTTATTTACCCAACAATTTGAGATTTTCATCTGGACGTTAATTCGAGTATGCTTTTAGAATCGAGCAATGGAATCACCATGGCAACTCTAAGAATGTGGATTCCATTTCTGTACTCTTTTCCATCCTTCCTATACCTTTCATTAAGAATAAATATTTTTTTTAGTTTACTATTCTCGTGTCATTTTAACAAGCAAAAAACGATGTACAATTAGGGTAAATATTTACACTGCCGAACACAACGTAGGGGGTCATGGTTTAGTTATTTTAATATTTGCACAGAAGTTGTGTTCTGTCCAAACATATCATAATAATGCGTATTTCGTTCTTTATGATTGAAATAAATGTAATCAAAAGTTACAAGAGCTTGGTTCCATGTTCAAACTTGCTGTCTTCTAATATGGTTGCATTTTGAATGAATAAAATCATAAAATGTAAGAATAACGGATAAACAGTATTTCAGGTTTAACGAAAATTCATATATAGTTTTTTTGGTTTAATGTAAAAAATGGGCTTTCCCTCCTGTTTTCATTTTTGTTAAAACAAATTTTGGGCAGATGCATACATAAATAAGTTCGCGAAACTTGTCGCAGTTATTTCTATTTTCTTTTAAGAAATATTATTGGCTCGCTTGGTCGCCATAACATTTTGGACTAATAGTTGGTCACGTCCTTATATCTGTCTATTCGTCAAAGTACTTTTAATGTATGTTGTAAAGAAGTGTTTAAAATTATCACTGATAGCTTCTCCGATATAGATATATAACACGATATACAAAATATTTAAACAATTGAAAAATACAAAGGACCTGGAAGGAGATCATATCCACCTACTAAAAGTCCCTTTTACTCAGTGTGAAGGATTCCACATAATATACTGTCTTTTAATCGAACAGGACTGAAATCACCACCCTCCGTTTGAGTTTTGTATCTAGGAAAACACACCAATATCCCTCACGCACATATCACACACCCACACGCGTACACGGATTCAATCGCTAAATTGATATTGATTAAATAATCTACGAATTTTTAAAGGCAAATAAACATGTTTCCTATAAGCATAGGATAAAAATGTTAAAATATGATACTCATGTGCTACATCTGAAAATAAAAGTCATTATGAAAACCCGTTGTTTACTTGTTATAGACGTTATATTAATAGCCCTTCCTAAACTTATATCGTTCAATCCTCATATCTTCTAGTTATAGAAATTACAATAAATAATGTAGTACTGACAAGCCATATTTCCTAGATATTCATTCACATACTGCCCATTGAGACTCTATATTACATGTATTTCAGCAACTGAGTTCATTTCCTCTTTAGCCAAAATCAATCAAATTGTAGTAACTCCAGTAGGAAAGCTTATCATTGAATAATAGGTGAAGCTAGTATTCAGTGAAATTAATTGTCAAATTTTATTTGTGAATTACCAAGATACCCACTTCCGTTATAAATTAATTATAAGATTTTCTTTTTATTCTGAATAGGAGTAAGAAAATATGAGATGAAATATTGATTTAACTATCCTCTGAAGTAGCGTTTGGTTTTCTTTCGTAAGCCTTGTCAAATATTATTCATCAAGTTAATTTTAAGCAACAAACTTTCAAGATATTAGAAATAAATAGATATAAATAAATAAAGCTGCATCATTTCCCCCATTATTATAACGTAAATATCATCAACTGTGAATAGCCTATTATTCATATTAAACATATAGAGTAATCTAAAGATAAAATAGTGTAGGATATGTATTTAAAACACGCAATACGCTCCATCATTAAAGCATAGGTACAT
The DNA here is from genome assembly GCA_037976565.1 of Mesocentrotus franciscanus. NCBI lineage: Eukaryota > Metazoa > Echinodermata > Echinoidea > Camarodonta > Strongylocentrotidae > Mesocentrotus > Mesocentrotus franciscanus. Next base: position 3,538,507 of record CP137676.1, read on the forward strand.
TGTGTAACCAATATTGGTCAGTAAACATGTTTCCCATCCCAAGTTCTTAGTTTACCTTCATGTTTGAGCAAAACATGCATTTTGTAAACCAGATAACTATTTCATTTATATTTCGTTATTACTGTTAAGTATGGTAAATCTATGATAATAACTTGTTTTTAAATCAAAATTAGTAATACATTGCGTTTTTTTCAAAATCTTTTCGTAAGAATAAAGGAATAACTAAATATATGTTGTTCATCTTTGAATAGTTTGCTATGTTTTCTTGGTAAGCCTATTAAAAATAAAATTGTTACTGACGCAAATAATAAAGATAACACACATTTTCATGTTATGAAAAGAAATGTAGTTTGTACATAATTTATTACACACATACTTCGCTTTCATCACGATGAAAAAAATACACAAAAAATGGGAAGACTAACAATTGACATTCAAATGATTTTTCCCTTGAATAAGGAAAAATCGGTAACAAATCCTATTTCAATCTAAATTCTTCAGTTCCAGCACCAATGCCATACCTCATATTCAAAGGAGACCCCCGTTCATTTTACGCTAACGTAATATTTTGCGCTATTTCACTAGATACATGCGGGAATTGAACCTTAACAGCGGAGATTCAGTTTTTCATTTCATTTCAATATCTCAAGACAAAAAAATCACCTTCATATTCGAATAAAGCTTTTGAAAACAGTTTCATATCATCACTAATTGTTGTGTCATGAATCTAGAGTAGCCATAATATCCCATCGTTTGGACTTTTTCATAATTACAAAATACAAATACATATTTCAGATAAGGAAAACACTATTCTGTAAATCAATGTGATGCAGAAGGAATTATTGAATTTTCGTTACTTGCAAACATTAGAGGGACTCGGAATAAATTTAAATCTAAATTTTATTTTTCATTAAGAGTACAAGGTTTAGAAATAGCGGTAATATAACTTTTAAAATGGGTGTTTCTTGCATGCCAAACAAGTCGTCACAATATTTTTCTTCAATTCTCTCTCGTATAACACTAAGTCCAACTCCTTGGTGAGATATTATACACAAAATTAAATACATCTTCATATCAGCATAAAAAGAACACAATGAAAGTTTTAAATATATACATTCGATGTAGTCAGTACAACCATAAAAATAACGTTGAAATTTCTTCCAGAAGAAATTGAAAGTAAAATATTATAGAATAGAATGAAGTATCAAAGGAATTAAAAAATATCACTGTATTTTTTTCTTCATCAATTTTCTACACTGTGCAAATGTACATAATCGAAATTAATCATACTACTGCGAAATCATCCACAAATGCATCTATTAATTCCTAATCTAATCGAAATACGTTCTATATTCGTAGTATCGGATAAATTTAAGTTGTGGGTTTCTACTCCATACATCATGCAAACAAATCTACATATTGCCAAAAAAATTAACTCTAAAATCCAACCAATTTTGCAATATCGCCACTTCGTTGTTGGTTTCACTACACAAAACAAAATCCTATTTCCTAATCTACCTCTTAATTCCTACATAAAACGAATAACAGTTTACTTCACTTTGTTTCACACATCATTTTGTAACTTAAATAAATTATCCCTTTATATACATCAACCATCAAGACAATACAAAGATGTTTTATCTATAAATATACATAAATACACTGACAAAAATAGTTCTTTCAGTTAAAAAAAAGGATCCAACTCTCCAATTCCCCCTGGCACTCTTCTGAAAACACGAAATAAAATCACAAAATCTGGACGAGAAACTTATCAAAAATACAACATTTCAGAAGACACTTCGTAGCAGTCGCGCGATCAAAGGTAGACAGACACACTCTCTCGCGCTATGTCCATGTAGGTTTCCTATGACAAAGTCCGATAACAAGCACAAGGAATATTCTATTGCATTGCAAAGTGATATTTCTTGGGACATTCTCACGTGCTCACCTCTCTTCCAACTTGTTGTTCAAACTCTTTTCGATGTAACATCGTTCTCTCCTCAAACTCTCGAAGTCTCCTGTTTTGCTGTTCCATTGTGGCCCGGTATATTTCATCTTCTTCCTGTTTTTGACCAGAAAAACATGAGGTCGGTTAACCAGAAACTGTCATTTCCCAAAGGTCGCGGGGCTTATCTCATCACAGTGATCAACTGCAATGACGATAATACTCCTTAATTATTTTATCCTAATCATATCCCTATGATGTAATGGACGGGTGAATATCATACTTAATTTAATCCCATTACGTAAAGTTCACCAATGACTATCTATTCATTCAATCTTTTTGTGTTTTCATCATCGTTAGTTTATCACTTTCCTAAAAAGTTCCGTTTAAAAACATATACTAACAGAAGAGGATGTCAAGCGAAATGCCCTCACTAAAGAAGCACGAAAACCAAATACTTGTTGTGGTCTGTTCCCTTTAAATGTCATTCACTGATGATTCATTCAAACTATTACAAGATTCTTTCAAAAATCACATGAAAAGTCTCTTTATTACATACATCATGTTAGCTATCTCCAAGGCAATACGTATGAATCTGAATTTTCATAAGTGCGCCTTCATCAAAATTATATCCTGTAGCCAAACTATATGCAATCATTCTCAATTTCTCATACGAATCGTCAACTGATAGTGCTCCCAACAAAAATGATGTCATTTCGTATGTACCCTCCCCGGAATTTCCCTTTTACTTTGATTGAGAAAACGGTAGGGAGGGCAAAATGCGTATTGCTTACAGTTCAAACATTGAGGCAACTTGTATAAATGTACGGAGGCTGTATGATATGTGTCATATGCCTTACCTTGGCTCTTTGAGAATCAAACTCGACGTGACCGACTCCATCCAGTCTGTTGAGATCAATATACCCCCTCCATATTACACATACTCCATTCAAGATGAACTGCGACTTTAGGCAGACCTGCAGAAGAAAAAATAAAATAAAAATTTGATTCACATCATTAAACTGATACATGAATAGGGAATATATACATAATATTATACAAATATATATTCATCAACATCATGGCAAGACTTAGTCATTAGTAGTTATAAAATCTAAATGTGCGCATGAATATTAAACGTGTATGCAAAAGAAAACCATAGCCATATCATATGGCTATTTATATGAAACTTTAGAATCATGTTCTGACAACATTTTCGGAACCATCAAGAAATGCGCAAGTTATTCTGCTTGACTAAATTGTATGTGCAGCCGAAATATATCACGGTACACTTAATGTGTTGCTCATGCCTTATGCATATTATTAGAAAACCTATGAATTTTGAAATGTGTCATTTTAATGTTGACATTACGACAATAACAGACGTCGTTATAAACAACGTAAAAGCGACATCATGCAAATCATTCTCTTCGTCAAATTAAAACAATTCAGTGGATGAAATGACATTAAACCATGAATGTTGAGGCTTGTTAGATTTGCAATAACAAAAGAGTCTAATTTTCTATATGTAACCTTCTGATGTGTATATCCAAGTATTAGATATATATATATATATATATATATATACAGTGTATATATATATATATATTGTGAGTGGTGTATTGGTATGAGTACGTTGAGATGAATCACGAATAACATGTCCACTTGATAATTTCATCACGCCAATATTAATAGACAGATCATATATACTCATTGCATTCCAATTTCCAAAAAAAAAGAATGTTTCTACGCATGATTCCTTTCTCTCTCTCTCTCTCTAGGCCACATATGCCATAATTCCAAAATTCTAACAAGTTTACTAATCTGTTCCATTATTATTTTTCGACATAACCATCCTCTCACATACAAAACTGAAGGCCAATCCACATTAAATCAACATCAAATGAAATATACTCGGTGTAAATAGGAGTAAAAATTAAATATAAAAAACTGCTTGTCCCCCGACTCCTCTTTACAATGATGTTCTCGCAATCTTTACACAAAATGGATATTTCAAAATAACTGTATCCCGTGTAGTTCGTAATAATGGTTATACAAATACCTATCACACATGATAGATGATGCAGTCTTTTGGTCATTATTAGAGATATATTGACACAGTTTTAAATACAATGACCTTACTACGGTGCTTACAGATTTGATCATGCATATTATCAAACAACTCAACAACCTTGGAATTATTCTATTCAAACTGTGATTTCATTCAATTCGTTTCTATTCCTCATTTGTTAATTATCTTGGGTAAATAAAACACTATACACCTCTAATATATCTGGGGTAGGTAAAAAGAATATATCAGAAGTTGCAATGTGATGGAGTATTCGCTTCAGTATAGCGTGAGCATAATCTCGAATCGACTTTCGGCGGTTGGCTACGCTGGGCTTGATAGTAGCAATCGCTACCGTTGCTGCTTCGGGCTAAGGCAGTTTCATGCTCTATCAACTAGGGTTTTGAATGATCTCGTCGATCAATACATTGGTCATTGTATTGATACTATACGTGCAAGTAGATAAATGCTAGCTAACTTTTACATTGAAATGGTAAAAGTTTTCAGATGAGAATGGGTATCATTTCCTCATTTAGATACAATGTTTAAAAATGTGTCGATCGTTTAACACTAATTTCTTTTGAAAATCTCTCCAATGATCATTCTGACAGTAATTTTACAGTAAGATTTTAATAATGAATACAATTATAATGAAGTATATGTTTTACTGTCGGTTTACATATTTATAGAAATGATGAAGTCGCCTATTAAATTATTTTGCTTCCGTCTTAGTAGAGTGAAAGAATATTGAAATGTTTTGCATTTTCGCTGATGTTTTAATATCTAAAAATGGAAATTCTAACTGTCAGTAGTAAATAAGGTTTCATGCTGACTTTTCATCAAAATCTGAATTTATTTTTCATCATGTCATCAAAATAATGAACACCTCCCGATCGCGTTTCATCGAATGACCAAAAGAATGAAATCTTACGAATTTCGCCCAGTAACCACGTTTAGGTATCGTGAATCAGAACGAAATCAAGGGCGAAAGTTTCTAGCTTTCGCCTAAATTGCATTACACATACACACACGCATGAGGCGTCGACTGGCAATGAACCATGAAATTAATTTATTCATTATTTCTATGTGTTCATGTGTTGGTGGTAATTTGAAGGAAATGGTGGAGCACAATAGTAATTACTAATTAGAATTGGGTTTAACTTGAGTTATTGATTATTATTCATGAGCACGTTCGTGTTCCGTCGACATATTTTGATTAATGGCCCACCTGTCGTTCAGTGAATGGATATACCTTATTACCACTGTTTCCACGCGTTTTTGATTGAATGCCTTTGTCTCAAATAAACATTGATAATGAACTACATCGTAAAAATTAAGAGAAAAAAGGTATTTCGATTAAAGAAGAATGAACATGAACACATAATAATGCCACTATCCGCAGTGCTTGGGAAAAGTCATTTGTATAGTCGTGAATTTCAAAACAAGTTTTTTTGCTGAGTTCTTGATTCTTCTCTGTTTCTTTAAAGTAAAGATACATTATTTTGGCAACACTCTTACTAAATTCTATGTCAAAGCATGAAACATTCCACAAACACCGTAAGAGACGTGCAAGTTGCGAGATACTGTAATAAATGTATATTGTGATTAGTCTAGAGGAAACAGTCTGTTGTTGAATTTGATTTGACGTTTACAATCAGCAAGGTAGCTGTACTAGTGAACCTCGTAATCAAAATGGCGAATTCAAAGAACACTTTGCACATCATGTCCACTTTGTCTTATAAAACTGGAAGAGTGACGATTATAATCTCATTGTGGTTCCATGATTAAAAGGGAAAAGCATCTATTCGGATCGACATTACAGTTCAAATCTAATTATATATACCAACAAACGGTTTGTATTCACATACATAGTGCTTATATTTAAATAAAGTTGAAAACTGCTACAAGCACTATTTTTTGTAACATCTAAATTTAAACGTCAAATGAAGTATTTGTTTGGGTTGCCTACCTTACAATTGTTTCAATTAAACATGAAATTGTATCAAAGCGAGATAGAACAAATAATTTGTTATGCAATTCTTCACAGTTATGGACAATACAAGGGTCGATATTGTTAGTAATATTCGATTCATCCGAAAAATTAATAATATTTGATCCCTATTTTTATAAATTAATAAGTACGAATTTCGCACCAATTACACCAATCCATCTGATGTGAATCAATCGTGACGTACTGGACACCAATAACATGATTACATCGTCTGTGTGTGATAAAAGGTTCATTAAAATACAATTGCTCCTAACTGAATATTATTTAGACCCTGCCATAAAGGTCAATTATTGTACCGCGTATTGTGATGAAAGGAGGCAGAAAGAGACTAACGCCCTCTCTCACCGTTTAGCAGTATATTGTTTCCGAGAAATATGACGCATTGGTCGTCGCTGTATTAATGAAAAGGCTTACACTAATGGCCGAGCGAGTCGTTTTCTCTTATGAGGAGGCAAATAACAAATAATCATACCCTTTTATTCATCGCCGTTTCCTTCATTATATCAGTTCTAAGGCGGAGGTATATGATAGATTGCAGGACTAGAAATCCAAAGAAGAAGAGAATTAAAAAAGAATGGATCTAAAGTATGGACTAAATTTAGCATCACATTACTACCAAGTATATCGAGACTAATCCATGAAAAATATATCAAATCCCCTGCCTGACAAAAAGCTTAGAATACCGTAAATCATTCTAAAAATGCAGTTAAACCTGAAGCTTATAATCAACGCCACTACAGGCCGCCTGCGTGTAGATGTTTGGAATAAAAGTGTAGTGGCTTCATGCCGAGAAACAGAAGGTCGTATTTCCTATTTCTATGAAAGTTGGGGGCTAATAATTATATTACATGCACTTCATGCTGGTATTCATTGAGTAGAGGCTCCTTCAATGGGGTGTAGATACCACCATGTTGGTAGTATGGTACCAGTCTGCGGGGGCGGGCGGAGTAGAGTCCGTCATCATACGGCAGACCATTCTACGCGGCTTTCTACGAAACCCTGCTGGTTGACTTCCGGCTAGACGTGATGTCAATGTCCGCTGGTTGGTATCCCCTCTCCTACCGTAACTAATCACGACATTGCCTTCACAAGGAGAAGCTCCAACTCAACTACATCATCCAGCAGTGGATAATACGACTGTACAAATAGCTTCTACCCCTATTCACAACTCAATCACAAATGAATACCCATTTATTTCAATTGATTACAAGCCGAACTTCCGCTCAGGCTCAGCCGCTTAAATAAAAGGGAAAAAACACGATTCCGTGGAGAAACGAACAATGGTTAATTTACCAGCATGGTGGGTAGGAGTGTGCGTCTTTATGCACGACTCCGTGAAGACCAATACAGACCAAGAATAATAGCAAAGTGTCAGAGAGGGGAAAATATATCTCAAATGAATGCGCTTTGCTTAATTCTCTTAGTCATATGTATTACACGGAAACAAATCATTAATACCGGTATAGATAAAGGAAGAGGATCTACGTTTAGGATGTAACTCAATTGATCGTTTAAATGTATTGACTTATAATGTACGTTATCTTAAATGTTTGGATACAGATACATTGGGTGGAAATCGTTTTTTATTTTTTATTTTTGCACTAGCTTTTCGTTTAATTTCAATTGACCATACCATATAAAATTCTTTTGAAACGGAGGCCAATTTAATTAAAGTGAGAAGAAACAGAACGGCAATTATCGTATGTTTTAAACTAAAATATTGAAAAATGTTATTAATCATCGACATCTTTACGACGAATATTTGTGTAGTAACAAGAATCTTGGTGAAGGGTCACGGCCATTAAAAAAAAACCTTTGAAATAACAAAATTGCAATGTCACATCTTATAATACTAAGGAGTTCTTTGTTGGGTTGTTGTCATGTTAGCATTATGGCAGGTGTGTATGGGGTTATATCGGTGTAAAAAGCGGTGAATAACCGTTCATAGTACGTCATAAAACGACTGATAAACAAAAGGAAATAATAGAAAAGAGAGAACATTTTCCGGTATTAAATTTTCGCTGGGGCAATTTAAATCTCATCAAAGAATAGGCGAATTGAGAAAATTGAGAACGAATTGGGAAAAGAGAGAAAACACACGAAAAGTTTAGAATGAATGGTCCCAAACAGGATATGTTCAAGACGTTGTAGTACAGTGTAGGAGAGTTCATCGACACATACAAACCGTCATATTCATAAGAGTTTCAACAATACCTTACAAAAATGATTAATAGCCCGTCTCATTGACAGCCACTATTAACATGATCACTTTCAGAAAAATTACCCCTCCATGAAAATCACCAAAATGCATTTCCGCCCTCGAGTTTTAGGCTATTGTTGCGCTTTTCAAAACACCAAACCGTTCATGCGCAATCTGCAGGAATTACCCCTACGGCTAGACGTTAACCTTTTCACCATCTATTTAATAAAATAAAAAATATATTACGATGTTTCCTACCAATTGTTTCTTGAATCTACAATTTTCTGTCTTTGCTAAAAGGAGGTAATGAATTTTCGTAACAAAATTATGATTGATCATTTAGTATCAAGTAGATTCCGAAATCGCCATTAAAGGATTTACAATGGTGCGTTCTGTAAGGTCTTGCTTTTCATCCATGTGTTTTCCTATTCCATTGATTGATAGTACTCTGGGCTATTTTTAGCCTTAAATTTAATTCCATCTTATCACCGTGACCTTTATGTTTTAACGATGAATTACTATTTTATGAATACCTGTAAATTTCTTCGTATTAACCCATGTCTTGCAAAGTACAGGCCCCGTGATATTACAATCATGTTACATGCAAACTGGAAGAACAAGCATGTCATAACATGAACAATATTTGTCTTGGTGTTGGTGTTGAAGAGTACTAATGGACTTACTGATTAAACTGACCACTTATAATTCATAACCTGGGACTTCTTATGGTGTTCTTATTATAACCTCTCCCGTTAAAGCGTTTCATACAGAAACATCCCATGGTATATCCCATGGTACAACATGGCGTCGTAATGCTGCTGTGAGTCCTGGTGTAGAATATCCTCAGCCTCCCTAACCTACAGGCTTTACAAGAAGCTATAAAATCTCCCAATATACCCAATAAGAATATGGTCTTTGTGGCAACAATAATGGCATGTCCGTCCAAAATGACCGCTGGTGTTATTAAAGTGACCATGTTTATGGGTCAGTGTAAGCGGGTCAAGATCACTTCCCGAGTCGATTTATTGTCCGTGACACGTAATTAGCAAAGGTGGAACCATTTCGGACAAACATGATGCCTTGATGGAGAACCTGAGAAGCTCAACAATATTTTCAATCTCATAACAAAGTAATAGGTATGATAACTTTGAGACGGATTGGTTTAATTGAATTACATGTGACCTCGGCAGGCGTATCCAAACGTGTAAATCATCATTTAAATCCATAAATTATGACAGAAAGAAATAACATATATTGATCCTATGATATGAGCCTCTTAATGTATGCATTCTGTTCAAGTTAGCAATGGAGGACAATCAGTGAGTTTGATCCTGATGGAAGATGATTTCAATATTATACGCTTTCAATATTACCAAAGTTAAAACATCTCTGTTTTATTATCGTAACAGCGCTTATTACTGCATGTATTTTAGAAACAGGTTCATTTATTCAATACTCTTTTCGTTACAGGGGTAAAATTCAAGGGAATCATTTCTAAAATTTCTCTTAAAAGGACACCTTCTTTCCCTTATCGTTTGAAAAAGATTCTTTCAAAAGAATTAATTATAACTACGTCACAATAGTTTTATGACTGACCACGTGAAAGTTGTCAAAAAATACTACTTTCAAAACGTGACCCAAACATGATACGATAGTTAATTCTTTTTTAATTTCCAACCGCAGCAAAACTTCATGCAAAAATAAAATCATTGATTTTCATTTCATTTGGAAAATAGAAGCATTAGCTAAGGTTTGCAATATTTACAGTTCATTCAAAAATATCACATAATGAAGATTTGTTTGAAATTTTGAGAACTTTTCTGAAGTAAATAATTTTATACAAACATTTTGCTCTTGTTGTTAACAGGCAAAAATAATTTCTCTTGAACCGACTATTAGCGTTCAATTCATTTTCTGATGTAAATAAATAAGCTCGATCATCAATCGATTTATACCACGATTGCAACACATTTCCTGAAATATTACATTGAAATAACGACTTATATAGCATTTGTTACCAAAATATAGATTAGCTATACAACGAGCAGTTTTCATGACAAATGTCAAATGTAGAGTGAGTAATGATACATTTGAGATTAACAACGCTCAGTAGTTGATTCGTATAGTATAAAAAGTAAGCTTTAACGAAGGTTGTTGGCAAATTGGTACAATATAAATCAATGCAGAGCAAAATAGTCAGATTTTGGATGAGCCCTTTTTGTGGTCTATACCGCATTTTTCTAAATCATATCGGAAAGGGCGATTTACCGCTCTTTAAGTAGCCAAAAAACGTACAATATCGTGACAACGGCGATACAAAAACATTAATTCATATTTCAGTCGATGCATCATCAACAAAAACTCATTGAAAAAATGAAAACTTTCTGCCAAATCATTAAGATTAGCCGTATAGCGTGGCGGTCTATAGTATCAATAGTTGCTAAATATATAGATTTAGTATGTCTATAATTGCGTCAGAATTAGAATAACAAACTTATCCATCACAATATTTATGAAATGATTCATTATCTAAATGACAGATTGAATAGCAAAAGGGATTAAAATTAGGCCTAATTACAATACGTAAAAAAAACATCTTTAAACTTATGGATCTGCTTTCATTTTACGAATCCCGTTTTCGTTTGTACAAAAAACACGATCGCAACTATTTTCGAGAAAATCAACTCAAGGCCAATTTCAATTCCCTATTGTATGTCACACTAGAAATCATGTTTAGATTACGTAATATATCGTTGTCATGTTCGCACATTTCAATAGGAGACTAACAAGGTTATTGAAATTGCCATAGGTTGATATTTCGGAAGTGGTTGCTATCGTGTTAAGTAAAGTTCAAACGCCCGTTTGAAATTAAATAGTCAGCGGACAGAGAGGATATTCTTACAAAAAGTTTTATAATGCAATCAAACAAATATAGGAAGAGAAGACATCAGCGATATAACATTATCATTATGAACACAGTGTATTCAATATACGTTATGGAAATTATAGTTTTATAGATTTTAAATCTCCTACTTCCCCTGTATGATATAATCGCTACTCGATGTTTCAGAATACTTAATTACTTCGCATTTTCTTCCTTTTCAGTATCTCAAATCATAGTATTTTGCGTAAGAGTTAGTTGTAATGATTGTTGTTCTGCTTTTCACTTTTTAGCTCAAACAATTACTATTGTTGATCAGAGGGGAAAATCGATGAACTCTATGCCGAAACAAATGCTTCACAATGTTTGTTTGTTGTCTGCATACATATACATTTTTCAGTTATTACTGCAGAATTGCAGATTGGCAGAGTAACTCTTACATATATTTCTACGATTGTTTTTTTTTATTGATATTTTAAACATGTAGAGTTTCTAATTTTGTAGGTGTTTTTTCGATTAAGTATTATACGAATTTCAATTAATTCAATTGAGTCAATTTATTGCATTGTCAGTTTCTCACGATTGTGATATATTTTCAGATTGAGCCGAATTATCAAACTTCGAAGGCTAATTAATAGTAATACCTCCCATTATAACTCATAAACTACTCCAATGATATTTGGTGTAACATTCGATATGTCATTTAGTTCTGACTGTGAGTTTGTATTTGGTTTTGTATTTTCGTTCTTTAGTTTATTTGAATAACTGACATTGTGAATCTTAAAAGTAATTTGGATTTTTATCATTAAGGAGTTTCTTTTTGTTTTTGTTAGCTGTCTTTTCATGTTAATTTGAATAATTGTCATGATTTGTAAGTACTTTATATACGCTACTTCGTCCGGGTTCCGCTTACATGGGGACTTTATAATTTATGTAGCTATTTTTAGCATACAGTATATAGTGACTTCTTCTCTCTAGTTAGAATTTACTTACTTTTCCGATTTCTTTATCAAAGTCGACATATTCTTTGGTCGGTTTTCTGTCAGTCGTCTCACTCCACGAGTTAGGATAGAACTGAAGATGGAGATTTGTACCCGTTGCTACGAAAGACTGAAATGAAGAAAAGGGAATATAATAACAATAATAATGTCAAATAGAAAATGAATTGAACCTTTTTGGGGTAAACATTGCACATAATTTAATTCATTACTTTTAGTGCATGTGATGTATCCTTATCGTTTACCTGGTTAATTTCCTTCATAATAACCAAATGCAATACACTTCTTGAGAAGACGGGTTGCCAATCTTCTTCAGTTGTTCTTAATCTCATTGAAATTATTTTTTTTGGGGGGGGGGAAGTAGGAATAATTACACTCCAAACGACGAGTTTACTGATTATAATTAGAAAGTAGACCAAGAATGGTCTCACAAACTTGAATATGAACAAAAAAAAAGAAATAAAAAATGAGCATCACTATACTTATATGGTTTGAAAGTATAAAGTAATCTGGTCACAACGCTTTGAGATAATTTCTCATTTTCCCCTCTTAATCTCGACATCCATCATCTGACCCGTGTCATACAAGATTAACAAATTTTTCTTGAGTAGGTCGGTACAATAAAAGGCACTTTTGAAGTGAAAGGCAGAAGCTTGGATTTGTTCTTTGTAGCCTGACTGTGTAAACACTAGCAGGAACAAGGCCGCTTCTCCCCGTGTACAACTAGCGAAGAGAAGGACGAGCGTGGTCCAACTAACTGCCCCGGCGGGCTAGGCCTTCAAGCGACGCTCAGGATATGGCTAATGGAGGTCCTTCACGACTCGGGAATTTAATCACTTTAAGAACCTTGAACCATTGGTACGTGATTTTTCATTATTATCGTCTTTTCGGACTGTTTTTGAGTGAAAGACGTTTTCATATTGGTAGAATTAATACCAAGAGTGCCCTGAGGGTATGTGAGGGGTTACTTGATTGAAGGTGTACACGGCACGTTTGTATCAGCTGGTAGGCATAGGCGATGGATGCCTCTCATATCAGACACCGTTGGGTACCCATGTCTCAGCTACTCCCGTCGTGTTCGGCTCAGCTTAGGATTGACATGGATATCGTTTATAAGTATTACCCCCTACATGATGATGATTGTACAAAGATAGTAGGAACATTCAGTGCCTTCATGAAACATTGGACATTCTATTTATTTTGAAGCTCAAACCGAATAAGCCTATATGCTTCCGTTCAAAATGATGTGAATTTTCATTCCGCGTCTGGCAGCCATTTCTAATTCTCGCCAACCTCGTGTATATGAAATAATGTTTGAAATAAATTTGAATCCATTCTCTAATTCTATATCGATAACTGAATATATTGACCTGCTTCTGGACACAAAACCCTCGAACATTTCTACATTAATAACTCTAAATATTACATAAAATATAGGCATTACCACATTCCAACGATATCAAATTATAGATAGGTTGCTATATCCCCTATGGCCACTTATTATATACCGTTAAAATGATAAAACACCGTTTACCTTGACAGAGAAAGGCTCTTGAATACAACGTCTCATGTGGCGGAAAGGGGGATTAAGTGATGAGTGCACCTATCTTATCCCTCAAGGCAACCCACATTAATCCCTTCAGGGAGATCTTTAAGCCAGACATTGCTTGCCCATTGAATTATTCTAACGCATTACTGCTGGCTGCCGTCTGCATGACAAAGACGGCAGAACAGAATATTAAAGACGGTGCGTTTTTCGAGATTTTGTGGAAATAGAATGGCAACGAGCTCATTTATATTTATTCCTGGAGCAAAAGCTAAATTGCTAAACATTATATCGGCTGTATAATAAAACGTCCCTTAATGAATTAAAAAAACAGATATGAGAAGATAATATTTTCATAGAGTCTAGAGATAACGGAAGGAAATTGAAAAGTACAATACTCCCCATGGGAAGCGATATCTTTAAACTATTCTACCTTCCTCTTAATACAACTGTCTTAGTTTTAAAAAAGACCCTTAGACGCAACTGTGTTTATAATGCAAATATGCAACATTCAACTAAAAATGTGACAACATTCACTACTTAATCAAATCCGATATTTCCAAGGGTTCAGAATGATTTTAGTAATAAAGTATTGAGCAACTATATATCTGCATTTTACCCTACAAGTTATGGTAAAATTACAAGTTAAAACATTGTCTACAAATAAGTACAAAGTACTAGTTTCTAGAAACCTTTTCTGCACACAAAAATATTATTTTATGTCATATAAGTTGACTTTGACATCTTATCTTCACATTATGTTTTAAAAAAGAAGATGAAGATTCCATAGTCACGGTGTGTTTGTCACAGAATTAATTTATGAGTCTTTTGTCAAGATTTAACTATAGGTATATCTTGCATATATATATATATATATTTCATGTAAAGTTACTCACCAGTTGTGCATGCCCTTCTCTACAGCTACTCACAAATCGCATCTGCCTCTCCTCTTGGGCTCTATCCCGATATCCCGTGTAGCGAAGCTGCATGAAGACAAAAATATTCAAAAAGTATATTTTAACGAGAAATTAGAATATGACTGTAATATGAAGGAAAAAAATGTATTATAGGGATATGATAAACCGGGGTATGTGGAGATGTGTTGTGTTATTGATTAGCACAAAACTATTGATTTAGTCTCATAAAAGATCAATCTTGTTTACAAAATAAAAACCTTTCATGCCAAAGATACATTGATCGAGACGAAGAGAAATCAGAATTATACCGAGTTTGTGCCAAGTTATTTACAACATAATGTGAAATATTATTAACAGTACAAATGTTATCATTTTCTAATTTACTTCTTTCTAGATTCAAGGATAGTTATATACATGATTAGAGTCGTAAATCTCTTTCCGTATTCCTCTTTTATGTGGTGTATTGATTTTGTTGAAGAGCCTAGAAAGATATGCTCTCAAAAATTTGGTAGGCGAAGCGAGCCAAATTTCCACAATTTATGGATGTGACACAACCCAAGTCCCAAAGAAACAAAAATGTAGTATATCGTTAAATAATGAGGTGATTTTAACAACTCTATCGTTCATATTGATAGTAAATACAATTTTGATGATGAATGTGTCCCATAACTTGAAGAACTTGATGTTGGAAAAGCATTTCCAACCAAGATGGCAGTGAGTTTGACGGGACAGCATCGATCTACTCCACAAACAAGGCCATCTCGCTATACAACCTTCACGTTCATCAATGTTTTTACGCTCTCTTCCATGTCAAAAATATATCGATTTCCTTGTATTCATCAACGTTCCCAATCTATGTAAGAGTATTATTCTATTCTATCTCTTCAATCATTCTTTTGTAATTCGCATGACCTCCTAAGGTATAATGACTGGGTCATGGTAGTGCGACTGAATGAGACACGTAACAGCATGGGTTTAGCCGCCAAGTGTCTGAGCAGGGGGTATGCTCGGCGTGACTAGCCCGTCAACGCTGCGTGAGAATGACTACAAGTCTCGGCGCCACTGAATGGATCCACGTGGTGTTTAGGGTCAACCACACGCCTACATGACTTCAGCACATGAAATCTCTTCGGTCTCTCTCAGAATAGACGAGTCATTCTCATAAATTCAACTATCTAATCAATAAAATTACTAAATGCCACGCAAGCGAACATTTAAAGTTGGGGGAGATACAAAGTTGCGACCAGACACCTAATGCATTTTTTCTTAATCTTATGACTGACGTACATCTTTGTACATATGTCTGAATGCTTCAATTGGTATTAACAAAAGACTAGGAACTTCCCAGAGCAAAACAAATATTGAATACTACTTCCATTGGAGCATTTCTTTGCATTACCCACGAAAACGAATTGGAAATTACAAAGACAAAAACCCCTCAGTGATTCTATACTAAGAATTAAATGTCCATGGTTTGAAGAAAACTTTTTACAAAACCAAACATATTGAAAAGCGTGAATGACTTTTTAAGAATAACAATTTTGGTACTAAAAGTAAACTAAAATGTTCCAAGAAGTAAAAGAAGACTGGAAACTGCACCCCTCACTTCAAAGATATCATTAATTTGAAGGTTATATAGCTTTCTTCCTATAAAGTAAAACTAAACTCAAGACTGAAAAGCAATAGAAATATAAAAATTTAGATTTCTGATTTTGTAATCTAAAACTCTAACCTTCATGATTATCAGCCATGCAGGATGTTATTGTCATCATATACGACGGATGAATACAACCGGGATATACACATTTTCTTGCTAAACATGCTCTCCAATTAACCACCCACACCTATTTTACGTGCAAAACGGCAGTTTAGGGTATACTAAACAATATTATGTGAATATGTGGACTTGTAATACTAATAGTCAACGGGTATGGTGTTTACCTTTTCCTCAAAAACTCTGATACCATTGTTACGTGTCATTGACCTGAAGCCGTAAATTCGCGGAAGGGAAAACATTGTGTTTTTGTGTTGCGGGTCGGAGTTTACAAATTACGCAATCAGCAATGGAACTTTGCCAAGCGGAACAAGCTAGTACAACAGTGTACTACATACCGAATATATTCATCATCATCATGCGGTATTATATATGTTTCGTTTTCTTCATCACAATACACCGCGTGGAACAATCGTTGACAAATTTATTTGTGCCATGTGCACTTTGGTCCCATTCAATGTGATGGAAACACGTGAAGGAATAGAAATTAATTGATTTTGATGGCGAAATATTATTTTTATGAATGATAATAGTAATACTAATAGTACTACAGTACTAGGCGAATGTACTCACCTCTGAATCGCGACCCAACTTCCTAAATAGTTCATCATTCTCGAACTTGCTCCTCTGATCAGGAACTACTCTGGGCATAGTTGACATCGGTATTGATAAGTGTATCCTCACACGAAGAATCAAGAAATAAATAGTTATCAGATGATAATTTTTCCACTTTCTGGTCTGGAATCCGTAAAATGGTTGATTGTGTATCTTTTGAGTGACACTCCAAATGTCGATCTGTAAATTCCCAACGAAACGAACAAGTGCAACGCTCTCAGCACGCGTGCTCAACTACAGCTGGTCCGTTCAACATTTACTGGAATTTATTGAAGAAAGGATCTCGTGTTGTAGCCGCTGTGTGCATGCAAGCTATGACGAGCCCATTCATTGATGACTCGAACATGTATTAGCATGACCACCCCCACAACTGTGACGTCAGAGCCAATGACGCCGTGATTGGCGGCAGCCGATTTCGTTGTAGGCGAGTCCATTTCTATCAATAGGGGTAGTACAGTATACTTACTATCCATTGGCTTTGTTCAATCATTTTTTTCAATCATATCAGCCAATTTTCTTATAATTATAAATTTTATTATTTTCTAATCATAATCAGGTTCATTATATAGCCCCGTTTGTTCTTGATCCCAGTACTAATTTCCTTATTTCCCCTATTTTGTTGATGGAAGTATCCGAGCAAAGTGCAGAGATGGTAAGAGGATTCGAAGTAAAAGGCTATGCATAATGCGTGGCTACTGCAGTGTTGTTGTATCCTACGTATCAAACTGGGAAGTAAACTTTTTTTATGAATAAAAAAAAACATCTCTTATTGTTCAAATTATATCTTTATTTTATGATTTCCTCGTACATACAAATGGAACGATAAGGGAGAAGACTATCTGCCTCTGTTCGAAGGCTGTAGACATTCCAGTATGATTGACTAATGCTTACTCAGTGCTGGAGTAGTCTTTATTCATGGTCGTCTGTTACTCATCGCTGTACTGTGCTATACCTAGGCTATATAATACGTCACTCGTGAGTGGGAGATATTGGACTCTATCCGAATTCGTATTCGAGAGTTGTAATATGATATCGACTTTTAATTTTCTGTCTATTGAAATAGTAACATTATCACACAGATGAATAAAATATGCATGGCACTTTGAGACATCGGGAAAATGTGGTTACAAAAAATAACGAATTCAGAATGCCCTTAGCTTGCATCTATGTTCCTTTTCATTTTTACTAGATAAATAGTGTATCAGGAGACCTTATTGATTTTTTTCTTTGCAAGTTTTTATAGTTGTGAATATTTTTGCCGTAACCGTTTGTAGCTATCATATTTATTATTTTAAAGTTTTTAACATGTGAACTTCACATAACATGGATGAACAAGGGTTTGATAGGTACTTTTTGTTTAAATATATATTTTTTAACGCTTCACTTGTTGATTGGAGAATTTTGATTTACATACATCTGCTCTTAGTCAGCCATAGGCCTATACTATACTTCAACAGTTACTGAGGTCTACAAAACAAATAACTTTGTTGTTTTTGTTGTTGAATTATAAGCATAAAATCAGCTAGACACAATACATTTAGTCAACTTATAAACCTAAAGTAATTGAATGTGGTAAAGTGACCAATATTTTTCACAATGTACCCAAAAAATGTTTGGGTTTAATATTAGTTGATGGAATTCGGTTGGTTTCACTCATTTCATTCTAATGAATTAAATCGTGTTTGTTTTTTATTGTTTGTTTTCCACCAAATAAACAATATTTGCTTAATGATTATGAACTTGATCTATGAAACATCCAAAATGTGTTTAACTGTCTATGGTTCACCTTTCAGACACCTTTCTCAGACGTGACCTGGCAAAGTGAAAGATTTGAACGATTTTTAGTGCACGACATAATTTAACAACAAAATTGTATCATCAACGATATGACAAAAACAATCACAAATACAAATATTTTTCATTAGACCATAGCAGCATTGGAGCATTAACCATTGTTGATAGTGTGGGGTTCTAGAAAATGGATTATCAAAAATTCAAAATTACGCTTCAATTTATTACGATACTGAATTTGATTATCATCAACAAAATGACAAACTGCAATAACATTCCATACGACACCCAATGCATCATGTTAAGACTATGACAATTTGATGAAAAATATATAAATTTATTCCAAATTATTAGCGGAAAGGATATAAAATGCCACTCACATTTTGGTTATAAAAATCATGTCTTAACAGGTTTCAAAATAAGACCTTTAAATATTTCATGCTTATTGACAGCAGTGGTGCCTTGAATGGTTCAATAAATACCTGATCAATAAATTGTAAAAGACAGTAATACGCTATTTCATTTTAAATTTGTCAATTTAGCGCGTTAGCTGTAAATAACATCTTGAGTTCGAGTTTATATCATATAGAACCCTTTCCATATAGCATTCCTGTACATGGTTGTAACAGTGTCAGCTGAGCCTTATATTGCCATCGCCATGATTTATGCAAGTCAAGACACCCTGATGGCAATGAACCCACTGTATGAGAACAAGACAAGTGTGAGATTACGATGAGTGAACGACCGTCAGATTGGACTGGTAAGGACCATGTTCCACCCTAGGAGTGCCACACTAACACCATGGTAGAAGATACCCTGTCCAAGGTCATGACTGGGGTGAAGGTCATAGGTAGGTCGAACACAGAGACGTGTCTCAGTCAGGTCCAATTTTACATGTTCTACAAGACTTGACGAGAGGGCGTGAGTGTTCAGTCACGAGGCTTCGTTGGAAGAGTTTATCTATCCCAGGCTCCCACTATCCCCTCATCTACTTCGAAGTGGATCCGCATGGGGAGGGGGTCGGCCCTGCGCCTCCCCCTCCCCCCTCCATCGGAACCAAAAGAGTCAATCCACTCTAAAATAGTGGTTTTAATTACTCTTTAGAGCTTGGATTCCACTCCAAAACACATTGATTCCTAGTATGACTATTAAAAGAGTGGATCTCCACCATACCACCCAGGGCTACACATTTTTTAAAGAGTATTTCACCCTTTCCAGATACCGTAGACTGGCGGTTTTCAAACATTCCGTTCGCTTGTTTCCCCCCTCCCCCGGATTTTCGGGCACATCGCCCTAGTAACGCATGCCATGGCTAATGAATCAGAATAAGAACGATACATAATTAACTTCAGTGAATATCTAAATGGCTTAATAGTTTCGTTGCTTCTCAACCAAGCAAATGCCTCTCTCTCTAGAACACTCACACCAAGTTATATCCAAGACGCGTATGAAAGCATGCATTGACAGGTGTCCACGTACAATGACGTAATGCTGCTATATACTGCTTTATAAAAACACACCCACTAGTAGCAGTGTCCAGTTCAGGTGGGCTTGATTGGTGTTATCAGCAACATAGTTATTGTCAAAACGATTAATTCGATTGTTCTTTGGAGGAGAACCAAAAAAAAAAAAAAATCGCTCTTACAATCGTGACGTCATATCAGGTAAAATTCATTTGCATAGAATTTCTTCATCACGTTTCGTGATCTTCGGAATAATTTAAGTAAAAATGATCTGTAGGGAATGTAATATCCGAAAAACTGTCGTTAATCATTGCATGCTATTAATGGTTAGATTAATAAAATAGTGATAATAATGGCGTCAAAAACATTACGAACACCAGTACACATGGTATATGACATCCTATCAAGTACTTGGCTATTCATTGTCTCATTTACCAGTATAATTCTGTAATAATTAGGCCTATAGTGTATACCAGCAATTATCGATAATGATGATAATTACTTGTTTTATTACATCAGACAGGTAAGGCTCACCCCAATAATTACAGGAATACCTTTGTATCTATGTACATCATACGTTTGCCCATCCCGCCTCTTCATCCTGAAGTTTCATGTAGTAAAACATAATGACATTAATAATTCCTAAACAATACGCCTTCCAAGAAAAAAGAATTGTGTTCTTAACCTTGACTGACCCACAAATAATGCATTTCTAATAAATGTGAATGAAAAAAAGGAAGAAGAAAAAGCTGCTTTTCAGAACCCCAACGTGTTTAATTCACGACATAATAAAAAAAAAAAAGTTTAAGTATTGTTTTACACCAAAGCATCTATTATTAGTCAAGGTACATTCTTATAATTATTTTGTGATTAAATTTTTCCTGTACTTTCTCCATTTGGCTGCTTTTTGCCTCGTCATATGGACGAGGTTCGAGGAGAGAAACTTCTATTTTGAACCGTAGACATGTTTCGTGGAATCATCTCGGCTAGGCATCGGAAGCCCATCCGCAGCCGACATCGTGAGGTAGAGAGACCGGCTCGCTACGCACCCCACTCGGTTCGACTAGCCGCTCGTCGAATGTCAAGTCCAGATTAATCGCTTCCCGTTTCAAGGCCTGCAAGGGAAGTCCACAACTCTATGAATTACTCGAGACGACTTGTACTATCAGTGTAGCATGTTATTATCATGAGATTGCCTGGAGATACTCTACACCTAACAAACACTCAATTAATATAGCTTTTGTTTTTGACACCATGCACGTGACATGTAAGCTTTTCTGTTCGAGTGACGGGGGTTAATTGTTACTGTGTATCAGGGAATCAAGTCATCATCTACAACGACGTGTTATTTTCTTGAACAAAGTTGGCCTATTCATAATAGTACTGTACCGTATATGGGCGTAACCGGAACGTTTAACCTGTAATCTTGAGTCATTTTAGGATTAACATTTCCGTTGGTTTAGGTGAATTTGTACACATGCTGTTGTGTATAGGGTGCATGATACAACCTTTCCTTTCTTCATGGGGTTTTACTTACAATTTCTTTGTCTTTCATCAGAACAATTTTCTTGATTAATTCTAAACGATTGATGATCCAATTAAAGACAAAACCACAAAAATACAAAAACTATTATTGACCTTATAATTATTATCGTTTGATATTTAGATTAATACTAATGTTTCGCGTTACTCATAAACTGACACAATCTTGCATGTCAAAATAACGATAATAACTTGAAATATCACTTCATAATCACAATATAATTGTTCTGTCAACGACATCATCTTAGCAAGTAAACAAAAGTGAAATGATTGCCAATTATATTAATTGTCAATAACCTGGTTTATCAAATTTGAATATTCTCCCCAAACAGAACATTATTTGGCTTCAAGCGTTAGAGTAGAGTAATCTTATTCGAAACAATTTTTCAAAAGGTACAATTTTTATGAACACATTTACCGGGATTTCTGACATGATACACATATGATACTTTAGAAGTAGTTTTAAAACTCTTATTTCTTGCATCATGTTTCAAAGTGAAAATTAAATCGCTCTCACTTCCTTCTTGTCTTTCTAAGAAAAAAGAAAAGCTTCAAAGGGAAATACATGAAACCAAATCGTTTCCGTAAATTCCCCCAATTGGGTACAAAATATTGGTTATTTCATACAAGAGATAATATTTTATGGGTTCCGCTATCCATGCAAGCATGTTATGTGGGGAGGGAGAGGGGGCAGCTATAGTTGACAGACAGAAAGAAAGAAAGAAAGAAAGAGACAAGTGAGACATAGAATGGGTAGAGAGAGAGAGAGAGAGAGAGAGAAAGAAAAAGAATGAGATAGTAGAGGTAAGAGTGATAATTGTGTCTTTAAAAGTCATGATTAACATCAACAAATATTATTTTAAGTGTTATGAATAAGAGGAAAAGGAAAGGTAGAAAATTAAGTAACGTTTGTTTCACAAAAGGGGGATTTAAGGCAGAGAATGCGCGAAAAGGTGTATAAAGGAAACAAAATGAATCGATGCAGAAAAGAGGAAGAAAGAAATAAAGATAAGAACGTGACATAAAGGAGAAAAAGTCAGAAAGTAGAAGAAATAATGTAATAAATGAGAGAAGGTGAATTGGAGAGGTGTGATAGATAAGAGATATGGCTGCACCTTTTCCTTGAATGTCTTCCGTCTTACTGAGTAAGATTGAACAGAAAATACCACTATATACTTGGACGATTACAAGGATCATATTCAGAACACAGTAACCCTAGTTATTTCCGCCAAAAAATGTGATATTGTGTTTGATCCAACATCGACTTTTTTTCTTTCTATTACCTTTTCTCTTTAGCATTACAGCTTTCATTAAAATTCTGCTTATATCTGTTTATAATTAATGAGTGTTTCATACTGTTCTGCGTGAATTTGCAAAAAATAGATTTCAACTTCTGATTTCTAAAAGTAGCGCATTTATTTTCCCAAACAACTTGGTTGTTTAATATCCATCAAAATACGGAAATATTAAGTGATCACAGGCTACTATACATGCATGCATACATTATTATTTCATCAAAAACAGTCATTCTTAAAAGGTGTACATGTTTCTGTCAAAATTTTATAAAAGCATTTTAATTTGTCATCAAATATGTGATTTTTTTTTAAAACCATTGTATTGTAATGTAATGGAAACAAAACAGAGTACTTAGATATTCAACATTATGACAATAGTAACGATAGTCTTGTGGTAGACGTGGTGGCAATAGCTAATATTATGATGATATTCAAGAGTTTTAATCTCCATCAACAAACTGTCTCTAATAAGATTATGAAAGGGTTCCCACATGTTTTAGGCAGGATTGAGGAAGAGATTTTATAGAAAATTCTAACCATATAATATCCAGCAAAGGTTTTCTATATAATGTGTTCATGATGATCGAGGAAAAATAAATCCTGCATGAATGATGTTACATTTTGATTTTCTATTCTAAATCTATAATAACATCTAAAATGAGGAAGAAAAAAAATCTGACGACAAATTTCTCATTAGCCATTGTTTTGAGGAAAAACAAAAATTGGTTTTAGGTACAGTCCATGCCGTTCAAGCACACAAAATCCGCGTGACATCTGCACGAGTACTGCAAGTTTGATAGAGTATAAGAGAGAGAGAGATAGAGAGAGAGAGAGAGGTCGCTTGATTGCGAGTGTGGGGGAGTTCAGGCAGACTCGTCGATGAATATCCGCTAAGAATCTACTCCAGCTTCCATTCCTTACGAGACAAGATGGGAGACGAGATAACATGTTTTCTAGACTTCATTTCGTCATCATCTCGTCACAAGGTACCCTGGCTACATCCTAGGGACATAACCCACTCAAAATGTGACGTCCTCTTCTTCTTTGTTGCCCGTGGTTATTCGAGAGAGAGGGAGGGAGAGAGAAGGAATCAGGGGTTACCCCCTCCTTCTCTATTTGTGCGTCGCCCTCGCCCCCTTTCCTGCCGTGTCACCGTGAATCACATTATCTAACTCTTTATGATAAACTGTCACAATCGTCATCCAAATAATGATTAATCAACACGCACTCTGTGATAGATAAGAACCACTCTCACTGTCTTGTGCTTTGTGATGAAGCACAAGAAGGGGAATACCATTTTCAAAAATTAGAAACTGAGAAGATGGTAAGTCATGATAGGGTAAGAAAGTCGATATTTCTAGGGAGTGACTCACACCATCGCATCATCATAATTATTTATCATCGTGGTTACTTAAAGTATTCCAATCCTTATAATTTTACATTTCTTTGTCTGAACTCATTATCTAGTGTTCCCAAAGTACATTTGTCAATTATTACAGTTATTAAAGTGTGAGTCACGAAATTTCACGATGTCATTTAAATCATTAAGTTTTATTGCGAACTTGAATTCCTTTGTTTATTTATGGTTGAACAAAATGGTTGCTTGATAAGTGCTCAGTAGAAGCAGGCAGTAAATACATTAAAGAATTATCATTCCGATGCAACATATCACAAAAGATAATCAAACTTTGTATTGTCATGGTATAGTGGGTCATTCACTATAGACTCTCAATCCGAGGGTTGGCGGTTTTTTAAATCTCAGCCCTGCACTAACGTCTTTGGCAAGTTATTTATCCATATTTGTCACTCTCCACCCAGGTGTAAATGGGTACCTAGCGGTAGCTGGGGTAATAATTATTTTAGGGTCCTCAGGAAGAACAGCATTGAAGCTGATTTAGGGTTCCCTCGGGTTGATTTTAAGTTATTATTATTACTACTACTACTACTACTACTACTACTACTACTACTACTACTACTATTATGGGTTTAAAAAAAAGTATTATCATTATTACTATTATTATTACTACTACTGTTATTACATTTTTATTATATCCCGCTTCATGGTGAGGTTGTAAGATTAATAGATTATCAACTCGCTACACGTCAATTACAGTGACTCTCTTTTAAGATCAAGATATAACCCTCAATAAAAAAAAGCAATAAAAATTATCTATCTAGATCAATTAAAGAAGTTGGCATATATTCATGATTACAATGGACACAGACTCAGCATTAATCAAAATTTGGCACATAAATTATAAGATCTTCTGTACTCTGGTAATGTTACAATTGAACTTTTTAAGATCCCCTTTCTCTGGAAAAGAAGATTCTATATTTTCATGACAAAAAAATAAGACAATAGGATAGAGGATAGATGAGGAATCTCATTACTAAATGAAAACTTGTAAGTGTTCACGTGATGCACATCCCATCATTATTGTTGTTGATTTAATAGCATATGAGTAGATGGTTTCTTTATTCTAGTGTTCTCAATTGAATGATTTTGCAAATTCAAATCCTCCTTTACCACAAGATTCTTATTTAAAACTGAAGATGGGTGACTGGAGAAGGGTTTATCTTTATTATTTATTATCTTTAGAGAGTGTGCTGCGGATGTTAATTGCGATGCACGAACCGGGCATTTAGAGAGATAATAAAGGATTTTGATAATCATTAAGATGCTGGGTAATGGCGGATGGAAACATGGAATCCTGGTCCATCATGTGACTTGTCGTGACAATCTGGATGATAGATGAAACAAAAGGGAGATCACCGACTACTACTTTCTAAAATGTAGATGAAGACAATTGGGATCAAAGCTTTTAGCAGCGTTGGACATTCTGGACAAATATTTCCAAGTAAGCAAGGGCCAAGCTGTCATCCACTGTCTAACCTTCCCTTAAATATTTCTGATGAAAATGTTGGAACATGATTGAGGAGAAAGGGAAGATTTTTTAAAACCATTATTGCAATATCGATCAGTGTGTGGTCTTCTTAAGCACAATCACGTGTCTATAAATTATGTTGTACTTCCTCGAATCACAGTTGACCATTCAAATATTGCTGAATAATGCAAGGATACTGTAGATTATTTATAATAGAATAGATGAGCATGGGTCTGTTTGGAAATCCCCTTTATTCTGTAAGCGGACATAAAATAAAACAAATGCTTTTCATTTTAATTTCAAATACAAATCACTTTCTTACTCAATAAAATGTAATAAAAGACCTCCAAAATTTAAACTGCAATGAGTGATACGGGATTACATATTTATAATTCAATATAATTCAGTGTTATTTCATTTTCGATCGTTTTATTTATAATATAAAAGACTTTTTCCTATCAAACTTGTTTTGCAATAAAACATCCCTTCTCTACTTTTTCCTCATTAATTCCCATTTACTTACTATATTTCTTCTGTCGATTCAAGGATCGAATTTTAGTATCATACATGTACTTTGTAAATATAGTAGATCATAACATGCAAGGAAATGTGAAAGGTATTATTGTATATATTTTTAAAAAACACGATCGCCCAAACTCTTAAAATCACCTTAGGCAGTTTCAATAGCCTTGAGCGTCACCTTTGAAATATACAAACTTTAAATACACTATCAAAACATGATATCTTCAGGCAGTATAGGGGGTATTGATATCGCTCTTGAATTGTTTTCTTGAAAGTCTTTGTAATCGTGTGTAGAAATATCAATGAACACAAAGATTTTCGAAAAATATACTCAAAACAATGTCAAAGCTTCTTTCATCACCTTTTGAAATGTGTCAATATTGCAGAGACGTATTACATGTATGTCATCAGATCATGATTTCTGTGAGATTTTGAATAGGGCATTGAAATTGCCATTCGGATGATTTCTCGAAAGTCTGTGCGATTGTTTTACGGTGTGATTTCAGAGAGAAATTCAATAAATATATTTACAGCTGTGTTTCATTTTGGTATCTCAGATGAAAGCTTTATAACATTTAAAATTAACGTAAATTAATAATTACCAAAGAACGTACATCCTGTTATCAAGATACATTAGTAAAGATCTATTTTGTTAGCGGCTGAAGCAACTATGACAAGCATTTTCGTCTGCTCGGCCTGTACCACGCCCTCACTATGTCTTTGTGATGTCACAATATATTAGATACAAACCAACCCTCTATAATCATCAATGAACACGCAATCTATATCTGAAGAGAGAAAAAGGGTGGAGAGGATAATCTCTTCTTCAATTATTCTTATTTCCCTCTCCTGTAATATGTTGGCACCCTCTGCTAATATCTGTCTGTACCTCTCCTCATTGCTCTGTTTGTTTGTGTGTTTTTTGCGCTTTTTAAAAAGTTTCCGATGTTAGTTTTCCGACCTCAGATAAAGTATCCCGAAGGGTATTTGCCTCCTTTTCCCCGAATTTGTGAAAATGAGTGACGAGAGTGTCAAAACAAAGGGAGCCTTGCCAAAATTTATGATCTCTTCCTTCATTCAACAAAATATAAATTGCTCTAAATTGTTTCATTTTAATTCATAAAACGTGGATTCAAATAACGAACAACAGATTTAATAAATGATTTGGGTAATAAAGTGCGTCAAATTCAGGAAACTAGATGATGACAAATAATATTTTTATCAGGGAATGTGTCTCATCAGACTCTCCTAATCCTTGTTGCATTACAAAAAAATTGATTTGATTTTTGCAAGTCTTGAAGCACTAGTGGAGTCGGGGGCAACCATCCCCCCTGCCCCTCATTCTGAAAGCAATGCGGCATACATTGAGTACAAACTGACAGGAATATACCCTGCTCCCTCTCCCCCTTTTTTGTTAGGTAAAGAATTTTTTCACGATTGGAGGCTATTTTGTTATCATTCTTCATTCTTATGTCGCTCGTTTCTTTTATGGGGGGGGGTTGCTTGTCACATTTTTCCCTTCAGAATATAGTGCCCCTCTTTATTTAAACATCCTGGTTACGCCCGTGCCTGAATGATGTCAGCAGTGAAAGGTTGATGCATGATCGGCATGAAATGGTCTATGAAATAAGTATCAAATATTGAAAGAAACTCCTCGTAGTTTAATATGGTATTACTTGCTGACATTCAGTGATTACCTGAATGTGAATGGAAACTTTCATTAGCAGTGATTAGTAATCATCTTAATTAATTTTGAAACATACTAGGGCCCCCAAGTATAACAGTATTTTAACTATCGACGGGGCTACTCTGTTGAAAGAATACCAAAATAAAATAGAATATGAACACCTCTTTCATTATCTAAATTCCGCTCTGTCTCCATAGCTGGATTTATCTCTGAGTTTACATTACTATTTTTCTTATACGCCTATGTTTGCTGTTTATCCGTTCATTTTGATTTTTCATAAAGTTATACACAATTCGGTATCACCTGTATGCAAACTTATATATCTTTTACTGTTCGTTCTCTATTTGTCAGACAGTCACCCCTTTCTCTAAATCTCCCGCTCTCTCTCTTCCCTCCCCCATTTCTCTCTCTCTCTCTCTCTCTCCCTCTCTATCTCTCCCTGTCTCAATCTTTCTCTAAATTTCTTCAGTTTGTTCTTTGTCTCTGTCTTTCTATCACTATATAAGTTCCCCCTCTCTCTATTTATATTACAATCGATCTATCGATCTATCTATCTATCTGTCCCCCTATCTATCTATCTATCTATCTATCTATTTATCTGTAAATCTATTTATCTGTCTATATATCTATCTATCTATTCATATATTTATCTGTCTATCTATCTATCTATCTATCTATCTATTTATCTGTCTATCTATCTATCTATCTATCTATCTATTTATCTGTCTATCTATCTATCTGTCTATCTATCTATTTATCTGTCTGTCTATCTATCTATCTATCTATTTATCAATCAATCAATCAATCTATCCATCTATCTATTTATCTATCTATCTATCTATTTATCTGTCTATCTATCTATCTATCTATCTATCTATCTATCAATTTATCTATTTATCTGTCTATCTATCTATCTATCTATTTATATATTTATCTATTTATCTATCTATCTATCTGTCTATTTATCAATCTATCTATCTATTTATCAATATATATATATGTCTATCTTCTTTCTTCTCCTATCTCTCAATTTGATATCCATCTCATTCATGTCATATTCAATCATGTCGATCATGTCTATGGTTTGGGTTTGTTTCTTCGTAACCAATCATCAACTTCCTGGTAGCATACAATTAAATTCAAATAATTTTCATTTTCTGATTGATTAATCACCTTCACTTTCTATTTGATAATTTATTTTTATTAAAGCCCTTCTAAAGTGTTGGGAGCCCCAAATTCGCCAACAATTTGATGGCAAAATTTCACTTAAATTGTATCATAATGTGAAAGAGGATGTTATTTAAAGGTACTATGTCCCATTTGCAGGCCAAACAATGAAAAGGTTAAATTCCAACGGCATTGGAAAGACAATACTAATTTAGAACTTCCCTAAAAAAAAGGGGGGGCTTGAAAATGTCTTTAAGTGGGAAAAAACGACTATTAGTTGTCGAATCGAATAAGAGCTATAGAGCCAGGAAGTAATAGTCTGATTTTTCAGACCATTGTACCGAATGGTCATAAATTTTATGCTGCGCAAAGATTCAATCAGTTTAATTTTGGCCATTACAAGAAGTGGGTTATTGATGTAGACAAATGCTCATGTACCCTTTACAGCTCATTTTATGTATGTTATTACCAAAGATGAAAAAGCCAGTCAGTCACTCAATATTGTCTGACAGTGAAGTCTAGCAAGTAAACGGGTTTCCTTGCATAATTTGAATATTAGGACACTGCTAACGTTTAAATTTCACAGATAGGACATACATGACATATTCATAATTCCTGCAAAGTTCTACAGAATTTGATGTTGGCTGCAAAAGGGACATAGTATCTTTAAGACACACTTCTGCAAAGATTTCTCCCCCAAAAATGTGTTTGAAGACAATTAATATTGATAAAAGAATACATAATTTGGGTTTTCTGTTGTACGCAGAAAACCACAATTTTGTATTCTTTCATCAATATTCGACTTCAAACAAATTTGTTTTGAAAATCCTTGCAGAAATGTGTCTTAAATGACATCCTCTTTCACATTATGACACAGTTTAAGTGAAATTTTGCCATCAATTTTTTTTTTTTTTTTTTTTTTTGGGGCTCCCAACACTTTAGAGGGGCTTTAACTCGGTTAAATCTTTCATAGTGTCTTATATCCCAGTGGAAACGAACTATTTACTTATCATGCCAATCTGTAATATTTGTTCCATTGTCCGTAGTATGTGGTTGATTCGGTGTTTAGTATCCTTCCGTTTCCTTACAGCCCATGTCAGGATAATACGGAGGGATTTCATTAATTTCCTCTCTTTGCCTAAAATACCACTTTCATAGATGTTGTATATACATGTTGAATTGAAGACTACGTCATCAAAATAATGCGTGGAGAGAGACAGACAGACAGAGAGGCAGACAGGGAGGGAGGGATGATGTCATTTATTTTGTCCACACAATCATATCGAAAGAAAATGACCGCGCAAGTAAATCATGTAAATCGTATGCTTTAGTCATATTGTAATAAATTGGTATCCATAGATGTATTTTCGAAATAAAATGGATATGGGTGGTATGTGTCATTATATATACATGTTGTTTCCCCAAACAATGATCGGCACACATGTTATATATATATATATATATATATAGAGATGATTTAAATGTGAGGAAGGACACAAATTCATACATGACAAATCAATCTTGTGTAAACATCAGAGTCACGTGAACAAACTGTTAAAACTCAAAATTGAAGAATATAGCTCATGAAACATGCAATGTTATAATACTATGTAATTAATTCAACTATACCATATCGATCTATAAGATCATATATATATAATCAACAATCATCGTCTTAACTAGGCGTTGTGGCGTGCGCCTGTAATCCAGCTAACAGTGGAAGTTACAAAGTGATTCAGCCGAGGACGCAGGTTCGAAACTGAATCGCGTCTTTCGGATGGTGACGTTAAAGGTCGGCCCCAGACGTAAATAATCATATCTGATTGATACACGTCTGTAAAAACCCAATACACACGACTGTGGGGAATTAAAATGAAATTAAACTGTCGTTAAAAGCTGTACATCATTTTTGATAAGTGGATCTCTGTTACAGCAATAGGAAACTCCTCGATGAATAGAAAGTATCCGATCTGGAAGTGACTACCGATACGAACTTGGGATTTTCCCATTTTATTTCTCTTTCATCCTCATTCTATAATTAGTCCTTCAGATGCTTTCACGCTGTTCTTTCTTTTTATTTTCAACGTATTTCCTCAATGGTTGGTTCCAAGGAGCATACTATCAAAACAATACTGAATGTTTCATAAACAGTCGATAATTATCAATGGACATTGATTGATATTCTAGATACGTTATTTCCTTCTGTCAAGCTGACCTGAATATATCTTACAAAGAATCTTTCATATGATTTTGAATTGTATTCACGGCAATGCATTTACAAGCGATATGTTTTTCGTAGACCTTCGTTCCTTTTTAGTGCTAAAAAAAATGTTGTTTCTGATTGATCTTTTCCCATATTCCTTGTCCGTCTAAAACTTATCTTTATTTTATTCTTCTGTTGAAATGTATCGTTTGTAGCGGTGTCTTGATATACCAGTTAAGGTAGTGAGTTCTAGCCACGGCACGACATGAATACCAATGGGCAACATATTGATTTCGCTACTCTCGACACAGGTGTAGTAAATGGGTAGGCATATACCTGGTAAAAAGAAATTCCTTGAACGATGCAGCAAATACAGCTATAAAGCCGGTGTTACAATAGAGCGCCCTGTGAGCCTCTGCGGAGCAGAATAATGATGAGAGCCACTCAATCAAAAAGCCCAAATTATTTATTTATTTTTGATATGCCCATATTGTTTATGATGAGGAAATTGTATTACATGTGGCTAAATGGGCAGTAACAAGACAGCAAGAAGAAGCAGGTAGCTTACGTGGTCAGCATTGTCTAGGATACGATGGTAGTCCATGATAACCAGTTAAACCCCTATTTGACAGGGTGCGGTAGGCCACAAACCCACTTCAGAGTGTCACAGCTCCCCCTGACCAACAGGTTTGATGTACAGTCAAAGTCGGTTATGATGAGGTTTACTTCCATCCCCCATGAACAAGTGAGGTTTGTATATGAACCGGATATCCACATTCCTTATACGTTATGGCTACATGGTAATTACACAATAATAATCGTTGACACTGTCTTATCTCCCATTCAGATATCTCCACTTTCCCTTGTTGCAATATCCATAATTCTATAACTTGGTGGATACTTAAAATTAAAATATGCATAAATTTGTAAGTGATAAGTCGATTTAATCATAATTTTGAACAATTATTTGTGTTTATGCAGATTTAAAAAAAACATACAATTAATATGTATATTGCGTTTGTCTCTTCTTCTTTTTTCGTTGGCTAACTTGTTCCTGTTAATGCTTTCTCATTCTTAAATATCATCACCACCACCACTTTTGCACGCGATTTCCTATTGAACGCAATCGCAAAGACTATCTAAAAATCAGTTTATAGAACAATTTCAGTAACCTTGTCTCCCACCTTCTAAAATATGCGAACATCCCAGTGACGTATTACATAATCCGAACATGACTTCTGTGGTATCAAAACTGCCCTTGAATTGATTCCTATTAGCAATCATGTTATATTGGGATTAACACGTGCAATAACATAAGAATGTTTATCCTCACTGCATCGTGTTTTTAAATTATGTTAAGGATGTAAGGAAAGACAGCTATATCCTGTTTGTGAATAGCCACTCAGATGATTATGCATACTTAGAATCCGTTGTTTGACGATTTGACAGGAGTTCTGAAAATCTCGGGGAAAACATTAATTTATTCATAAAGCGACCACGTGTTAATATTGTCACCTCCTGTTTGCTTAGTAAGCAGCCCTTTAAATATTTGATGACTAAGATGAAATAAGGCCTTGCAAATTGTTTGGATGATGTAGAAGAACTTAAGCTTTCATGAAGGGTTCTGTAAATGTAAAAGCTTTCGTGATATCATTTTTGTTTCATGATGTGAAAGAATATTCCCTTTTAAACCAACATATATAAGCAGAGGCGTCCTAATGTGGGTTTGTGATCCACCCCCCCCCCTCATGCACACACGCAGCTGATATTTCTTAATATGCTTAATGTCAGTTATTGCCCCAATTGCCCCCCCCCCCCTTCCCTGTCCCCGGGCTACTATGGTAGTATGCAATCTTTTTTTACCCAATTAAGATATACAGTTGACGATAGTGCATTCTGGACTTTATATTCAGACGAGCCTGCATAGGTCTAATGTTGATGAATATACCTCACCATTTCAAGAATGATCTCATGTTATTCTAGGTACAGCCCTCGAGAAACCACTATACAAACTTAACAAGTTATCCAACGTGTTTTGACATGGGTCAGTAATTCAGGATGACTTGTATCACCATGATTCAGAGACAAACCAGGTTTGAGGTCACTTAAAACTAGGTCTCAGGCTTTTTACATACATTTTGCAACAAAACTTACATGATGTGCCCTTGACTCTATTATTTTGAGTCAATGCAAAATGAATTTAAAGGGAAATCCTACCCAAATATAGACAACTACATGAACTTACGAGAAAAACAGAAATTAATAATATTTTTGTACACGGCAAATGGGAGAGTTATCCACGTCCTGCGTCACAATCCACTGACCAAACTACCAATTTGAGATTCGCATAGACTTAGTGATCTCATATTTCAAACATTCATAACTTCCTTACTATTGGTCCGATTCAATTCAAACTTTTGCCTTTCTGTTTCTGTTATTTTTCTGCCTTTATACAAATCAACTTATTACAAGGGTTGGATTACCCTAAACAGAATAAAAAAGATTAGCATATTTGTAGGAAGTGGTCTTACTATGCAAATTTAGTTTATCAATATAGTCAATATTACTTATAATCATAATAGAAATATATAGCGTCCTATCCACGTAGATTTGTGACGTGACAACTTTTTATACTTCAAGTAGGTGACAGATGCATATGCCTGTATCATTGTATTGTATTTTCGATATTTTTACGCAAGTTGTTATGGTCTGGGAAGAAAACTTCCACATCTGATACAAATGTGGGCAATTATTCTTAGCCCACTTTTCGAAGAAAAAAAGATTCTGCTTTGAGCACTCAACCCCCAACCACGTGACCAAGTCATAACGAAACGATTGTTTTCCTTCTGTCTGGGATTTGAGTATTTCCGTGAAAAAGAGGAAAAGTTATTCGCAAACAGGACAGATCAAGGGAAAGTCCGTTGGTCTTGGCGGTCAAGGGTAAAAAACCGCAATCTCGGCACCCTTCCCACAAATATGAAAACATACGGAGTAAGGGTAAGTACCAGAAGCGTGGCTAGAATCTTAATAGTTGAAGAGAAATGGGTGAGGGAAATGCTGTGAAAATAGTGAAGTTATGATATTCTTGCATAGTTTTTCAGCGTATCAATTGAATGTACATATGCCATCTTTATCATGCTATAAGTATTGAATATAATCCTATTTATTGATAACGAATATGCCATTTAATCCTCATTACCATTTTTAAATCAGGTAATTGCAATTTAATTTTGTTAAGCATGATTACCAATTTAAGTAATAGTGATTTCATCTTCTAATCACTTTTCCAATTTTCACTATAGTGCCGTTCATCCTATCATCATTCGTATTCAATTACATCGAATAACGATACACTCTAACCTCATCAAAATGGTTACCTGATATGGCTCGGGTAATAATTTTCTACACCGTTTTGGACGTCACAATACCATTAATATTTGTCCCAGTTCAGTCAACAATTGATTGTCATATTTCATGGAAAATCGTAATTTATCCATATTATGATAATATCTAACAATCTGTCTTGGATTTCTCAGCCTTTCACATGTAACTTGTGAACACTGCGTTGACAATAACCCAATGTGTCTGGAATATAAATGTGTGGGCTACCTTTTCCTCCCATTTTCCTTTAATAAAATACTTTGCATGTTCCGTAATATTTCGGTACAAAAATTTGATAACACGCGAAAATGTTCGGACGCCAATATGTTCCGGCACCCACATATTCCGACACTATTATCATGATTATGATCTTACATCTGCTATTATTATAAATTTTATATGTCTGACCTCTACTGTGTTCCAACACCCTTTTGCTCCGACGCCCATTTTGTTCTGACGCCCCCATTTTCCACCTCCACTGTCATGACCACATCCCATATTCTCCTGCGTCGCCCTATTACGTTCCACCATCCATAAGTTCGGACTCCCTCTTGGTTACGAAACTCCTATTTTCCGATCCCTGCCCCTTGTTATGACACCCTATATCACGACACCCCTTCTATCAGGGCTATCCTCGAACGTATCATTCATTGACCATTAACATTTCAAGTATTGAATCCCTGGGGGAGGTTATGAAAATTCTCAAGGTAGGCAATGTAAAACAATATCCTAAAACTTGTGTAGCAATCAAAACTGCTTCACTGGCACATCATGAAGACCGCTGAAAATATTTTGTCTGTACATTTTGTATACGTATAGACATGTACCTCTCTATTTCTGGTAGACTTGCTCTTAATTTAGAAGGGTTTATGATTGTGTGTTATCAATCATGTTTTCATGTTTCCTTGGAATTCATTCCTTTATTCCTTCCTTTTTCTTTCTTTCTTCCTTTCTTTCTATCTTTCTTCCTTTCTTTCTTTCTCTGTCTTTCTTTTTTTCAAAGTTTATTTCTTTCTTACTTTTTTTGTCTTTGTTTCTTTTTCTTTCTTACTTTTTTTTATTTCTTTCTTACTTTTTCTTTCTTACTTTCTTTGTTTCTTTGTTTCTTTTTCTTTTTTAATTAATATCGTCGTCTTTCATTTTTTCTATTTTAAGTTTTCTTTTCTTTTCATTCTTTCTTTCTTTCCTCACATAAAGATGTTTAAATCTTTAAAAATGGCTCATTATCTAGCATGTGTTTATGATTAGTTTCAAAATTTGTCATAACGAAGATTTGTTTTTCTTTCTAATTTCTGTCTTTGCTTGGCTGCATATTGTACCACCCCCGTGGCTGATACCAAAAGTACTACCAATTAGAATGTGGTTTCTTAATTGCCTCGACTAGGGGCTAAACAACATACTAAATATAGTAGTGTCGAAATTTCCATGAAAAAGATGGATACAATCAATCCATGCGCATGCGCGTCCTCTGAATATTATGGTAACCCATGGCAACGAAAGCTGTAAATCTTGATAATCAGATGGATTTTATCAAGCGGAATACGCTAGATACCCACTAATAATCCTGTTTCGTGTTTCATGCACATAGATTACTTAGTGTGTATCCTTTTTTTTCTGGTAAAATACAGAAATAGATGGAAATGATATTGTTCACTCACAAATATAATCTACATCGTACGTTAATGTTTTTGCCTTGCTTTGCGCTGTTGAAATAAAAAGTTCAATGCACTCTTGATGGTAGCCGTGTCACTGGGATCTTGCCTGGATCTTTGCTTTCATGATTTGAACTTCATAAGTGCAATAAAAATAGTAGGATGAGGGAATTTGGCAGACATCTATCAAAGTACACGTAGGATGTACTCTAACGCTTTTCTATACAACCCTGGCCTAATGCTTTTCAGGAAATAATGACGTTGAAAAATATCCCCTTTACGGATTCGTTATTTTTCACGGAGTCATTGTTGATCTAATAATCAAATTATACTCAACTGATTATCACTAATAATTTCAAGTCTCATATGATGTTATAACACAAAATGAGTGAATAACTATTTTCTATGGCGCAATGTTTAAAAAATCATAATCACGATAAATAAATCTTGTTAAGCAGTATTTCGAAATAATCTTAAATCATAATGATCAGAATAGATATATCGACAATAATTTCGTACTTATTTTTAATTATGCAACTAAGACGTGTATTCAAATAAACGGGTTCTTGTAAGGAAACATTGTCATTTGCTACTTATTCCTCAACCGTTTGTTTTTTAATTGTTTTTGCTTTCTTTTCAACGTGCATAATAAGAAAAGAAGAAAGGGAAATTAGTGATCATCAGTTTTGTTATATGACGACAAGAGCGAAAACTGTAAATCTACTGACAAAATAGAACTGGGGAGTGGGTATTAACACCCCCCCCCCCTCTCCACTTCCTCTAGCGATACCCCTATCACTTTTGCAGTTGTTTTCAGTATGAATCGGTGTTTTTTTGTGTGTGATTGTTATTGATGAAACATTGATGAAAATGCCTTTCAGTAAATGAGCAATAGTTGATATCCAACCACTGCATTTAGCAGACTTTGAATGATAGGAATTCTATCGATTCGAATTCAGCTCCGGAAATGGTTTCGTGTCTAATTAAACACAAACCACAATGATGGCCGTTAATTGTCATGGACAGCTTGTAATTGCTCAGATAAATAGCCCCTTTCTTTCTCATTCTGCCGACACTTTCTTTCATGCGGACCTTGCGATTTTATCAAACAGAAAAATAACGAGCAAGACAAGTTTTGCTCGCTCATAATTACATTAAGTACGATACGTGTGCAATATTATTGTGTAACAGCTCATTTTGTTCTGACAATAATATAGGAGAAAGTCTTGAAAGGATGATATATTTAGTTCTATTCGGAAGGTGCTTTTCCTAAGCTTGTTAAAGTCAGATTAATATCAAGAAAGTTAGGCGATGTTTTGTCTCCTTTTTACAAAAATGCAAATGATACTTTGGGTGATATATATAACTATATATTTTGTTTATGTTCTATTTGTGTTCAAGATTCTATTTATTCAACGTCTTTGATTTGAGCCCGTTTAGCAGTACCATATAGGCTATGCTGGTTATATCCGGGATATCAGGAGACGTTCAAGGACGCTTCTAATGAAATGGTGGTCCCAGTCCCTTACTCAATAGGGACTTTTAGATTTGCACGTCGACGTAGTGGACTGCAACGTGCGCCATTCTTTCAAGGCACTGGTCCGTGCCCGGCAGTGCCTTAAAAGGACGCCACATTACCTTAAAAGGATGTCACCGTGGCAGTCCACGTTCTCGTCGTGTAAAATCGAAAAGTCCCCATTCAAAGCCATTTGAGCGCTCAAAACATTCAATATATAGCCTACTTAGGTCTCATTATCTGGGGAATACCTTATTGAATTCAATTTCTCTCAGATTGCAAAGGTAGTTTAGGACATCGAGAATTTAAAAAGGTGCGTTAATAAATACCCCTCTGGTACAGATACTGAGTGACGCATTAGCTCGCCTGCCGGGTCCATGTTAGACGGGACACATAATGATCATGACTTTCAGCCACTCACAACGAAAGACGTGACTGGCTGTCACATGACTTCTACTACCGTTCAGCGCAGACGACAAAAGCATAAGGTCAATGTATGATGTATGAGTGATCGATGGCGGGAATATTTATTGCCGTGTCGTGTCATTGATATGGAGGGGGTACATGAACACAGCTGTAGTGTTGGGTTTGTCAACTGGGGAGTGAGATCTGCCCCGGGGAGGGAGAAGGGGAGAGGGTGGGGAAGCTTAAAAACAGGAGCGTCTGATACACAATTATTTATTTGGTCTACTCCCGCCAAAAAAAAGAGGGTTAACCAAATTGGTAAATGAATTTTTACTAACATCTCGAGGAATGAAATAAATATTTAGGCCCATTAAGGAAAAGTGGTCACTTGGATGATCGAAGGGGCACGTTTTTAATTTAGCATACTTGGGTGAAAGAGACAAGCATAATTAAGGCTATGTGCAAACCAACGACAATGGTTTTTGTACGAATTACTCGACCTGGGGAATTCGTGGTACTTTTGACTTTCTCCAACAAAAAGCGAAAGTAGCTTAAACTTGAGAGACATGTACCAGTAGGTCAATAGAATGCAGAAGGTCGTTATATATATATATATATATTGTAACGGAGAAGACGGACGCAAGAGACAATGCATGATTCGAAAATGAAGGATAAGTCGCTTCTCTGTCCCTATCTCTCTGAAATCCTACCCTTTTACAGAAACTGAGGTTACCCTATTGAACTGCACCGCAGCAAGGTTAAGTGATGTGCGGGAGGGTAGCGCCCTCGTGCCCCTCGACGAAGGTCTACGCCATCGAGCAGGGAGCAGACAACAGTTCACGGGTGTGGACTAGAGTCTGCTGTGAGTCGCTGCTTGTTGATGGAGCCGAAGAGATTAAGGACACGACGCCAAACCTGTTCATATATAACGGGAATAATTAATGATCCGATAGATATAACCATCAACATACCCACATCCTGCCTGAGTAAAATGCCTTTTCATTCTACATAAAACATTCGAAGATCCAAAGTGAAATGAAAAATCTAGGTAATTTGCTTTATTCTAAGTTTAATCTTCTGAGTAGGTTGCTAGAAACTGGGGTAATAGCATTGGATTGTGTTTAATGTAGCAAAAAGGGGATGATTGCCTATCCGCAATAATAGATATTAAGAGATTTTCGGCACATTTAACACCGTCTCTGTCGGCTCATTTCACATGTTGCCAGGGGTGTAACCATATCATTCATGCACAATAATATTTGTCAACTCATTTTTCCCCGACAAAAACTCAATTCGCATATAATTATGAATCAAATGATGATACATGTTAATAAGTGATAAAAGTGAAAATAAACGATAAACAACCATGAAATCTTAAAATAGTATGGAGGCAAGCAAGCTGAGAAAGCAACTCAAGGGTACTTATATAAAGCGCTACGTTACAATTGGAAAAAAACTTCGGCGGGGAGGGGGATGGGTAATAATGCACCCCACCCATTTTGCCTCGCGCCCCCACAATAAGCTTTGGAGTATGACGGCGTATAAACCATAATATTCCATTTATGTATTTAGGCGTATTGAGTAGAAATGTGACGTCAATCTGTTAATACTTATAATGATGAGAGTCCCATAACAAGGGAAATTTGTATGTTTGTGCCACTTATATCTCTATATCAAATCCAGATTGTCAGTCACTACCATAAATAAGACAATTGCCCAAAGCCAAAGTTCCACTATTCTCACTATCATTATTGCAGTATCTTGATAGTGTGTAAATCGCTAACTATGTTGGCGAAGATCCAAGAAATGAACTTCTTGTAAGCAATGGATGTCTGAATGGCTGAAATTAAAGAAAAAAGTTACTCAATAAACAAATGTTCAAAATTTGCTATATAAGTTATGCAAACGACGAAAACCATATTGTAAGACAATAGAATATATATATATATATATATATATATATATATATATATATATATATATATATATATATATATTAACTGCTTTATACGTAAACGCCCATAAGATATAGCTGATT
The DNA here is from genome assembly GCA_037976565.1 of Mesocentrotus franciscanus. NCBI lineage: Eukaryota > Metazoa > Echinodermata > Echinoidea > Camarodonta > Strongylocentrotidae > Mesocentrotus > Mesocentrotus franciscanus. The sequence continues at coordinate 3,579,009 of CP137676.1, forward strand.
GAACAATATCGCGTTTAAAACATATGTTTCCATTTGCAGTTGGTATAGGACAATGACTTTGTAAGGCGGAAACAATAAGTTAGTTTGAGTGGTGAAAATGTTGTTCTTTTGTCATATTTCTGTTAAAACAAAGAAGACTTCACATAGTGGAGGGCGGTTGCATACCTCATACAACGGAAGTTTGATGTAATCAATGATGTCAAAAACAAGAATACAAAAACAACTTTGAGTTCACAGATCACTAACCTCATTTTGCTGGCAGTTGCCTTAACATATGAGCAAGCTTTGCTACAAGGATGACGAAGAAAATAAACGTAAACTTTTTTGCGTTCAGACGACTGCTTTTACATTAACATGATTAATTAAGGAAATAGCATAAAGAAAATTTTCAAGAATCTTTATCATAGATTTATTTGGAAAATGTGATAAGTAATACACTTTCATCTTAAATCATAACATCATTCCATATATGTCAAACACATGGTGTGAAAATAATTTTATATGAAAGTATATACTTGAATTGTTCTAAACCCTAGTTATCCAAATAACTTTAAAATAATGCAGAAAGTTACAGTCGTATAATGGGTTTAAGGGGAAATTATTCTGTACATAAGTAGTTATTTCTGCAGTCCATCAGACAAACAAATACATATACACGGAATTTACGGAGGAATATCTCATTCGGTGTCTGATTTTGTTGTATTTTCAAAATCCATAACAATTATAACCGATTTTAAGTTACAACGCTAAATTTTAACTGTATTTATTCTTAATTTCTAGCGTAGGCTAGATACAAATGGACGAACAATAAGTTAGCTCGGCATATTGACGCAAAATGTATCATTAGTTAGCTCGCCTGAGTATCAAAATCTGTTTTATGTCACATTCTGTCATTAATATGAAAACAAGAAGCGTTTAATTAATCACTCAGGCCGTGATCATTTATCACTCTATATTTCATGAACCCGTTAAGACGTAAAGAGATCGCCGGTAACACCGTTCAGGAAGTTTTACACGTAATTCCCGGTGGCCTTCACTATCACATCCGGGAAATTCCCAGCATATGAGAACGCCCTCGCATTGCTATAGGACGGGACATTGTGAAGTTTAGCTATAATTATATTGATGAACTTGACTCGTTTATAGCGGGAGTGGGTGGCAGAGGGGTGAATTTTAGTCATTGTTTCAGCTATTATCTTGTGTTCGAAAATAATTAAGGACTTTGGAACAAATCTAGCCCATGCTGTCACAAATGAATTTCATAGAAAAATTCGGGAGCGATCGGCAAAATGGAAAATTACAAACTATAAGTATAAAGTCCTCAACTCCTTACAGAGAAAAAAAGAACACATACTTCAAAAAAAATCTGAATGATGAGATCGGATATAGACCCCCCCCCTCTCTCTCTCTCTCTCTCTCTCAAGCTATACTCACTCTCCCTCCTTCTATCTTACCAGCTCCCCCCCCCCCCTGATGATAAAATAACAATAATAAGAATAATGATAATAATATCATTGTTAGTAGTATTAGTAATAGTGTTAGTAATAATGATAATAAAATAATACTGATAACTATAATAATAAAAATATAATAATAATAAAAATAATAATAATAATAATAATAATAATAATAATGATAATAATAATAATAATAATAATAATGATAATAATAAGGAAGAAGTGAAATAAATAGACAATTTGCAAGAACATTTCTTTGACTATAATGACTACAAATATCGATTAATCAGTTAAATAAATGTGTTTTAAAAACAGCTTTGAATTGTTGATCTGCATGTCTATCTCATTATTCTCTTTTCACTTTTGTTTTTGGGCAATGCCCCCATTCACTCAACATGGTTACGCCCCTAATGAAGGGAATGGGCGGATGATAAAGGAATTAAAAAGAGGATGAGAGACAAAGAGCTAGCCAGACGGACAGACGGCATAACTAGTAATCTTTCTTCATGCAGGTGTCACAGCTGATATATTAACCTTCGCGCCAAATTTTCAACACGTAACACAAACTCGCCCCTTCCCACTTGCTATTTTCGACTTGGCACAGACGACTGCGTGGGTCAGCCCTCACTATAACCCTTTTCCTCCCCTCAACCATCAAAGCTCATCATCAAAGCAAGGCGAACATGTTTGCGGTTTATATAGGTTTTCACACAACGTTCCTCTAAAATAGTTTCGGACAAAGCGCTGTGATTCACCTGTAATATGTGACGTCAAATTACCTCATTTCTCCTAATACATAGCAAATTGCTTAATGAAGGCCAATGACCGCGATGTAGAAGCCAGCACGGCTTCAATCTCACATGTTTTCTTTGTTCCGTTACTTGCAGACGACCTCTTTGATCGTCCATGTCAAAACAAAATGCACAATTTTTGCCTCGATCACTGTCAGCCTTGTGACAGGAGGCGGGAAGTAATAGTTATTTCAAAAAGGAAAAATAACTAGACACCTGTCATGCTTGCTCCAGAAGGAATTCTTTGTCTTACACACATGTAGAAATTATTTATCAACACAATTTCCTTCTGATGCCCTAACTTTAATTCCGTAACCGCATTTTTACCGCCCTTATCAATTATGCATCAGCGATTTCCGTCAATTACATCAATTACAATTAAGCATTTTCCATGGATACATAAAATGTTATGAAATTATAATAAAAACGTCAAAGTACATGTTTTGGAAACAATTTTCGAATGGAAGAAAGACAAGGAAACATGATTTGTAAACGACCGGGTGGTGCTGTACTAAAATTCACTTTAACAAATTTCGTGATCTACTCTTGGGGCAGCAAACCTTTTTGTCTGACACAGTAATGAGCTTATATTAGGTACTCGAACTGACTAAACGGGTTAGTTGGTACAATGTTTGATAAATAAAACTCACCTTAGCATCACAATGTATTATCCCAACATTGTTATAGAATATTTTCTATTCAAAATATCAAACTTCAAGAATATCTCTTTCAGATATATTTTTTCCGGTTACCTTCACGATGTTTACCTAATGATGAAAACATCTGTATCGTCTAATTTAATGATGTGTTGCTTCAGATATGACATTGCACGTGCTTGGTCCACTTGGCTGCCTTTTGTTCATTCTTTTCTTTGTTTAAACATATCTTTTAAAGAACAATCTATTTTCATACAAAAAAATATAATGTCGTTTGACGTTTCAAAAGTTCTTTAGTTATTTTGGTATTAGGAACCCGAATGTTCACTAACTGAGATAGAAGAAACAAAACTAATAACCTTGTACTTTTGTGATAATGATTGACATTGACATCTAACATACTCTAGAGCTTTGCCAAACATAGCAACGCTAACTGAATGAAAACGAATTGGGAATGTTATTCCCAGGTATTCAGGGATGGTGACAGAGTTCTCGAGAAAGAAATCTAGAATAGATCGAAGAAGTAAAAATAGATGGATGAAGTAAGAGATCTATTCAGATCTGAAGGGGTGCTAAACCTAAATGACAGGTGGGAGCGCATCAAGGAGCGCCTGCATGGGAGAGAGGTTAATAGAGATACTGACCGTTCAAATAATGATTGGTGATAATAAAGGATTATCTACAAATCAAAGATTAATTACCTTGAAACAGTCATTAGCCCATGGTACAATTAATGACCAAAAAGTTCCACCGATCTTATTAAACATGGAGATGTCTCACTTTGCGCATTAGAATAATCTAAAGGTGCTGGTGGTGCTGGATGAATAGCTTTGCTTCCCCTTTTGAAGAAAAAATTTCCACCTGTTTATCATGGAATGTAATGTAGGTGCATAAATAAATAATGATTAAAAAAGACTGAATGAGAATTATATACAGTATTTTGTTTCAGTGGGTTTTACAATTTGGTACAAATGACCTTTATCTGCTCATGCGCAGATCGTATCTATCCACGCACTGGCTTGGTATGCTGAGCGTACAATCGTGTATGCATGGGACTGTTGGATTTTAGTTTTACTACTGGTATTATATCCATTAATAGATGGTCATATGGTTTCGTTAACGCATTTGATAATCTAAACAGGTATTTACAATAATCCCAACTGGACAATAAAAATGTACAGATATATCAACATAATGACATAAACGGTAACTAATTAATGCCTATAGATATAAAGGTATAGGTTCTCATTGTCGTTTGTTGTTTAAATTGATTTGATTATATCGTTGTTTATATTGACAAACAACTTTGATAATGAAAATGTAAAACTGACCATAAATAAAATTATATTAGGCCATTATGAATCACAGTTTCATATGCCCCAACTACATGCATTGTATCGACGTTTGTCTTAATGATGGTGTTGCTATATTTATATAGCGTAGTTACAATTTTGGCCTGGCATTCAGACAAAGTTTTTTAAAGGCAACTGGGAAAATCTTCATATCGAAATGTTACCCGATGATGTTAGATTTACGGGTTTATGATAACATTTTTCATGAAAACTAACTTTTAATCTCTTCTTCATCTTCCGCCAGAACATAATAGGTTTATTTGTGCCCTTGGCCCCCCCCCCCTCCACCCTCCCCCTCCCCCATTCATCATCTTTCTTCATCTGCCAAAAAGTTTGTCATTCCAAACTTATGTCATGCTTTATCCTAGATCATGAAGATCGTCTTCTATACACATCTCGAAAATAAAAGCTGGAAGCTTTGCACAAATTATTGACCATCATTCAGATCGCATGCAGTATATGTTATCATTAATAGCTAGACCTATCTTCAATAGCTAGCTTCAATATCAATCCCAGAACTTTCGTGTCGGACAGTCGTTTGAATTGCACACGAGCAGAAAATTGTATTTTACTTTCATTATCATTTCAGCCAATAAGATGACAACTGTCTTCATTACTCTCACATTTCATGCGTGTCGATTACATACACTTTAAAGACTTTGGCTGAAATGAATCAGGGGTCTCGTGGATTTATAATGATTCAGGGAACAGGGAAGTTGCTGTCTGTGGGCTAATAAAGTTTGGTCATGAAAACTTTCTAGATGAACAACTTTAATTTAGGGAAATTATGTTATAATATTGGAGTGATTCCAAAACTTTAAAACATTTTTTTCTCATATGATTATTTTTACTTATATCATAGCTGAAATGATTAATAACAATATATTGAATAGTATATTCTGATCTAAAATGTCTTAAAAGTCTTGAATTATTCATCAAAAAGAGAAGAAGAAAATCTGCAAAACTGACAGAAGAAATGTAAGGAAATTGCACTGCAGAAAAACGTTATCCTGCATGGATAATATCATCCTATTCTTTTCTGTAACAAAATGGATGAATAGGTGTATGGTTATGGTGGTTTGACTCCGCCTTTTAGCTCGTCTTTAACAGCCCCAGACATGAACAATCGATCGTATGATCGAGTCTGTTGTGGGATACCCTTAAGAATGGCGGTACCATTAAATGTCTACTGAAGGGGTGCGGATTCTCAGGATTCATAGATAAATTCAATTTAGGCGTTAATTTAACATGTTTTAATCAATATGATCTGTTCAAAGATAAACTAGCACTGTTTTAAACGGAAAATACGACAAAGTTTGTTATTGTTTTGATCCTTGTATGAGTCCATGAATGGTAAATGGTACAGATGTCTAGATTTGTGAAAAGGGGGCGTGTTTGCCCCCTCCGTCCCCCTTTAACACCCCTGTATTTAAGCACTACTCATTGACTTGTACGAGAGCCAAGAACATGTTCTCTTATTTAATGGAAGTAGGAGGGAATGAATGGCGACACCTGGGAGCCTTTAGACGTACATCTTTGGGCTGGTATTAATTAATCATCAAAAATCAAAACCACTCACGGCTCCATGAAGATCAAAATGCCACCATACATTGCATGCAACCTGAATGTTTCTGTCTCACCATAACAAATCCTCTTAATCTCCATGCTGAAGCAGTCTATGTAAGTCAGGGGCGGATCCAGCCGGCGGCAAGGGAGGGGGCCTAAAAAAAAAAAAAAATGTTGGCACCCGAAAAAAAAAATTTCTACCGCCACCCCTCCGGCGCCAGGGGTAGTGAGCACAATTTTTTTTTTTGGCACCCGAAAATTTTTTTTCCCCACCCGAAAATTTTTTTCCCTACGGGAAGGGGGATTTTTTTTTCCACCGCCACCCCCCCCCCCTTGGGCGCCAGGGGACGGGGCCCATCTTCTTTTTTTCAAAAAAGGGTGTTTTTACCTGTTTTTTTGCTAGGGGAGGGGGCCCGGCCCCCGGCCCCTGGATCCGCCACTGATGTAAGTCACAGCAACACTCATATCATTCTACTTCCCAAGGATGTCTAGCGTGGCCGCGTTGATAAACAGTTGAGAAACCCATGCGGTTTAACAAGTGGATATGAAACTCAAAACAGTGTTAACTAAGACAATAACTAATTAGACAGCAAAGCTCGTTAAAATGCATGTACCATTTTGTCTGGGAACTTAACGACTGATTCTAACTCATTACAGGTGCAGGTATGTAAAGTCGTTCACTCAATGGACTTTTTTATTTTGATGATGGGGGGGGGGGCTGAAGGAAGGTTATATGTAGTATATTTTATTCAACCAGCACTTCTATCTATTAAAAATAAAAAGAGAAAGTGAAAGAGGTCGGTGATATATGAAACCTAGCATGCTTTGTGGAGAGGTCTTGTGAGATTTGACCTTCCACGGACGCGTTGTATTAACAAAGTGACCCAAGATAGAGAAATTCGGTAATGGAGAGAATCAAATCCTTCGAAATAGAAAGTAAAAATTCAATCTTTGGGGGCAATGAAAATATTACACCATGCAGATGGCTCAATATAAATGGCAATCTTTATGGAATATGTTTTAACAATTCTCAGGAAGGTCAGAATTGTTTCTCTGTGAATTGGTCTTCCTTTTTGGTTTTTCGTGCATAGATAATAGGCCTATATTTAAAAAAGAATAACTACATTAATAATAATAACAACAACATAAAGGTAAAAGGCCTATATAATAGACTTAGAGTAATTCGTTTGCAGACTTAACAAGTCACTTTACCTATTAAAATAGAAATCTGAACCTGAAATGTTATATTCATCTGCAGTCCCAACATAGGGCGGATCGCCCACCCTTCTCTTTGTACATACCAAAAATTATAATTACTATGCGATACACTCCCCGTGGAATCCATGGATTGTGGACTTTCACGGTTATTAACATTTTGCCTGGATCCTTCTATGAAATTGGAACTACTTTGTTTATTTGTTTGAACTTAAAGACAAGAAGTGTTTGCTCAAAGTCTTTTGCCCCCCCCCCCTCCCCCAAGCTCCGTTTTATTGTATTTTAAGAGCTGTGATGGTCTAGGACTCTAGGTCTCTAGGTGATAATGCATTTATGATAATTCTTCATTTATGTATTTTTCATTTATTATTTATTTATTTGTTTTTCATTTATCATTTAATTATTCATCTAATTATTTGAAAGATGTTGACTTAGTCAGGAATAGTATTCGTGGATAGACTGAAACATTTGAACATAGTTAGGAACGGAGAGAGAAACAAAGAGAGAGATAGAGAGAGAGAGAGAGAGAGAGAGAGAGAGAGAGAGAGAGAAAGAGAGAGAAATGGAAAATCGATTTTTAGTCATAAATGAGATCAAACTGATCTTGCTGTGAACACGAGATGGCGCTCTTTACATCTTTCTCCAGAAGCAGGACCACAGATCAAGCTAAAGTTATATACATGTACCACACATCAACATGTCTCCTCATAACTCAGCAGGCAAAAGACGTCTAGAACATATACATTTGAGGTCAAAGAGGTTGTTTCATTTATACAAAGAGAAATTGAAGGATTTTTATCACACACTTCTTCTTTTGGACACGATTCATTTTGACTTCACCCATTATGAGGCCTACACACGTTAATATACCTTTTTTTTCCTCTTCAGAAATAAAATCTAAGAACAGCATTTTCATAATTGAAAGCCTACTGAGCAATATTTTTGGTGGATTTGATAAATCACCTCTCTCCCTTTAAAAAATATATATATTTATTTCCTAGATGTTGAGTCCACTTTATATGTTCATGTTTAAAATCATGTCTTGTATTATATTCCTTAAATTTACAATAATTTCTAACCTTCTGAGAACAATACAATGCCAAAGTTGATCAACCTTCCTGGTTAAACAAACAAGCTTTATTAAGTTCATTGCAACAGCAGAGTATGTTATTGTCATAATATCAGTGAAAGTCTAATTTTCCTAGTCCATCACACCATACAAAAACAAAACAATTTAAAGTGATTTGTGGTTGTTTAATTGTGGTTTGCCATTGCAGGCCCCTGTAACACTCCTATACATTTAGGTCCATTTGTACTCCCATAACAATAACAACAACCAACACTGCTTACCTTCAGACCAGTCTTACATTAGACTAAAACCACTTGAAACCACAAGTCTCTCAAATTCTTTCACGCCTCAGACATGTATAGTTCAATAAACTATCCAATGAATTACATGATGACTCAGAGAAACTCTGGTCATAAACAGACAACATTTTAATGGATTTTTAAGAGGTGTTATGGTCTAGTGGATAAGGTACATCATTCAAATCCCAGCCACTGTACTAACGTCTTTGGCAAGAAATTTATCTCCACATGCCATACTCCACCCAAGTGTAGTAAATGGGTACCTGTTATGATTTATTCCTTGAATGCACTGAGCGCTAAGGTTGCCGGAGCTAAAGCTGGGGTAATAATATTCAAAGTCCTTTGGAAGCGCATAGAGAAGTTATATCATAATATGATATGTGCTATACAAGAATGGTATATTATTATTTATTGAAAACCCAAGCATTTTAACATGACCTTTCATGAGGATAATATGTCAAATATTATGCAAAGCCATTCGAGATCTCTTTGGTCATAATCATCACTGTATAAAAAGTCTAAAGGCAATATCGTTGCTTCTTTACTTTGTCATTCTTCCTGTAAATGCCATGCTACTATAAAAATGTATTTGAAAACTCTTTGACTGAAACTGAATCTCCTTGGAAGTCCTTGACTTTCTCAGGCGTCAATAATATAGAGGCACATATATCACATTGGCTGACAGATAAAAGAATTAAATCAAGATCTCATTTCATTCATACCTCCACATTTATTCTCATAAGTCTTAATCTCATAGGTCCATAGTCTTGAAAGCAGACTGAAGTTAAAACCTGCTTAACTTAGTCCACTGATTTATGGAAAGCCAAATATATTCTTTAAAAATATTTATGCAAACATACATGTCATTCATATTACGTTGCCAACTTATGTTTTAAAAAAATGTTCAAAGATTGATATAAAAATAACATGATTACATCAGCTCCATATCAGCTTGACTTACTAGATTTTAATCTTAATTACACACAATGTGTTAAGATTGTTTAAAAAAGTACAAGAAAAGAGAAAAGTAACAAAGAATAAGGCCACATGCATCATGTTCATAACACAAACAAATACTCTTGTATAGGTGGGTGGAGATGAATACAAGAACAAAAATGCTGAAACATGTAATCTTTTATTGGACATAACACAGTGTATCTACTACACAAAGAAATGTACATTTTTTTTTGCAGTACAAATACTGTCAATAAAAACCTACAAGACAACAAATGAAAGACTTATTTCAGTGGAATTATTTGTCAGATTAAATTTCTTTCGAGCACTCTGGAATCATTTGATCATTTGATCTTTCATACCAAAATTCAGAGACAACATTTAACCTTTAATATTACCTTGAGTTTTGGTAGTACAAAGTACAATTTTGAAAGAATCTGGCTGGAATGTATTCTGAATTGTTGTACATGGAGTATATGAGTGTTTAGACCAGCAAATTTACAAAACCTGCTGATCATCACAATCACTCAAGAGAACACACACAAAAAACATACATACGGGACTACATATTCTATTGGTTTAGGCTACTAGCTTGAGTGCCTCATCTTTCCTTGCTCATTTCAAAGCTACAATGCATTTTCTTTGAAATTTATCTGGCAGACATCATGCATTTGTTGTCTCAAACAGTCAGTGTATGTTTTGTTTGACTAATTTTGCAAAGGAATTTTCTAAACTTACAAGATGGTTTGAAATTAATTCCTGCCAGTCGTAAAAGAAACAGACAGTGGCCAGCACAATCGCACATTTCAACGTAATCTTGCCAGAGACTGCCCATGACTGAAGCCATCTACAGCTTAGCATCGTCAGTCCAGAAAATTCCTTTGGTATGAATTCAAATTCCTGATAGCATTAAGGTAAATAAATATATACACTCTATTAAATAATGATCAGACAGCCACATGAAATACACAAGCATTCTCTGGCTAAAATTCATATAAGTTTGCAGTTTCAACATGTTTTCTGTCTCTCAAGGTATTGCAATTACCCGCACATTCATTTCAGAGACTGTAGTATTCATGATAAAGAAAACAAATGACTGCTAATGTAAGTTTAAATTAAATGGCAAGCAGCTCATTGAATGCTGTTTGCAGACATAACCATATCAACAAATAATAACATACAGACATGAGGATAGGTAAGATATTATACTTCTTTTTTCAGTCTAAAAGGAGAGGTTATAATTACTATTTGATAGTTTCCGATAGATAGATGTTTTCCTAATAGATACTTCATGCAAACTTGACCCTGAGTCCCTGGTCTAAATAATTCTGTGTCTCTATACAAATTTCAAACTTTAGCCCTGAACCAACACAATATCTAACCTTAACCCTAAACTTAACCTTAAACACTAAACTAACTAAAGCTCTGATGTTATCGATAGAATAATTGAAGCCCGGAGCAAATGTCACCACATAAAATGTCTGGATCTCCACATAGAAAACTGATTTACAAGTTGACATTGAACCAGCCATTCTGTTTCATGTATAGCATCGTAGTAACATATCATTGAGGATATCCCTCCAAGATATCGAGTGATTCTTGGATTCACCTGGCGTGATGTTTCTTGGATGATCGTTTCCATGACAATGTAGTGATGAGTCTGGCTAGGAGGAGGAGTAGCATGATGAAGAGAATCATAGACATCACTATCACATAGTGACTGATACTACCAAGGAGAATAGAAAAGGAAGGGCAGGGAAGAGAGAGGGGAGATATGGGGGAGAGAGAGAGAGAAAGAGAAAGAGAAAAAAAAGAGAAAGAGAAAGAAAAGAGAGAGAGAGAGAGAGAGGTGGTTGTGAGGGAGAGGAGAGGTGGTTGTGAGGGAGAGGAGGAGAGTGTGTAGAGAGATGTGATACACCGAGAGAAGAGGATGGGAATGTAGGGAAGGGAGATAGATGAAGAAGGAGTATAGAGAAAAGAAAGTACAAAAAGGGACAGGTGGAAGAAAGAGAGGGTAGAAAGTGAGAGAGAAGCAAGAGAAGAAATAGTTGGGGGAGAGGTAGAGACATGAGTGAGAGAAAAAAAAGTAAGATGAATGTGAATTACGTTGACACATTTTAGATACATTTTTAACAACTCTGAATATATATTTAAGGCAAAACCCTTAAGAATCAATGCATTGATTGACAGTTGATGGTAAATACTTGGTTCAGCAGACAATGATAGAATAACAAGGAAAGATCACACACGCAGATAACAACATGCCTATATCAATATCCCAAACAGTGCAAACTTGCTTGAGTTCAATAGTCCCTTTAGGCAATGATAATGATGGTAAAGACAGGTGTAGTAAAACACATCTAAGAGCCAAACAGGTCTTACCCTAAGGCATATTGGCTAGTACAGGCTTCCATCTGTTTTATACACACGCATCACATATAAACAAAACGTGATGTGGAAGCATGAAAACATGATGTTTATTGAATGATCCTATCCTAGCAACAGCTAACATTAGAGCTGTTCACACACAAAGTGATTAGTGAAATTCAAAAAAAAAAAAATCAATTTTTAAAACACAATTAAAATCTTACTACTTTCCCTCAGAGTCTAAAAGAGATTCTCTTTTTGTGTGTGTCTCTGTAATGACCTTCAACACACAACAAGTGAAATAGGTTTAAAATATTGCTTGTATGCACTCAAATATTTGTCCTACTTACATAACATATGAGTAATTAAAAGAGAGATATCTTCTCCTACCGGTATATTGTTATTAAGAGATACATTGTTCCATATAATATAGGAACAATTAATAAAGAATAATAATTAATTTGACATCTTAATAGTTCTTGTGTGAACTATCAATTTCATCGAAAATAATATTGCTAGTGATATTCGTTTGTCTCGCAATGTGGTCAATAAGGAATCTAAAAGATCTCGACGTTTCGTGCGCCGTTGCAACACTTCGTCAGGTGATAAAAACTAATGTAAGCAAGGGTCTTTTATACTCTAGCGATATTATTTTCGATACTACATCCGCAATGAGTAATCTATTTAGCATTATCAATTTCATGTTGACTTATCAGTTGCGGATAATCAATGGCTGTACCAGGTAAGGTTCTGCTCTAGTAGTGGGTACTCAAAAATTACCGGTACAAGGAAGGATCATTTCAAAAGTCTGCATCGTCAAAAGAAGACATTTTCAATCATCTTTCTTATTCTAGCTACATAGAGGTCTACACCTGCATAACCTCATTTAACATGTGAATACAATTGCAAGGTTAAATACATGTACCAGTTGTTCTTCAATAAGATATTTTCTCACCCCGAGGTAAAGTTCAATTGGCAGATCAGGTGCCAAGAATACAGAAAGTAAGGACGAGTTGGCTAGGATGGATTATCATGTCATATAATGTGACTGAATTCAGCAGGTAGGTAGTAATGTGAGACAATGAGAGGGGCGGATGATGGGGGCGGATGATGGGGGCGGATAATCAGAACAGCTGAGAGTCTGGAACCCCAGGTACAATACTATAAAAATATAAGACAGCTGATGAACATCATGCTGCTTTGTATCATGTCGCTCAACATAAATCAAATCAATTTTTTGCTGAATAATATCCGGTGTTTATATAACAAATTTTTTTCAATGGGACGGGAACACACAAACAGACCAAGCCTACTATCTTCATAAATAATGCAAGACGCATCCCTCCCCCCTTCCCAATAAAAAAAAGAAAACAAACAAACAAGAATAATCAATTTCCTGACATTCCATATATTTTGTTTTCCTTTTGAAGTTGTCACACACATTCCAGTACCTGTATACTACAATATTACAGACCTCAAATATTGTCAGTATTACAAGTCCCACCGCTTTGGCCAGACATAGGGGCATATAACCTAAAATAATACAACTGCACAAGGCATGGATCAAGTTGCCTCAAGCTTTTTCACTTTGATTAGGGACATTATGGTCAGTTATAAGGGCATCATGGACAGATACTGCATGGCCTCTGGGTATTCCTGAAGCCTGGTAACAGGACAACTACCCCCTCCAGACCCTCAGCTGAACAATTACTCATAAACATGGAGGACAAAGAAATAACTATCTGGACCAGTGTCACCTAGACAATTGTTCCCCTAGGGTAATTTGGTTGTAGTCCTAGGGCAGTCATCTAGAACATCACTGATGGAGAGGGCTTATCAAAGGCCACCAAGAGGAATCAGCATAAAGTGACCACTGTATACAGGTGGCCTTTCTAGACAGGTTCTCTGGCTCACCTATTACTCCTTCATGGACACACAATTGGTAACCACTGTAGACAGGTGGCCTTTCTAGACAGGTTCTATTGACACCTATTTCTCCTTCATGGACACGCAATTAGTATCCACTATAGACAGGTGACCTTTATAGGCAGGTGGCGATTAAGACAGGTTAAGACTGTACCATGAAAACTATGTACAAACATCATATGGATGGTGTAATAGATGTATTGGTGTAAGTACGTATAATGATTAGAACCTACCTTGTCCCTATCTCCAACCAGCTGCCCGAGTCCCTAACCAAGAAGAAGAAATGTAACGCCATCGCATCGGAGAGGAGTAGAACTACAAGATACAGTGAGGAGGTAGGTAGCCTGAGTAGGATGTGTATGGCTTGGAAGGCACATGCTACCAGTAGAAACAGGATCACATTCTATATGATACAAAACATAGATTGAAAAGGATCAAATAAAATAGCATGGTAACATTATATCAGACAGAAGTAGAACTACGAGTAGAGTGAAGACGTGGGTAGCCTAAGTAGGATGTGTATGGTTTGTAAGGCACATGCTACCAGTAGAAACAGGATCACATTCTATATGATACAAAACATAGATTGAAAAGGATCAAATAAAATAGCATGGTAACATTATATCAGACAGAAGTAGAACTACGAGTAGAGTGAAGACGTGGGTAGCCTAAGTAGGATGTGTATGGTTTGTAAGGCACATGCTACCAGTAGAAACAGGATCACATTCTGTATGATATAAAACATTGAGTGAAGAGGATTTAGTTAGAAATAACCATTAGTACAAAAGATATAAAATGATTTTATACAAGTCATACTTCATGCTTTTTCCCCTTTTTTATTTCTGATTTGGAATACAAGTTGTGACCGTTATGAGTAAAACATTTAATACCAAACCGGGTGACTATAGTGCCATTAACTGGAGTAATTTGAAAGATTTCTACTTATGAGAAACAATAGAGGCTGTAATCATTGCAGGCAAGGGTTCTTATGAATTGTGAAAAACATTTATTTCAAAATAGAAACTAAAACCATTTTGCACATCAAACTGACATAATACAACAAACGTAGTATGAGTGGGTTTATAGAATGGGACAATGACTACACATAGAAATATAGAAGCACACAATTCAAAGAGAAAGAGAGAGGTAGCCAAGGGTAGGCAGAGAGAAGAAGAAAGGGGGTAAATAGAAAGATGGACTAAGAAAGACAAACCAGAGAGCAAGAGAAAGGGGGAGGGAAGAGAAAAAAGGATGCACAGAGATAAAAGTGTATATTTCATACAGTTTATAGAGAATGTCAACATCTTTAGAAGAATCATATCTCTAATATATCCAGATAAAGTAGTTACCTTCATTAGAAGTAATGAGCCCATGATGAATGGATTGAAGACTGTCAGGAAACAGTAGACTGCTGAAGGATCAAAGCTGTAGGTCAGGATAATACAAACAATATATATGTAATCAGGCTACAAAACACAGTCAAACCTGCTTCAGAGAGCATCTATACAGGATGGTGATAAGTACTTTGGACAATTGCCACCCTGAGCTACTTTGACACATAAATTTCCCTCCCCTGGACAATTAACCATGTTTGATTGTCAAAGAATGAATACTTTCCAAACAGGCTACTAGTTTGTTTGCTACTTGTTTGCACGGTATTTGTTGTAGAAAGCATTTGTTGTCTGGGTGGTACCTGTACATCAGGGTATCCTTTGGAGACCAGAAGATGGCAGGTTCAAATCCCGCCGGTTCCTTGATTTTTATTCTGACTGGTTTTCAATTACAAGATCGAACATGTAATCTTTATCAACTTGGTGCAAGCCAAATCATTTCTTTACAACAAATAATGGACCACTTAGCAACAGTAGGTAGAGTTTGAATGAAAGTCTTTGTTTGTTGATGCAAGAGATACTGCCACTTCAAAGAAAGGCATTTTCAGAGATGCATTACATGACCATCCCATAAGGCTACAGTTTGAACATAACTGTTATCCATTGATGTTGGCAACATTTCAAGTTCAAAGAAGACCTTGACAATATAATTGACAAGCTTTCTAAACTAAAATTTTTGAATGGTGCTGGATTGCTGGTTAAGGATTCAAATGACCATCTTACACAGCTAGACTTTGAATGTAGCTGTTACCTGTTTATACTGGCAATATTCCCTGTTCCAAAGAAAGCAGTGAGTATAAAGAAGACAAAGATCCAGGCACATCGTAGATCTGTCATGGCTAGGTTCCTGGGTGGAGCCTTCTCAAGGTTAGCTTCTTCATTGAAAGACACTTGGTGGATCTAAGAAACAAACCCATCTTCAAGATTAATCTGGAGTTCCAGAAATTATGACAGACTATAGAATCTCAAAGAATAAAACATACACTGACTCTCCTCTTCATCAAATACATGATATCTATGAAACGACTTCACTAGGAAATGTTAGATAATGAGTAATGAGCAAAGAAACAGAAGGTAATCAAACTAGTCGTTCCAATGATTCCACCAAAATATAAAGGAGATCACTACAATCACGTAACTCAAGTCTACACTGGCTGCACTGCCTATGTATATGTTGCATTAGTTTAATATTTGACATAAATGGTTCTATAATATGAGACTGTGATATACTCATGAAGATACATGGAAGGGCCATAAGCAGAGTTTTTCACAATCTGGTGTGGTCAGCTCTTAAGAAAAACTTCCTACAATTACAAAGGATTCACTCTTTGGAACCTATGAAGGATCATACATCAACATGCATGCTCATTTCAGTTACAGAGAAACCAAGTATATTTTGAAGTACCATCTTATCTGTAATGTCTGTAATGGAATGAGGTAATTCACTCTTAAACCATTTCAGACATAAATCCTGTACAAAGCTTTCAGGAATGAGATAATTCCATATTCAGCCGGTTAAAAAAACCCACCTACTTGAATCATACATCCAAATCAGGAAAATAAACCAGATAAACTGTAAAGGATCCTACCTTATCAGTCTGCTGTTGGTTGAGGTTAGACTCACATAGGATCCAGAAGAACATGACATAACACAGACATAAACAGAATAAACCTTCATGTCTGTACAGGAGGGTTAAGGAAACACCTTCTTCTTCTTCCTCACCATACAGTTGGTTTAATAACACTACACATCTTCATCATCATCATCATTTATAGCATCATTGCTATTCAACATTATCTTTTCCTCGTCTCTTGACCCTCTTTTTAGTTCTTGACCTATACGTCTTCCTCTTATATATTTGCTCTCTTTTCCTTACAGTTATTCTTCTCTCTCTTCCTCTTCTTCTGTCTTCCCATTTTAATTTGTTATATTCTTGTTGACTTTTCTGACTCTCTTCTCACATATTCCTTAAATAATTTGAAACACTACAGTGCAATGACTTTAATATCAAGCTTGAAAATTTCCTACAATAACTGCTGGTCAGTTATACCATGGACCTAACACAAACATTTTTCAAGTGCTGCTATAATTGTAAATCACCCTGCTGATGTTGGTCAAGAAAAAGAAGTGAAGAGCAGGAAAGGAAACAGGCAGGTATATAATTATCGATCTTGATCAGACATGTAGGAATTCCTGTCTCTATAATACAGTGGATATAGATTTCTTAGTAAAACGTTAAATCTCTGTTTCGTGGAATAAGGACAGATTTCTAAATCTGTTATCCATACTTACTGTACATTCTCTTATTTTTTAATTTGGGGATTCTCAAGTTACCTGTGCTTCAATGGAAGATAAATGCTGAACAAACCTCTCTTTTATTTTCAAACCATAATACATGCTCATTTGTGAAGGATACGAAGTACTAAGCAGCATGTAAACCGTTGACAAGGAGAGTGCCACACCCAATAAACGATGACCAATCACCACGCTGCTAAATGAAGGCAGGACAAACGCAGCTAGCAGCATTGTCCAACTAAATATCTTGTTTGGAAGTGGGACGCCCTCTTTGTTGGCAATGTTTCGCCAGGTGATGTAGACCACCATGACTGATAGAAAGAGGAGGGCAATCTGTAGCCATGTTAAGAGAGGGTTGATGGATGAAGCTGACTGCAGCTTTAAGAGATGTCTCAATAAGATATAGGCACTCACTGCTGAGAGAACTCCGGCTAGCACCCTGTTAAGGATAAAAATAACAAACTGGGGTTTAGAACTAAAGCTGCAATAACAATCAAGTATTTTACTTGGAAAAATTAAAAGAGTATTCAGCATAAATAATGAAAGTAATTATTCAATACAATAACATCACCACTCTTTTGCATTAAATTTGGCTAGAATTTTTCCAAAAGGATTACAGAATTAAATCTCATAAGTCTCCATAAATATGTAAACATGTGAGGACTTAACCTAATACTCTGATGCACTTTTTCAGGAGCCAACAATTACAACAAATAAGAATATTTTTAAATATTTCATGATGATATATTCCTAGAATGGTTGGATCATGTCTAGACCGTAAGGCGGACCTAACCCTTCAGTACTTGGAATCAGTTATTACTTCATCCCGTTTACAAGTTCAGTGCCAATATTTTGGTCATGTATATAATACATGTATATCATCAACCGTTATATATACATGTATATATATATTCTTGAAGGGCTCTTTTTTTAAATTGTAATAAAATATCTTTCCCAGAAGGAGAATTGGGCCATTTAGGGGTTTAGTTTGCAAATCATATGATATTTTCACACAGCCATTGTTATAATGTGTAATGACTACAAGACAAAGCACACAATGTGTGTTATATTGATAGGTTGTTAAAAGGCTTGACTGGTATCAATGTGCCTAAAATAATATATAAGAATTCTGCAAACTATTTTATCAATTGAAAAATTTAACTTTTACTATCACTTTGCACAAAGGAAAGAGTGAGCTTAATTATAGTTTATCTTTGATCTTGACCCGTCATTTTAATAGGCAAGTTCTAAGAAATCTCAACCACTACCACTTAAAAAATGAAGACTTGAACTTCCCTTTATACACACTTATAATCGACCATTGAGATTGATACAAATACTTTCACTTATAACATTGAAAGATTGTAGAAAATATTCTTAGAGATGACATTCTGACACAAGATCACAGGTTCTGTTGATCATCTAAGTATCATCTAATATAAAGCACTGTCTAGAAATGCTTACTTTGCCTTCATATGTATAACAAAACTTGATCTTCAGGCACTTGTAGATTCTAAGATGGACTAATAACCCTGGGGAGTGTTTCACAAAGACTAAGATCGACTTTAAGTTGGACTTAACTATGGCAGGCCATTCATGCCACTAGTTCCTCTAACCATTCCTGGCATTGGTTTCTCAAGGGACGTACAAATCGTGGTCACAAATCTACAGAATTTACCTTTTTTGATAGTTCATTATTGAAGGAAAAAATATTATCTAAAGATCATAATTGAGAGACCAATGGTGAGAGCAACCAGTGGCAAGAACGGCCTGCCATAGTTAAGTCCAATTTAAAGTCGATCTTAGTCTTTGTGAAACACCCCCCTGGACTAGTAACCCTGGACTTATACATCCATAACACCAAACCCTTAAACCCTGAAAATATCCACTAAAACAATAATTAGTCCCTAGATAGTTGTCTGAGGGGACATTGGCATAGGACTAGTCATCAGTCTCCGGGTAATTGTTGTGCAGGGGTTCGGGAGTAATTGTCCTGGAAAGCAATTGTTCAGGTGTAGTTATTCAGAGAGTAATTGTCCAGGGGAGTGTTTCACAAAGACTAAGATCGACTTTAAGTTGGACTTAACTATGGCAGGCCGTTCATGCCACTAGTTCCTCTAACCATTCCTGGTATTGGTTTCTCAAGGGACGTACAAATCGTGGTCTCAAATCTAAAGAATTTACCTTTTTTTGATAGTTCATTATTGAAGGAAAAATATTATCTAAAGATCATAATTGAAAGACCAATGGTGAGAGCAACCAGTGGCATGAATGGCCTGCCATACTTAAGTCCAACTTAAGTTGATCTTAGTCTTTGTGAAACACCCCCCGGGGTATTAATTGGGGGTAGTAGTTCAGTTGTACTTGTCTGGAGAGTAGCTTTTGAAATCCCAAAGTTCAGGGTTCAAAACCATGTGGGTATGCAAGTGCTGTTGGGTAATCCATTAATTTGTATTATCTTGGACAGAACTTAAAGCCATAGGTCACCTCATAGCTCACATCCAAACATGGCAGTGAGACAAATAGCATATTGCCATTTCTGCTTCTGAGCTTCAAGCATTCCATAATTAATCCATCACTATTCAATTTCATTCCTGATTCAACATACCTTGGATTTCTAAGAAATGACATCACAAGCTAACACACATCCATGAAATATGACTGGTTCTTAATCAGATTTGTGGTAAAGAACTGCTACATAAATGTAAACAGATGCTTGGCACCATTAATATTTCAGTCAGATATTAATAATGGATACAAGGACCATAGGTTCACTACCATACAGAAGGCCATGGATTGATTTACCATGGCAGGGGGATTGAATGATGCTACATGCGTGTTACAAAAGTTGTTGACTCAAATCTTAAAGGTTATATGCAAGCTTTATGTGTAAAATATCTTCTCCTGCAGGAGATTAATGCATGTATTAATGTCAAAAATATTGAAAATAAAAACACATCGAGAAACTTCAAGTACCATTATGTAATAAATCAAGAGAAAAGTTTTTTTATTCACCTTACATCCATATGCAAATATTCAAATCCTGGAGAATTACTCTCCTGGTTTGTTTTTATTTTTTTCCAGTGAATTTTAGTTTTAACATCTGAAAGAATATGCACAATGAAGACTATCATCTAGCATTGTCTTTGCCTGAGCTTACTGTACTGCCATCTTACAGAGGTTCATGAACATTTGTGTAACAGACAGTTGTCTCTAGGTTTACACAGACTGAACACAAAGCCTGACTTTGATCAATAATATTGCTCACCTCTCAATTTCTTAATTTCCGTGTAAGGAGAAAAACATCATCTTCATGCTAGCATTAAAAGTACCTTGCTATTCATCAACTTGCATCAAAGAAATCTGACATGAAATGAGGGGGGGGGGATAAAAATACACATGGCCAGCTATTCTACTACAGCTTAATCTGACACTGGGCTTAAAAGCTTTTATTCAACATCAGGTTTAACAAAGGATGTTCATCTATGGTCTCAGTTTTACTTCTGTTAAGCATGATCTTAGACCCAGGGTCGGATTTAATTGAATTAGTAGAATACGGACTATGGACTTTAACCATCCAATCGTTACAATCTTAGTAACATAAAGATGTATATATGACTAGTTTCACTTCTCAATAGACACCATTCATAGCCTGATCCTGTTTGGTGTTTATATCATGGTCATTACAATCAAAACCAAAGAACACATCCTCCTTGCCGTTAATGTGCTTCTTTCAATCTGGTTTCGAACCCTTCGACATTATGGAACATAAGTACACTTTCCAGCAACTTCCATCCAAAAATATGACCCTTCAAAATGCACTGCGGCCAATCAGATTACAGTTAGGTTTCATACGTGATAAAAGAGAATTTGTTTTACTTACACAAGAGTTATGTTTGGGTCTCTGCCAACGACAGGTAACATTGGAAAGACAGCTAGAACAAGGCACGATATCAACCATCCAACACTGTACATCTATATCAAGAAACAAGAACAAAAACAAGATACTGAGTTAAGCCTACAGTATCATTATTTCTTTTCTCATGACGATGAAGCAACAACAAATTATACTTAACAATATCTACATAAGAATAAATATAAATGCATTTATAATTTGTATATACCCAATAATGTAATAATCATAATGCTTTCTGAACTATCCGTATATGATAAATTGTCGATGGCATTCTTAATAATTCAGTCATTTGACTGCTAATATGAATGGTTTTGATCTGTCGTTGTTTCTACTGAATAAACCGTTCAATTCAACTTGTGTGGCTAGATTCCACACAAATTCATGTATATTCTGATCAATGTATTTATATTAAGGTTAGGCTTGAAAAATAATCTACTTGTTGATTTTGCGCCTTTATATGCCTTAAAATTAATAGAATTTACACAAAAAATGATAATTCAATTTCAAAAAATGATATTATAAAATAATGTGCACAAATCAGAGTAGAAACAAATTGTAAATCTTATCATCACAGTGATCACACACAAAGTGACCAAAAATAAGAATGATACAAGGTTGTTTTTTAAGGTAAAAGGAAACTTTCCAATACTCTCCAGACACTTAACCACAAAGTTTAGGCCATTGAATCTTAGCTTCTTAGGAAAGAAAAAAATATCTTGCTAGAAATCAGGATGAGAATTTGGAATAAGGCCAGTTTAAAAAGTCAACATTATATTGCTTACATTTCAACAGTAAAATCAATCCTATATATATATATATATATATTTTTTCTTTTATTGCTTTTCTCTTCTATATTAAAATAGATATTGATATCAATTGTAATGTAATCAGAGTGGACTTGATATAGTAATGCAGTATTAAATTCATCTCAGCAACTGTTGACTGCCTGCCACTACAAAACAGCCCCTATCATGCTTCCTTTATATGATTGGTCTATAAACCAAAACAGATACAAGGACTTTCAGCCTAAAATATCTAATTACGCATTTTTTTCTACTTAATCATAGTATTACTTTCTAAGAAATGCAGGTATGTTAAAATCTCTCCAGTTAACTACTTCCTGCCAATGATATATTGTAGGTTCAAGGTAATTCCACTGCGGACAATGTCCTCTAAAAAGGTACTTTCCCTTATATGCGTGATATCACCATCATTATCCCCAATTACTGGAAGCCTTTCCTTTCTCTTCTACCTTGCGTTTGCATCCTATGCAGGGTTAAAGCACTATGACACTTAAGTCAATCATAGTTTAGATCATAGATTACTTGACATCCACTTTTCTTGTTAAATGTTTGGAGTTCGATCATTTCCTCATTATGCTATACTGAAAGCAATATCAATGTACATGTAACTCTGCAGATATTAGATAATTGATAGAAGAAAATGTATCCAGCATCTTTAACAATAAGCAGGCACTTCATTTTCCATCTCCCTCCATCATATGATCCAAATATGTAAGAACTGAGATAATATTTCTATTACTGTCATACCCCATGAAAATAAGTTTTAAAAAAAGGTCTCCTCTATAGGCCTACCAATATTCTGGAAGAGTGAAGTCGGCCATAATTATCTGTGTAACAAGCTATAGATCCTTTATGTATAGATACGGAATTATCATATCAAACCTGACTAATGCTAACCTGTATACATGGCCCACTCTTCTTGGTTACTTACATCTGTCTTCTAATATACAGGTTTAATTCTATTTACAAATAATACTAATCGTAATTATGGGTTCTGGCACCATGCTCAATTCTGTCACAAGTTACGCTGGCATTATATTCCCGATATAGCATGGCTGCTCATACTGCACTATTGCATTCAAATTTCAAAGAATTTATTTAAATTTGGAGTAATACCTTGCTAAAGACTATTAGTGCTGAGTTGAGATTCAAATCCTAAATCCCTTCATTGGAATTCAAGTTAATGAAACATAATACTATGACAACCATTCCCACTATCAATAGCCAGAGTAGTATCTGCATGAGCCGGTATCAAACCTATCATACTCTCAGCCAAATAACCTTGATCTCAAGCTTACCAAAACCCATCAATGTACATCACTCAGTATAGGTGTGATCAAAACTTGGACATTTCACACAAAGTTCCCACTAATTTGTCAGATGGGATAAAGCCTGAGGGGACAAGGCTGACCTTGATGAGTCATGGTCAGTCTGTGACCTTGAATTAACAAGTTTGTATCAGGGTCAGCTTACTCAGCTTTAATACACAGGTGTCTATAGGATTTACAATACAGATCTGCTTGTGCAAACAAAAGCTTAGAGTCCAAACAATGTAACAAGTGTATCTATATAGGGCATTATTTTGTGTGTTACAGGTGGGTGAAGGTCAATGTTAACATATCTTTCTTGACCATTGTCTGGTGGTATGACAAAGATGCTGAGCACGACAGGTGTAAGAAACCATCTGGAACATATCTTACAGGGAAAGTACAGACTGATGAATC
>CP137676.1:3605290-3946078 GCA_037976565.1 Mesocentrotus franciscanus
ATCTAATGCTTCTTGGCACAGCTACTGAAGAGCTATCATACTCATCACTTATCATGACTAATCTATATTAATATCATATTGAGAATAACATTCTCTCTCCCTTTCTCCCACTTGGGGGAGGGATTCATACACTCTTGAAAGCTTGAAATGTTTATCCTATATTTACTGTGATACCACTTCTATGAATAAGAAGACTCTTTGAGGTGGTAAAATTAACTTCACATCACAAAGGAGATGCTTAACAGACATTAACATGTACTGTAGTCACCTAAAGAACATACAACCCCTTAGCCCTGCCCCTAGTCACCACCACGATGCCTTAATTTAGATTGCTGGTTGCGTGTAGACGGTTGCTAATGCTAGTATGTAAAGTACATGACAATGCAAGGTCAATGCCACATAACGCGCTTGAAATATCATGACCATATATGGTGCGACATCATGTAGGTATCCGATAACAACCGGGAGTACGGTAATCAAAAGTGCATCCCCCCGGTGCTATGAACTGGATAAGAGAGGATAAAGCCTGGTAAATATCACCGGAAGCCGAACACATGTGTTACATTCAATGAGATAACTGTCAGTCTGTGTTAGCTTCATCATCACCAAGCCAACATCATTAGGCTTTAAGCAACTGATACCACTTTTACTTTTCCATAATACTTGCAGACTGCATAACATCACATCATCCTAAATTTACAATGGTCTTTGATGTCTCAACACAAGAGTCTTTTCCATTTCAAAATCCTCCATTCCTCACAAACTTTTCCAAACTGTGCTATTCAGTCAGATTGTAAGGTTTAATACAAAAAACAAAAATAAGTATTCTTAACTAAAAGCAGAGGTATAATGGCTTGACCATACGGTATGAACACAAATTACTCTTAATTTAGCCATTTGCAATACAGGATATACAAATCAACCTTCAACACATGTTTAGTTCATCATGGGACCAATAAATCTACCTGGAACTCCTGCAGGATACATAAAATCTTTCCTTGAATCAAAACAGTATATATCTCAACCTATTTAAACTGACCATTTCTGTGTGAGACAGAAATGAATTTCCCCCAAATTATGGAACATTTTGGCTTGAATCTTGTTCATGCGTCACCGGAAGTAATATCAGTGGTATATTCAGAATGTGATAAACAGCGGTGGCAGGCAAGCGCTATGGGATCTGTGGGCACATTGCCTCACAATATTGTGAAATATCTGAGCCATTTTACTGAAGTATGAGACAAATTGAGGGCCACATTTGTCATGGGCCTCTAAAAGTGGGTGTACCCCAGGGCCCTGTATTATAAAGACTGATTAAAATCAGTCGCAATTTTATAATTAAACGTAGGTGTGTACTTAAGAGATGGGAGTTGAGATTGAGTTTAAGTTGTAATCAATTTAAATCAATCGCAAATTCACAACACTTTATGAGACAGGGCCCAGTTTCACAAAACTTGTTATCTATAACAACTGCTAAATTTCTATGACAAATTTGCTCTCAGCCAATCAGATGCCATGATTTCAGTAGCTTATAACAGTAGCTTGTAACTTGTTATTGATATCAAGTTTTATGAAACAGGGCCCAGATCTCCTCAATCCTGGATATGCCACTGAATATCAAGGAGGTTGAGAACCAAACTTGAAGTGATACCATTCTCATGTCTGAATGTGAAAATAAAGATTCCAGAGACAACAAAAGTCACATATAAAAAGTAAGATATGTTGATAGAGCCAATAAGAAGAGTCACTCAACCTATCAGGTAGAGCTTAAGTCCAGATATTAATGATTCCTCTCTTTATCTGATGTTTACACGTAAGGCTTTGTCTGTGGGCGTTATAATGACTAATACTTGGGAAGCATTCCAAAATTAAAATAGGGTGCAAATTCACTTGCTGCAAATTGAAATGTCATCTGCTCTTATCAGAAGTTACATCTACCACAATTAATATTGTTGTATTTAAACCATGATGGGGAGGTAGGTTTGAACAGCAATGTGTTTCAAATGAAATCTACATTTCTTTCCCCATCAATTTGAAATGTTACTAAGCATTATTGATAAGGTGTCTTTATATGAAATGATTATTTCTCTTCTTGATGTATTGGAACATGAATCAAAGGCACAACTTAGTTGTATAACACTACCTCATCAGGCTCATGGTATCAATTAGGAATTTATAGATGTAAATTCTTCCTGATTCACTGATTGAGTTCTTGAATGTTATTATGAGAATTGCTACTGAAATTGCAATCAGCCCAATCAGCTGTCAATCATTGCATTGTCTCACCACTCTCACGATAGTCTACCCATTTCTAGCAAATCCAGCAGATTCTTTGACAAGAAAGCTTCAAATACCCCAGAAATTATTTTTTTTCTTTCTAAGACCATTCTGAACCTCAATTAGAAAGAATCTACATATTTAACTGCCACTATCTAATCTAAATTTCTATTTTTTTTCAAAATCAAGTTATAGTCAGGAAGTAAGGTGTGTGATGGTCTCAAGTTGCCTAAATATCTATTGGTTTTGGTAGGTCCTCAAATGACCATTGACATCTAGCCCTGGTTATCATCGCTTCACGGCTCTTCATACTGAAATACACATCAAGAACCCTAACATTCTTAGCCTTCGCTCTAAATCTCTAGCTGAAGTCCCCCAAACATTGTCAGTTGAATCCAGATCATGAGCTCTTGATGATAATTGACTGAACATAGCAGCCAAAATGTAACAATAAAGATTGACAGTCTATTAGGGTCAGGTGATTACAGATGAAGTGATGAAAGTACAAGAGATGATCCAGGATGCCTGTCCACTATCTCACATCATGGCTGGATAATGAACTACTCTAATATCAAAATGAGCAATCAACAATTACCACAACTTGATCAAATAAATCAAATCATCTTCAAAGTGAAGAAAGATGCATCTCCTTTGTGACATCGCCAATCATACAAACTTAACGATGGAAATTCAATCAAAAAAGGTTCAAAACACTTTGACCCATTTCTGCCAAAAGAAAATTTCCAGCCACTAGAACAAGAGAATAAAAACGCTCATAAAAAAAGTTTCCTGGCAGTGCTGGAAGAATCTTTTGGACATTGACTATTTAAGAGGCAAATATGGAAATGGGTGACATGTTCAATGGAAATGGGTGACATGTTCAATCGAAATTTGATTTTCAATATTTGAGTGCACAATGCGATGAGTAGTACATGGAATACATGAGTTTGAATGTGTTTAGAGCAACATAATATAATTATAGGGTAAGAATCCCTTGTTGAACCTGTAAAAAGATGGGGTTTTTTTAGAATCATTTTGAGAATATATTTCAATCAAGTTTGTGCTTTATCTTGAGACCAATACACAATCTGGTATTAATTACTAATGATCAATAATCTCAAGAAATTTGATTATGTCTTTCCTATTCAAGTAATTATATCTTACAAGGAAATAGCCTATGCTCATTCCTCATTATGAGCTACCATGTTTATCATCTGCCTTTTGTCATCAGTTCCAATCCACTATCTATATACTCCAACTACATCCGGTCATATTTTTTTTTCATATTTTATATATACATCGTCTATTGAGAGCCTCAAGGGGGTTAACTCTCTGCTAAGGTATATGAGTTAAAGCCCTTCTGGCTCCAAACAGATAATATATATTATATACTTCAAATCATTGACTGGCAATTAGCCTACTGTCTCCAAATTTGCTCTACATTTGTTTTCTGTTGAGAACTTTGAAACTTTAAACAAGTTTGACCTGTACAACCATTTTTTTTACCTGTAAAACGTTTTACCTCTTTTGAAACTCACCTTTTGACGACTGCATACCAGAGTGGGACTGGTGTAAGAGCATAGATGTAGTAATTAATAGGAGATGTTTGTAATGCAAGCAGGATGATAATCAGGACAGCTATCATACAGAAGGCAGGCAAGAGACCAGGATGTGTGTTACCATGGTTACGAGGTTTGGTGGGTGTGGCTAGGCTGGTGTGGTATTTCAGAAGAATGTGAAGAATGTATGCCATCCATCCAAGGTAGCTCAAAGTCACACTAGACCTGGGCAATATGCAAACACAGAAGACGAGCAAATTTTAATTGAAATGTCTCATATTGAAAATTTCTTCCTAGAATTATACATCAGATTTTCCTGTGGAAACTACTTTTAGGGGCATGTACTACCATCTTAAAGTTATTTTGACACAAAATGCAACAAAAAATTGATTACGTGGATCCCATCAAATGTAATTGTGTGGACATAGTGGATTAAGACTTAAATTCGAACATGACATGAACCCCCCCCCTTAAATAACTCTTTACCAGCTTCTAGCGACTAGTGGAACAAAACAGTGGATTACAGCAGATGATTTTGACACAAGAACAGTGTATATTGTATATCATATACTACAAACAATGTGGCAATGGTTTCAGTATACAAAATTAAGAGTGCAGCAGTGTATCCCCCTAGTCCTTATATCCCTTCCAACCCTGCAGGAATACCCTGATACACACTCCTTACCCCAAGAAGAATCTATCATAGGTCTGGTAGTACCCTAAGCCATCTAGACCCAACAATATCAGCTTCTCAGTCTCAGCTATCTGTAGTGGAAATGAAAGGAGTATTTCTTTAAGCAGCGGAGAGCCACAGTCAACCTTTGTCACAAGTACCTTGTATATGTGATATATACACAATATGACAGTCTGGAGGTTTGATCCAAGCAAGTAAAAGGTTAATATCATTACAGAAAAAAATTTACAGATCAGTCCAGATAACTTGGGTCATACGCAGTGAGATATAAAACTGTGTCATATGGATGGGATAAGAGTTTATGGTTGGACATCAAGTCATCAAGTTATAGTCCAACTTTTTAGTAGCCTACTCTATGAGGTAGGACACTACATCCTAACACAATGGCCCTACCTCTGCTCAATATAATTCAGTGCTCCTCAACATTTAAAGATAAAGTTGAGTTCTGGTCATGCGATTGCATTGTGAAAGAAACAGTGTGGAATCAATCAGAAAAGGTTGATCATCTAGCATATATGTATAAGAAATTTGGCCCAGTCTTGGTAAAGTTACAAGCATTGTACACAGAAAGATGTATATGGGACTACACGAACATGTGGCATAAAAACCCGTCCCGATTTTTATGCTGTTACATGCAATATTTAAAATATTAAGGCATTTGAAGAGCCATGCTTTTCAGGGAACATTTTTAATCTGATGTTTTTCCACACTTGCATAATAACAATGATAATGCTCACAAATTATTTTTCACCTCTTCCCAAAACTCAACCTTCTCTTTAACCCTCACCCATCCACAAGCAATTCATGTGCCACTATGTTTTGCCTAAGCTTCTTGTACCTTTAATACAAATGGATCAAATTTTATTGATGCCTCCCAGACAAAAAGGTTATATATTATATGCTGCTATAATCGGAAAGCTTTCTTTTGTCATGTGCCACTTGTTTAGAAAATAAATATATTTAAAGTTTAAATGCAATTGTAAAGTGTAAACAGTTTCTTATATTTGGCAATAACATTTTTTGGGGAAAAGAAACCATCATGCATTGAAAAAAAAAAAGTATTTACTACAGATTCCTTATTTATTCCACATTTCTAAACTCCTCAGACTTACTGCTCGTTTGAAGCTAGCCCTCATCATGTGAATATGAATAGACTTGAATAGAAGCTCTTTTTGACCTGAACTGAGAGGCTTGAAGGGTCTGAAGAGAGCTCTGAAGGTGGTAGCAAACTTCTGCTTCTCCTTTACCTGAATCAAGACAGAAACTAAAATCTTCATTACAATAATCTGAATCAAGAAATATACATAGAATCTGAATTGCTGATGTATACATGTACACACATTGGACACATACAAAAAGAGATGTAAAGAAATTATTACTTTCTGTAATATGATGCACCTAACATTACCTTAATTCACCATGAAATTGTAAAAAGTGCTATGAAACCCATGAAGAGATCAATCTTATTTCCATCATGTAACTCTAAAGCTAAAGCTCAAGCTCTTTAATAATTTCCCAAGCAATAAATAAAGCGCATAACATTATTTCACGATGTGATACGTGTGATATAAGAAGATAATTTCATCATTATTACCTTTGCTTGAACAAATGGAATGGCTTAGATATACACAACGTAAGAGCCATTACTTCACTAAGAAATGAAGTGATCTTAAAATGTCCAATGTCCATTGGTAGCATGATACTATACCTCATATTGTGCAATGATCTGTTTAGCATTGGTGAGCAGTGACCTAGCCTTGTATTCCTCTGTTCCATTGAGGTAGTCTACAGGAAGTACACCAACCGAGTTGAGAGGGAAGGGCACACCTATCAGAGATGACATCAAGGGGGCTATGTCTGCTTGGTTTACATCATGGCGTTCTATGTCTTCAAGATGCCAGTCTGTACAATTACAAATCCCCATCAAAGAAAAATTGAATGAGATAAAGAATATGAATGAAGCACTAACATTCAATACTGCTTGAAAATTAGTTCTCTATGCACAATTAGTTGAATAATAACCTGCCACCATTAATCACTTCATTAACTGAAATAAGAGCAGCATACTCTCACGAGACAGCAACAAGTCCACCAGTTGGATAAGGGAGGCCGTACCTATATGCACCAAACGTGATACATCCATGAACAGAGACTTAGGACAATATACTCTTTCTTCAATGTATGATCCAATTCTACATATCGTTGTACTGCATCAGTAACAATCAGCTACGACATAGGTCTGAAGGAGCTTGCAGCACAGCAAATGAAAGCTTACCAAAACAGGTACTTTATCTTCTGATTGTGAAGAAAGAAGTAATTTTCAAGTTACATCACTATCTGAGGAACCCTTCAGTGATTCAATACCACAGTTTGTAATTAGTAAAACAAGATGGGTCATGTGAAGTTTGATGTTTCATGAAGATGGTATACATCACAGACTGTCTGCATTCATTCTAAACCATTCAGGAGAGTTGTGCAAAGGCATCAATACCATTCACACAGGTACTATTCCAAAGTGTACTTGGAAGGTTCATGAATTACATACCTTGTAAGAAATTGTCCTGGAATTGCTGATTTGTAGTGTGTCTGGCCTCTCTGACACCAGCACCCCAAGCAAGAAGAGGTGTAAGTGTCTCATCTGGGTGACTTGCTCCATGAGATCCTGATAAAAGTATAGTCAAAGAACTTATGATGTTGACTAACCCGGATACAAGCTCGCTTCCTTATGGGCAGTTTATGTATCTCATCAGGAAGACTAACTCCGCATATGAGTAGAGCAGTCAAGAGAACTTTAAGTGTTCTAGGTACCAGCTCCCTTAGCAGAGAGCAGCACAGGTATCTCATTCTCTACCAATGAGATAAACCGAGAAGAGGATTAAGACAGGAGTGATTGGCAACAGAAATGCATTACAAAATTAAAATTTGCTTCCTTCCTGACAGAAAAATCAACAAGACCCAATCACTATAAGACTTAACTTTTTTTTAGAGGTGCCGTGGTCGAGTGGTTAAGTCGTCGGACTGTCGATCACAAGGTCCGCGGTTCAAGACCCGCCGCGGCACTAATGTCCTTTGGCAAGACATTGGTCTACATTTGCCACACTCAACCCAGGTGATGTAAATGGGTACCTGGCAGGAATTAATTCTTTGAAATGCTAGAGCGCCGCAATGGCAGCACAGCTAAGGCCGGGGTAATAATCTCCAAGTTTGGAAGCGCTTAGTGATTGTAATAAGCGCTATATAAAAACTGAGTATTATTAATGGTACACTGTGGAAGTCAAATGAATCACCTTTACAGATACGGTAGAATATGAACAATGCACATACCCCAGTCAGTCATGCCATGATCTGATGTCAAGACATATGCAGTCTTCCCATCATGATCAAAGGCATTCTCTAGCAGACCTACAATCTCTTTTATCCCAGCATCCACCAAGGCGATGTTCTCTAAGTATTCCGTAGAGTATGGTTTATGGGCGTGGCCATTGGTATCAATACCAAGCAGGTGGAGGAAGAGAATAACACGATTGGAGTTCAGCTTGGATCTCAGTGAAGGATCTTGTTTGGAATCTGCGAGAAACTCCTGTTCAGGGTTGTAGACATAAACATTAAAATCTCCACTTAGAAATACTGTTTGTTTTAAAGAGACCTTCAGAGATTTTTCAGATATTTGTTGACATAGTATCAATGATAGTTTAATATTAGTAATAATGACTACAGCCATGAATAAACTTGATATACATGTATTTAACTATATTAATCTTTTTGTTATGAAGTATGAAGAAATTAATCGAAATGGCATAGTCACCACAAAGCTGGTCTTTTATTGATTTTTTTCTCCAGCTTAATCTAAAACTTCTTGCTCGTTAGATATAGATGTAGGAGGAAAGAGCTCAAAACCTATCCTCCCCTCATTTCCGAAACAAAAGAATATAAAGACTCTACATGGACTTACCTTAACTTTATCAAAGACCCATGTATCTAATTTAGAAGCATCAGAGTCAGCAAAATCTTCGCTCTCAGGAGGATAGGTATGGATGAATACGTGGTCTCCAGATGCTCCTATTCATAGACATAGGTGTGTCAGTAAAACATTCACACATACAATGATAGTCACTGTGGTGAAGACGTCAATGACAACAAATAAATAAATAAATAAACCGTCCAATACCTTTCAAGTTTATACAGGTATATATACTTGAGTTCGGCTTTATTGACATCCCTTACTCTCAAGTTTGTAACTAAAATGAAATGTTTATGGACCGGTGGAAAATGTGAATAAAAAACATCTCAAACCTGGCACTGGGAGAGGCACAAAATGAAAAGACGTAAAGAAGCAACAAATTTGATTTTAAGGATTTATCTTACACTTATCTAAAAAAGTACATGATAGAATGAAAAATACACTAACTCATGTAAAGACTTTGTTATGTTATCTTACTCTTACATGATTCAAATATCTAGAGTAAATCAAATCGATGATCTCATACTAGTGCAATATATTGTCTCTCGAGAAAATAGGATTGCAGGCAAAAATGTGCAAGAGTACAAAAGGACTCTCCTATCTGAGACACTTGTGCCTGGTAGGCCTACTTGACAATGTAATCTGATACAACTAGAACAGGATAATCTGATAAAGCCATTTCTGCAACATTAACCCAAACTCATGAAAAGATGTAAATGAGCTTCCTTTTTCGAAGACAAAGAGACAAATAAAGGTGTGTAAGTATTTTAAAGAGTTACATTTCTAAATTACTAAAAGGAAATAAAATTGAGACATACCTTTAGCAAACATTGGAAGTATATCTGGACTTCCCCATGACCAGGTGAATCTACTTTGGTTGAAGACAGAATCAAACTCAACTGGATTCTCTTGCCAACCTGAAAAAATTCATAGAAAAACATGGGAATTACTACCTCAAAAACAAACAAACTCTTGGGCATCCAATTAGTGTCAGATCAAACACATGATAGTACAATCAATATCAGACTTGAAAGAATTTTCAATTTTATTTTTTTATTCAGTCTGACCAAGGTGGAGCATCACAGTGACTCTTGAATAAATGACCAGTGACACCAATAAAAGACCAACAACAGACCAAAAGATATTCAACAAAGTATGCTCGAAATGATGTCATCAACATATCCTAGAAAATACAGTTAAACTCACAGCCTTTCATTATTAACTTTAAAATTAAAAAAATTGTTCTCAAATACATATACTGTACCTAATGCTGTTCAGTTTAATTCAGATTAATTGAATTCTTTTATCATCATTCTTGTTATTAAGATGACATACTTTGAAAAGTTTTGATACTATGGCAATTTTTCATTCGGCCAGAGACGCACCCAGATATGCTGATGAAAGATGCATAACCTATTAAACATGAAATGGTTTTCTTGTTATAGACATCTTCATGGGTGTGATTCATATGATAAATTAACATCATATTCATAAGGACAAATTGAAAACTAACCTTTAGTCACAGCACTGACATCTTCATAGAAGCCTGCTATGATAGCAACGTGACCAGGTCGAGACTCAGTCGGGACACGTGTGTGAGAGACACCCCATGCACCTCGACTCTTTAAGATGCCCCTATAAAAATAAATATTAATTAGTATACCAATCATAACTTTAAGAAAAGTTGTTATTAAATTCATTACAACAATTTGGATTATATTCAATTACTGACAATATACAAGAATTTAATACACATGTGACAAATTTCCTGTGGGTCCAACTATTGATTACCATCCTGGTTGATATTGAATTAATGATTGACTGAGGTAGAGAGAAAAAAAAATAGGTGTGTTGATTTTTCTTTTGTTATACTCCTCAGGAGTGGAACACGTGAACTACCGTGTGGTGATAAGTAATTGAATCCAATGCTGGGGTGATAATGATTACAATGTCAAGCGCTTAGAAACGTAGTATATTAAGCGCTATATACAAATGCAACTATTATTTTACCATTTCTTTTCTTAACTTAGTGCAAAGAGTAAACAAATCTTTCCTATCTGGATTTGGAAAAGGCTGGGTTTTGTCCCAACAAAGTGTGACTGTGATGTCAATTAAAAGAGTTATTTTTCTTCTTCTTCTTAATGCACATTCTTGATGAGATGCGATGTTATTAACATTATTAATTTTGAGGCACCTGAGATATGGGGCTCTGCTAGTCCCATCCTCCTTGAGCTCATAGAACTTATCAGCCCTGAGACCATCACCAACAAACAGGACAAGACGCTTGGCTGGAGGTTCATGTGGTGTGGAGTGAGGAGTCATACCATGGACAAGAGGAGACGTGAAGTAGATGTCAAAGATGGAGGCAAACAGGACGAGATGAAGAATGAAACCAATGATCACCAAGTAGATATCCATCCTGGAGAATATATCTTTGAAATAAAAACAGAACAAGGCAGAATCAGTGTTGATATTGCTTTAATTAGCGATTTAGCATGATTGATGTGTTGCTGGTTTGCTTTAATCCAGATTTTTCTGAACAGGCACTTTGTCTTTGTCCATATTTTATATCAACTAAAAATTGATTTGTTGTTGGCATCCATTGTTTTTTGTTTTGTTTCCTTTCTTCGACTTACTACTTAGATCTAATTTGGGGGTGGGGGCAGGGGTGGTAAATATGCAAATATTTCTATCAGAGAAATCATAAAAACCCATGAATAGAAAGCATAAGCAGACTGTCATTCCCATCATTGTTACCCAGTGACTTGTCAATTATTTGACCTTCGCCCTTCGCCCACGCCCGAGGCCTCGGCTCTATTAAAGACAAATTAAAGTATTAAACTAAAGGTGTAAAAGTCCAACATTAAACTCAGCGTATGGGGCAATAGTCAAATTAAATTTATAAATAAAAAACCGGGAAACTCGCCATCTTTTACCCGCATGGTTTGGTACGAAAAAACGATACGTACGGCAATTTAGAATACTAATTCAGTACACGAATTAAGTGTTCATACATCATACAAGTAAAATAAACACATCTACTAGGTCATCTTTACATACCGGTACCAAAGAGTATTCATTAGTGAAGAGTGGTCAGTCCCGAAATAAAGCACGCAAGCATATTGTAGGTATATAGGGGGGAAATCAAGTGTATAGTGTTTATCAAGAAGCTTCTTTATTATTTCTTTTTCTTTTGCTTGTTTTATTTTGATAAATAGCATGATCGTAGTATAATTCATCATAATAATCCATTTTATTCGAATAATAGTTCCAATGCCAATGAAAAGGATAGATAGGGGTGCAGAAACAGACCTATACAATATCAAATTAAGTGAAAAGTTTTCACGAAACCTATAGCTATCGAGTGTACTACGGAAGTAAGTCAGAGTTAATTGTCTTGATATTTTGCTGGTACCGTACGTACAAATCACCGCTAATTTTCCCATATTCACCCCCTCTCTCTCTCTCTCTCTCTCTCTCTCTCTCTCTCTCTCTCTCCCTCCCTCCCTCCCTCCCTGCCTCCCTCTCTCTCTCTCTCTCTTTTCACACACACACACACACACACGCATATGGCGCGCCGTTTGACCAATAATTCAGATAAACACTGTTTATCGCCGATAAACACTGTTTATCGTCGAAAAACACTGTTTATCGAGCGATAAACACTGTTTATCGAGAGAAACTATGTTTATCGACCGAAAAACACAGTTTCTCTCGATAAACAGTGTTTATCGCCGAAAAACTGTTTATCGCCGATAAACACTGTTTATCGACAGAAACTGTGTTTATCAGTCGAAAAACATAGTTTCTCTCGATAAACAGTGTTTATCGCCGAAAAACACTGTTTATCGCCGATAAACACTGTTTATCGACAGAAACTGTGTTTATCAGTCGAAAAACATAGTTTCTCTCGATAAACAGTGTTTATCGCTTGATAAACACTGTTTATCGCCGATAAACACTGTTTATCGAGAGAAACTGTGTTTTTCAGTCGATAAACACAGTTTCTCTCAATAAACAGTGTTTATCGGCGATAAACAGTGTTTTTCGGCGATAAACACTGTTTATCTGATTTATTGGGCAAATGGTGCGAACTCGTATTCCAGATCAGAGCCGTATGCACTACTCTGCACGTTAGTCAGGTGGCTTAGTGAAATTACCGTTACTTGCCTGATAAAAGCACCATTTTTGGTACAGGGCTTCCTTAGGACCTACTAAACTATATTAGACTAGGAGCCCCCGCAAAATTTCAATTTAAGGGTGTGGGGCGGGCGTCTTTTGGAGCCCCCAAATAATTTCATAACATTGATTTGTTGTTGTACAAATGCCATTTTTGGTAAAGGGCTTTCTTAGGAACTACTGAACGATATTAGGGTAGAAGCCCCCGGCAAAAATATCATATAAGGGTGTGGGGCGGGGGCGTCGCCTCGTAGCCCCCAAATAATTTATAAGGTAATATAACATTGGTTTGTTGTTATACAAATGCCATTTTTGGTACAGGGCTTCCTTAGGACCTACTGAACGATATTAGGGTAGGAGCCCCCGGCAAGAATATCATATAAGGGTGTGGGGCGGGGGCATCGCCTCGTAGTCCACAAATAATTTATAAGGTAATATACCATTGAGTTTTTGTTGTACAAACGCCATGGGGTCTCCAATCACACATTATATGAATAGTTATGCCGGGGGCTCCTACCCTACCATCATTCAACTATATTAGCTAAACACCCAACATGTAGTACCTGGTTACCTCTTCGGAAAAACATACCCATCTCCTTACGCCATGCATCTAGATATCAACAATTCAAGTGCAAAACCAATCGTTTCCGAAATAGCCCCCTACCTTACTTTGTCGATCTTCTCAATAAAGCCAAACCCAATTAATCGAAATAGATGAATTAATTTTTTAAATTTTTATTTGTATTATACTCCTTTCATAAATGTTGAAGTTTCCTGATTGTTACTCTCCATAAGATAATAACACACCAATATAACAAAACACTGTTCCCTTCCCTTCAATAGCCACTTTATATCTGAAGTGAAAAGAATTTTAAAGTACCATAATTGTAGTTCTTTATATCATTTTATAAGCAATAATATAAATACTTGCAATATCAAACGTCAACAATGTTATGAAAAGAATATTTTCATTTCTATTTTTATATTCGTATATTGTCTTAATGACTCTTTAAAAGTACATGTATGCAATTTATATTTTTTGATGTACATGTACTTTTATAACTTCCTCTTTACTTCTTTTATTAATGTTTCTCCTCTCCGTTTTCAGACTTCATGTTATCTTCTGTTTTTTTTGTTTTTTTGCTGCCCAAGCAATATTACCATATTAACTATATATTTCAAAATTGACAAATCAATTGTAACTGTATTTTATATTTGAAATATGTAAAGTGTCTTTAATTGTACACATGACCGATTCAGCCATTGGGCTGCGACACATGTTTTTTTAATAAACCTTGAATTGAATTGAATTGAAATGAAGCCCTGTACCAAAAATGGCGTTTGTACAACAAAAACTCAATGTTATATTACCTTATAAATTATTTGTGGGCTACGAGGCGACGCCCCCACCCACACCCTTATATGATATTCTTGCCGGGGACTCCTACCCTAATATCGTTCAGTAGGTCCTAAGGAAGCCCTGTACCAAAAATGATATTTGTACAACAAATCAATGTTATAAAATTATTTGGGGGCTCCAAAAAGACGCCCCGCCCCCACAGCCTTAAATTGACATTTTTGCCGGGGGCTCCTAGCCTAATACCGTTTAGTAGGTCCTAAGGAAGCCCTGTACCAAAAATGGTGCTTTTATCAGGCAAGTAACGGTAATTTCACTAAGCCACCTGACTAACGTGCAGAGTAATGCATATGGCTCTGATCTGGAATACGAGTGCGCCGTTTGACCAATAATTCAGATAAACACTGTTTATCGCCGATAAACACTGTTTATCGTCGAAAAACAGTGTTTATCGACCGATAAACACTGTTTATCAAGCGATAAACACTGTTTATCGAGAGAAACTATGTTTATCGACTGAAAAACACAGTTTCTCTCGATAAACAGTGTTTATCGCCAAAAACACTGTTTATCGCCGATAAACACTGTTTATCGACAGAAACTGTGTTTATCAGTCGAAAAACATAGTTTCTCTCGATAAACAGTGTTTATCGCTTGATAAACAATGTTTATCGCCGATAAACACTGTTTATCGCCGATAAACACTGTTTATCGAGAGAAACTGTGTTTTTCAGTTGATAAACATAGTTTCTCTCGATAAACAGCGTTTATCGCTTGATAAACAGTGTTTATCGGTCGATAAACACTGTTTTTCGACGATAAACAGTGTTTATCGGCGATAAACAGTGTTTATCTGAATTATTGGTCAAACGGCGCGCCATACACGCACACCAGCGGAATCAAAATAACAGTTGCCCAACTACATGAAATTAGAGAAATAAAAATACACAAAATGGCAAAAAACAGTGGTCTCTTTTCCCTTTAATTTACTACTCCAATAGAAAATTCACTTTGATTTTTACCATCTTGTTCAATTACAAATAACCTTATTCAAGTGGTATCATTAAACACACATCACATTTTATGTAAAAAGATATTTCCTTTCACTTTAATCTTAGGTCTATAAAAGCACACAGCCTGCATACAGGCTTTCAACAGGATCATATAGGCCTTGCAAGTATTTCAGCAAACTTTATCAAAATACAAGTATCTCTGTCATATATATGACGGAAAAACATCAGTTTAACATCAATAACGAGTATCCTTTTTTGTTAATACAAAATAAAAGTAAATTACTGTCACTTTCATTTGGGTCCTATAATGAAATCATGTGATAGAAAGTTATACCGGTAAGCGATTAAAAGTTTCCAAACATCAGCCAATCAGGATTATTCTTTCTGTAATACTTGATACATAGCACTTTAACCCGTTGGAAACAATTTGATTTTCATTTAACACATAATTTCCATAGCATAGAGGCGCACGCAAGTTATCTTGGACATGGTATTTAAGTATTTAAGTTAATATATAGTGAGAATAAGACATGACAAAACAGAAAACATCTTGTTTTTTATAAACATAATTGCAATATCAAGGGAAATATTCCATACACCTGTGAATTAAATAGCATAAAATGATGAATGCAATAAGCTAGTGAGACAAGAAAGACGTTTAGTAAAAGTTTTTAAGTCATCGTATTAAACCATAATAGTTTTCTGGTATTTAATCAATCTACCCCCCATTTCTAAGAAGATCCATTACTATTCTTCCACATACACTAATTGGGGAATATTATCAGAGTCTATACAAATAAAATTAAGTTAGAGAGGAAAGGAAGAGAGAGAGGGAGAGAGAGAGAGAGTATGGAGTCAGGAATTAGGCAGAGACTAGGCAGGAAAGAAAAACAAAAGGGAATTTAAAAAACAGTGACAGAGCTGCAAGACTTTTAAGAAACAACCATGAAAAAGAAAAGATCATTAGATAACATATCTTACACAAAAATAAAGACATCAGTAATGATGTGCTCTGAATACCACAAATAAAATTATGAGAACATGAAAGATTTTGGAAAACATCATTAAGAAGATAATGTAGCCAAGATATCTGGGGAATTAAACAAATTAATGACTACAAAATTATGAATGACAATGAAGGAGAAAATCAAGATGTTGCATCCTTATTACAGGGTATTATTTCAATTGTACTATCTCAAATGTAAACTGGCTTGTGTATCTAGCACCATATAATATATAACCAGCCACTTCCATTTCATTCCAGAGAGTGGATGGGACATAGAAAATATAAACATGTTTTCAATATCATGACAATTAACGTTTTATAAAGAAAGTAATCTCACACAAATTAAAGCTTTTTAAAAGAACATTTCTCTAAGTTTCTGTATTTTCATTTTGATTACAACCATGTTCAGTTTTACAAAAATACATTAGATGTAATTCAAGTATATAAACATGAAGTTTTGAAAGTCAACTCCTTACATATTTTGCAAAGAAAGCATATTGAATAATTTCAAGTAAATTTGGAAAATCTTCATATGTTAGATATGCATACCCTCTGGTATCCATGATGGTATTGCTTTATGCATTCACAGATACTTTCTGAACTTATTTTCTGAAGCATCTTGCAAATATATAATTAACAATCACAGTTGCTTATTCATATAGGTTGTCACCTGGGGGTGGCATGCACTATTTGCAAGAAAAATAACCAACTGAGGATATGTCTTATCCATACATTTTCTTTCTGTTATTCAGTAACAACATTAATGATTTAAATTGTGTCTACTTTTGGCATAAGTTACAATAAAGAATATCTCTTTGTAATTATGCATACCCCCCACCCACCCCCAAATAGCAGAAATCAATAGGATCTCAGCATACATTAATGCTCAATTAGGGGTATAATATAGGGGTCATACTATGAAACAGAGCAAATTGCTCACATACATATTGTGCTTCTACACCACAAGTCCAAGGACCGAACCTACTGGACGTCCCTAACAGAACACAAACGGCACATCACCTGGATTTCTTTACTCATCATAACAACTTTCACTTTCTTTGCTCAAAAAATAGAAACAGATTTTATACAAAATTCAACCTGGGCAACTGAAAGCCTGGAAATACAAATGTGATTAGCCTTTTCAGATAACCTAACATGTATACCATAAATACAAAATGAAGGAGAATATAGATATAGTGTTTTGATAATTTTCAGAGCTATATACAAATGTAAGAATATAAGACATCCAAACTGAAATAATACACATTTCCAACAATACCATATTAGGCGCTATGTTCTACAATCCATGTGACAAGAAATTAATGTCCAATATTATCTTTAGACTAAATTTGTTGCTTCAGGTATGACTTGATTAAACAAGATTTAAATTTGATCTTGAAAGAATCCATTCTGCATTTTCGAAGACTAAAATAACTTCATATCTTTAGTATTCCTCATAAAAAAGAGAAGCAGTTGCAGATTTCTTTTATACTACAAGTTTGCATACAGGGGCACAATATTTGATTACAGCAGAAACTTTATTTCCTGATTATTTGACATATTATGCAGAATAAAGGAACTGCATTTACTCCATGACCTTGGACATCTATAACCTATCATTTTAAATTCCAGAAAGTTTGAAAGTGGGCAGGAATTTTTGAAAATGAAACCTAGATTTGCAAATATGGTATGTAATTCTAGTAGTGTAAAAAATTGAAAAAAGCACCAAATAAACAAATCTGCAAAGTAATTTGAATTTCTCTGCATTTTAACTTTTATATTATTCCTTTATTATGACCGTTAATAACAGAGTACTTTTAGAAAGAAAAAGTTCAATCTGTAAATAAGAACTATTTATCATGTGTATGCTCCTACTCCAGGTTTGTTTTACAAATGACCCAAAAATCTAAATAAGACGAGTCAATCTAAGAACTATTTGTTTAATTTTTCTTTGCATAGCTCTTAGAAGTAATGAAAGAAAAGATGCTGCTTTGTCCAATTATGAACAGATATTAATGCTTTTTAGGTGAACTACTTTTGCAAGATGTGGTGCATGTTTAACCCTTTCCTATTGCATTGATGGAAAACCTAGACAAAAAAAGAGGTTTTAAACAATTTCCCACACAGCATTACAGCCGTTTTAAAATCTACACCAGAGAGCCTTCTTTCGGAGCAATGCACTAACTACATTGTCATTTGCCAGAAAATGAACAGTGATTTATAGTTTTGAGAGTAAACTGGACTTCAAAAAGAATATAAATCACATACACTAAAAATTTAGGAAATAAAGAAAGTTAATTTTATTCACAATTGATTGTGTACACATATAATGCAGAAAATTTGATTACATGATTAGAGTGCAATATAAATATACTCTTCACACTTACTCATGAAAACAATTAGAACTAGAAGCTGACTCTAGAAAACATTCATTACTATTTTTTTAAACTGTACATCTGCCGCGAGATATCATGAGGTACACCACACAATGGTTGCAAGAATCTCCAATAAAAACCTACATTTACAAAGATACGCTATCAAAGAGAATCAATTGCTGCAACAATTTGATTTGACCATCTTATGCAACATGGATGAATGATAGTTGTCATCTCGAGTCAAACCATTCAAAATTTCTCTCATGAAAACAGAGAATGCATAGTCCTGGTGGGCTTTATACAAATGTATTTACTTTCTAGAGGGAATTGGTTAACTTCTATGAGTGGTCTTTCTGCACATGTTCTTACCCAAATATCAAGAGTGGCAAACAAGAACAGAGAGCCTTTGGCTATATCATACAGGCCTTCTGTAAGATATTAAATTGAAGGAAAACATGTGGCTGAACTAAGATATGGATACTATTTTGATGACCTTGTACAGATGTGACCACACCCTCACAATTCTTCCCAATTCATCCAATGATGTATGTAACCACTTTCTGAACCATTTGCTTATCCCTGAATCACAGCAATAACTTGACGACAGTAACCAAGAATGATCATATGTTTATTTCCTAATAAAACTATGACAAGGTCATGTATTCGGAAATGTTGACTCATATTTTTTAGCACCCAACTGTTTTTTGTTTTGTATTCATTTTTGTTATTGCATGGAGTTTACTATTTTTACACGTTCCATCGAGTGTCAACTGTAAAAAAATACATAGATATACACTTTTTAACAGCTAAGGTGTACTTTTTACAATTTTATTCCCAAACAATAAATTACAGATTGTTGTATCTGGGTAACGGAAGGACTCCCTTAAAATAATTGGAATCAGGCGCTATCATTACAGTGCTTATTGCAAGCACTTGTGAATGAATATAGATGGTGCTTAGTTGAAGGAGCAACATTTCATGTCAAATTATATCAACCGAAAGAAACATATACTCAGGGAAAATAAAAGAACCACAGGTTTAACAAAAATATCATGGCAATGTTATGAAAAAATTATGTTAAGCTCCTGATTTTAAACTGGCATTAGCACGATCATTGGACTATCTTCATCATATTCTATTAAATAATTTGTATGCGGGAAACAATTGTTTGAAATGATAATAATAATAATAATAATAATAATAATAATAATAATAATAATAATAATATATGAGATTTCTAAGGTGCCGAATCCACTCGAAAGCAAATGCTCAAGGCGCACTTTTGAAGAAGAAAAAAAAATAGTCTTCCTAATCTAAACCACACACTACCAGATCAGATGCTTTTTATAATGCTTCCTTTCTGTAAGGTATTGGTTTTGTGTTTTGACTTGTTTTTTAACTTGTTTTTTAACTGAAGAGCTATGGGTTAATATTTGTTAAACTGAAGCCAACATAACTACAATGATGTATCCATAAGATAATCCTTATAAAGGAACTCTATATGATATTCAGAAGAGCTACATGTATTTCTATGCTTCCTACTTGAAATAACGGTTGTGCAGTGTACTAACCACATAACATCTCAGACAAAGCAGAATACAATGTATCTG
Organism: Mesocentrotus franciscanus; assembly: GCA_037976565.1. Taxonomy (NCBI): domain Eukaryota; kingdom Metazoa; phylum Echinodermata; class Echinoidea; order Camarodonta; family Strongylocentrotidae; genus Mesocentrotus; species Mesocentrotus franciscanus. The sequence goes on from CP137676.1 coordinate 3,625,322, forward strand.
TTAACATCACTGATCCAAAATATGCAAAGCTACAGCATATAAGTCTGGTAGAAAGAATATGGTATTTCAGCATTCTAAAACAATCTTATGCATTTCTTGTCAAAATCAGCATTTAACTTGACAGTGATACAATTGTGAGAAAGATATGTGCATCTGAGAATAGAAAGCCAAGCACTACATCACATCGATATTCAGTTCCTCTCCAGTTTAGGTACCGGTAGGTGATTTGTCTTCATTGAAGCAAGATCTCCTGACTCCCATACCTCAAAGCCTTATAGACTGAGCCCAAAGGTAACGTGAGATGGAGAAACCCACCGGAAATGTTAAATGTAAATGAAACCTGACTTTGTTGGATTTTCTGAAGACGCATAGGAGCTAAGGCAATCACATGTCATAGATTACATTGGATGATATATATTCTACAGCATCCTTCCATTGATTGAGGAATACAGAGCTGAACAGCATGGCTTCCTTCCACTTGGTGCTGCATATTCTATGTCAGAAAAACCTTGTAAAATGATGTGCATGGGCCTGTCGATTCCTTGCAGTGACATCAAACCAAAGCCATCCATACAATACCAATAGCCATGCTTCATCTGTACGAGCTAAATCATCAAAGTCTTGGGCATATCAGCCCCATGGATGATCTCTCTTGGCTGGTACAGTATCTTCAATACCTGGACAGTATTATTGTAGGATAAATGTGGTCTTTGGGAACTAGCAGACATCTGTAGCTGGATGATACCTCTTCTGTTGTAACAGATTACTTGAGGTACATCTTGTAGAGTAGATGTGATTTTTTGGTTTCTGGTTCTTGCTCCATCAGGTACAGTAAATCCTTCATGTTTACTCTCTTTGTGCGGCGAAACTGGAAGTGAAAAAGAAATTCATATGGCTGGTTGATGCAAAGTGGCTATTGATCACTACAAAATACATAACCTTGAATCTACATAACATTTAAATAACCCTTCTGTAGTCCCATGCTACCTGATTACTAGTGTAAAACTATCAGCACACAAAACCCTCTTGCACAGTATAATCAAATCATAAAAGATCAGTCTTCTGATAACTGATAAATGCTAATCCAAGTAGTCATGAAAACAAAGTTCAATGACCATCTTCTGAATATGGTTTATCTAGTGTGTATTATTTCCAAACAAAAACGGGACCACTGAAAACAAGCACATAACTGTATTTGATTTGTTTGTTCATTTGTTGTCCTTCTCAAAAACTCTGTAGTAACATTTTATAGTAGATTTACACTATAGAAAGTATTAAGAGGCTATGAATAGGTGAATAATCTGTATCCACTTGTTCTACTGCCAAAAAGACGATTAATTGTTAGCAGTACCATGCTGGTCTCACAATATAGCACTTACCTGTGTTCTTAGGAATGGAGTTGTATTGGAGCTTGGAGAGTTCAAGGTACTTAATAATGATGATGATGATGATCCACTAGCACCACCCTGTATGTAGAATAAAACAAAGAACTGCTTATTTAAAAAGGGTTCCTCGTAATTATACATTGCACCTAGTGTCATCTTAATTCACTTCTAAACATGCGTTTGTCTTTGTCATGGGTCTTTTGGGCTGTTACAACAGGATTGTCCTTCCACGTATCAGGAACATTACCCCCTGGACAATCATCCCGGAAAACTACCCCCAATAACTATAACCCCCAGAAAATTACCCCAGAAAATTACCACCCAAGGACAATTACCCCCTTCGAGGGGAAGTACACCCAGATAATAAGTTGGTTTTAATAAAAGCAGAATTTTCGGGGGGTAATTGTCCGGGGTGATTGTCCTAGGGGGTTATTGTTCTAGGGGGTAATTTTTCTGGGGGGGATTTTCCAGGGGGTAATTGTCCTAGAACTGTCCTTCCATCTTGTGACACAGCGCACATATCGATAACCAAATATGATGGAAATTTTATTGCTTCTGTATTCTTTCTAGTATGCTTTTCAATGGAAAGAACATTATTTATTAAAAACAATGAAAGAATTGCCTATTAAAAGTAACACAAAAAATGAAGTGTTTCTTTCTTCATTTTCATAAATATGTTTGTCCAATTTTACCAAACAAATGTATAATCTGAATGAGAAGCAGCCATTAATGTTCTTGAAAATCTCAAAATCTATTAAAACCATTAATTTTGTCTGTTTGGAGACAAAAGGCCTCTGTGTTAAAATACAGAATTTCATGCTACTTCTGGCTCTAAACAGACAACTTCACTTCATTTTCTGGTGGTGAAGAAGCAAAGAAGTAGTGAAAAAAAAAGAATTCTTACCTGAGATGAACTAGGAGTTGGTGAATCTAGTTTCCTCTTCTTCCTAGGACCAATGGCTGCCAAGGCTGTAAGATTAGCTTCCTGTTGTCTCACCTGCTCTAGTTCCATTTGCTGCATCTCTTTTGCTTTCTGCTTCAATCTCAGCTGCTCAGGGTCCTCTTGCTTTGAACGACTCTGTTCAACAAACAAACCAATAACAGGCATCAATTTGCAATTATCTATTTAATCAACTGTCACAAAAATATGAAATAAATCCATTGCCATGCTCTATAATGCATTCAGGAATTCTCTTTTGCTAGTTTTTCATACGTTCACATAATAATAATAATCCAAATATATAATAATAATCCAAAATAACTTTATGCAAATCATAATTTTTATTAAGGTTATCCAGGAGAATTAGTAAGGGTACAAACATAACTTAATACCATTGGCAGTGGTGAACTCTTGTGTTATTATGTTATGCCAACTCATCTCCCTGTGGTGGTGTATAAATGATACGTCATACCTCAATTGGTTCTTTATCTAATTTACAATTCATGTCTCAAAGGATTCTTGAGAAATCGTAACAGCAGAGACAGCAGGATGTAAGTACATCAAACCAAAACACATTTCCAATAGTACCTCAGGTGGCTGATGTATACAAACAAGGTAACAGTTGACAGCGCATTAGAAATAAAGCAAACTGTCAATTCCATAGGAAATAAGACAAACTTCGACACTGACACCTCTAATGTTAATTACTTGGATCACCAAATGGTTCAGAGTCTTGTCAGAGAGAGAGAAAGATTGCAAATATTGCTATCATTCATAAAGTATACTAACCTTAGCTGCTCTGAGAAGTATTTCTCTTTCCTGCTCATCTCTCCTTTTTCTTTCTAATGCATCTAACTGCTCAAAGAACTTCAGCTGTGACCGTACATCATTTATTGGTTCATATCTTGTATCATTCTGGTTGAAGAAAAAGAAAAAAATAAACAATGAAATTGAATTTATACAACAACTTTGCACTAAATGGTTATTACTTTCTGGAAACCCATTACCAATGTCATTGTTTAATTGCATATAAAAATTGATCTGAAATTGAAATTTTCTTATCATTCTCAAAATATTTATGATCACAAAATAAACCATACATGACTTCTTCAGGCATTAAATTTTTAGTCTTTCTTCACTTTCACACATATAAATTAATCACCTTTCAAAGGAGAAACTTTGCTAAAATCATATTATTCCAGTTACTTTGCCCACATTGTTCACAGCATATTCACAAACGTTTTGACAACTTACCCTATATATCTCTAATCTATGCTGTGATATAACACTCAGCTGTTCAACAACTTTTTTTAATCTCTCTTGAACTGCCAGTGAAACAACATCTAAGACAGCTGGTGCAGCATCAGAAATCCCATGCTTTGTACCTGAAACAAATCAAAAGAACAATTTTTCTCTATCATCATTCATACTAAAATTAAGTCTGAATGGAAATGGTTGACAAAGTGCCATGAACTGTCAGAAACCAATTAATTACAAAACTGTCAAGCAATAAAGAAATAAAAATTTTGAAATGTGTGACACAAACATCACATCAATAGAGAAGAAGTTATAATACCAAAATTAATAAGATATGGCATTTATCAAGTTTACTCAATGGGAAATTCATAATCCATTCTTCCCTATATTTTTTTTAATTCAAAGATTGAATGTAAAATATGATCATGATCACAATCTTGTGAAGTCATGGACTGCCATTAAACTCACATATTTTACTCATGCAATGCTGTAGAGGTGTTTTGTGGAGGAACTTCTCATCTTCACAAGACCTGAGCTGGGTGCCTACAAAGGCTTCGTTGGTGGCAAGAATACGAGCACTCTCCTCTGATAGATTCACACCAGCCATTGATGCTACATCATTGATATCATCATCGTCCCGACTATCATAAAACAAAGATGGAAAAATATATATATATATATTATTCTTCCATTCAATGAAATATCAAGTTTTTGTATACTATTCAGACAGATCAAACCTGAAATTCCAACCTTAAAGATAAAGACCAGTTCTGGTCATGCGATTGCATTGTGAAAAAAACGTTGTGGAATCGATCAGAAAAGGTTGATCATCTAGCATATAAGTATTGGTGGGTACTGCAAGGTTTTGGAATCATCAAAATGATAAGAAATTTGGCCCAGTCTTGGTAAAGTTACAAGCACTGTACACAGAAAGATGTATATGGGACTACGCGACATGTGCGCGATATCTATCAGGTCCAAATAGATATAATAATTTACCAAATATATCAATTAGTAGGCGGTTTCCTGGCAAAATTTGTATCATCACGTATTAGTCAAAACATATTCTTTCACATGATTGGTAATAAGAGCTTTCATTTCATTTTTTTGAGAGGGGGGCGTTTCCAAAACTGGTCTTTACCTTTAACCAATCTATTTCTGATTATTCATACTTTACACTGAAAGCCATTGACTTACTCATTTGTATTGCAATGCAGGTCAAGATACACAAAGTTAATACACACATAGGCACATCTCTGAAGAAAAAAAAAGTATCACATTGTGACTATTCACCCCCTTTGTTCTCCTTTGCTCAAAATACAATCCATTTAATACATTAATATAGAATAAGAGTAAATCTAACACAAACCTGTAACATAACAGTTCCAGCAGAAATACATTGTACTAATAAAAACGTAATGGCCATAGAGTAACAAAAATCAAAAGTTAACTTATAATCTGATAAACAATTTTCTCTCATCTCAAAACCAGTATAAATTTGGAAAGAACATATATATACAACTAATGTTTCATACGGCGCAATCAGCATTCTTGTATCTATTTATTTTATCTAGTTATTATTTATTTGTACTGAAAATGCTGGATTAATTATTACATCCAAGTTACACTTTTCCTATATGAAGGCATCAGTTACTTACCTAAAGCTTGCAGATGTATCTTTGCTCTTGTCTTTCCTAGAAGGAGTAGCTTTTCCTCCTGAAGACTTGCTGGAACTACTTTTACTACCCGATGACCGTGATGACTTGCTCGATGACTGTAAAGTAGGACAAGGTAAAATATCAGCTTGAATAATAAGTCCTGAACCCTTTGTTTTTAAGATCAAGCTTTAAAACCTACCGTATTTAAGAAGAAAGCATTCAAGCATTATATCACAAGACAAAACACACTGGTGACATTTTGACAACTTCCTCCTACCTACAGATTTTTCACTAAATGTTTTATAGTAGAAAAACAAAGAGCAACCACTAATTGTACTTAAATAGAGAGTAGCTCTGTTCACAGAAGTAAAACCTAACTCACTCCATTCCACTTTTATTCTCATTGGGTCCTTTACAGATATTGTAACATTGTGATGATATGGTGGAAAAAAAATTGTAGTCTACAAAATGGTAGATTAATCCTAGTCCAACATGGTCGGAAATGGTTGTGTGAAGTTCTGCTCCTTAAACCATCATACTTCAAACTCAACTAACCTGTGATGAAGCTTTGGATGACTTGCTCACACCAGGTTTTGCTTGAGGGCTTAGAGAGCGACCAGGAGAACTTGCCCTGGAGTTCTTACTGGACGATTGCTTTTGAGAGGCTTGCTGCGACTGTTTACTACCCTTTCCATCTGCTACAATAGAAGCTGCTGCTGCTGCTGCTGATGGTGTGATTTTGGTGATGCCAGGCTTGACAGGTTTGCCATCAGTAGTAGCTGATCCACTGGCTGATGCTGCTACAGAGGCTGGTAAAGGTCCCATCAGGGTCGAGATGTTAGACCCTGAACTGCCTCGCTGTAGGGTTTGTCTCAATAGAGGTAAACTCCTCTGCAAGGTAGAGAAAAGAGTTCTTTAAAGGAGCTACACAAAGAAAATTCACTAACAACTGATAATTAGAACAAAATACATATGGATGGAAAGATTTTCTCTTGAAAAACACGAATAATTTGCTGAGAAATCATATAGATATCATGGAAAGGCGTAAAATGCAATTTTTCAAGACCCTTCTTAGACCCCCGAACGCCCCTGAACGTAAGCAAAACACACGAGCATAGCGAGCTCTGAATAGTGACGTCACACAGTGGACAACCAGCTCAGTGCCGTGTAACAGTCTGCAGCTAGCCGGCCGTGTCCCGTATGTGACGTCACAAATATTGAGCTCTACAAAGGACCGCTGAAGGCAGAAAATGTGGATCTCAAAACTAACATTTTTGAGAGTTGATTACTACGGGCCCCAAACATATTTTGAAGAGGAGAGTTGTTGTATTTGATCAGTAAGGCTTCCCCTTCGCAATGATATGAGTTTTGCATCAATTCAAAACACTTTTGATTCTTCGTGTGGCTACTTTAAAAGTTTAAACACTAGTTGAGCACATGTCGTTTATTTGTATCAAGAAAGGAACTGTCTGGAGAATTAATTGTCAAAATCTGATTATACTGTTATGAAATTCAATTGTGTATTGTAACATTTTAGAAGCATCTACATACATTGTAGTAATAAAATGACCTTAATCGTGCTGAAAAGTGTATACAATAAAAACCACTCCAGAGAGATCAGACAGATATGGATACATAGGTATATGGGACTACACATAAATGCAGCATTAAAGTTTGGTTTTCAGTTTTAAACCACATGCACTTCAAATTATATTTGGAATTTAAGAGGACTTCACGAGCACTCCTTTTCGATTTGAACATATATATATTTAAATAGCTGTAACAATATCATTGTTATACTGAATTACTGACACAATGTCCAACTATCATGATACAAATTTACCATACAGATATGGGAGAGGAGGAGGGGGTCAAAATGTTGGATACTGATAAATGAAGTAAGAGAGCAATTCTTACCTTAAGGAAAGGCACAAGATATGGCTGTGGTGAAGAGTTGAGCTCCTTCTGAAGTTTGAGAGTAAACTCCTCTGGTTCAATTTTGGCATCCTGCAAACAAAACGGAAGTGCATGTATCCGTAATAACTATATGTTATACAGGTTCAAATTCACGCAAGAAAGTTCAACTGACCAAGAACTTTTCTGAACATGTTTCATACAAAAAATTGAATAACTTAATTCCCTCTCACTTGTAGACATGGAATTTGTGATTAATTTTTTTTAAATGATGTGGCTATCTATATATACAAATATCGCCTTTTACTACTTGTTGAAAATGACTGTGAGGGTGATATCTAGGGAAAGGTAATAGCAGACATATGCCTCACAGAAAATATTGTACTTATGGACTGTCATGCATTCTCTTTAAAGAGTAAACCCCTGAAAACAAATTATCATTTCCTGATGCTTGTGATATCAGAGCAGGATAATAGCAATTGGCATTTGAAAATTACTCTTTCACAAGTGGTGACAAAGAAAAAAAATCATTTGCAAATCATTGCTTCTAGCTTGAAGATAAGGCATTCAAATTCTGGCATAGCTTTAAATCTGCCTTGCTGAAATGAGGGACTACAGGTTCCATACCATTCTAGTTTACACATTGGGCTACAAAGCACTAAATGGGTTGTTGTGGGGGGGGGGTTTCACTTTTATTTCTTCAAACCATAGAAAACAAAACTTGTTATACATGTATAAAGCCTCTGTATTTAAAAAAAAAGAAGATTTTATCCCACACAAAAAAGGAATAAAGTTAAACTCAATCCTCTGACCTGGCTGACCATAATAAAAGTTAAATCTGTACATCTTTCTATAAAGATAAAAACTTATAAATGAAGACAAGCAATGAACATTCTTTTTGCCAGTTGATAAAATATATCATATTCCTCCCTAATATCATTTTTCCTTGTACTTCTATCAAGTGACAATACAGTGCAACATTTCTGTACTGCATTTCATGATGGGGCCTTTTTTCTTTCTTCAACTCTATAGGTTTATAGAATGACTGCTAATTAGTGTTCTGTTCCAAATAGAAGAATGCTTATGTATGATACAAATAATCTTGTAAGTGACGAAATGTATCCATGAAGCAATTCTTACTTTTTTCATATCCATAAACAACAAAAAGAGGGACATATCCTCTGCAAGGACCCAGAAGGGTGATAATGATATGAGTTGACTCCCTTCTGGTTCTTGGCAAACAATGTATGGTTTGCTCTTTAACATTAAAATACAATACAGTTTCTATAAATCCATGTAACTTGTACATGGATAATACTTTCCCGTTTCACATACTTGTTACATTTCAAAATTCATAGTACGCCTAAAATGTAAGTTTGAAAGAGAAGCCACTATTAAATATGTAAATGCAAGAAAGTCACAGGTGAAGGACAGAAAAGCAAAAGAAAAAATATTAAAAATAACTAAAGGGCATCTCTAAAGTAGTCTCTAGACTTGTCATTTTAAAAGGACATTGCAGTCAGAGAGAGGGACATCACAGGAATGTACATGTAGTAGGTACTACTCTGTCAACTTACAATGAGGTTCTGAACCAGCATCTTGACATTTTGAACAGTCTCTGGTGGCTGATTTGCATTGGAAGCTAGTTTGATCAAAGTTGTCAGAAAGTTCCTGCATTTCTTCACATTATCCATGGCTGAACTTGACAGCTGACCCCCAGAGTTGGATGAAGAGCTACCCTGACTCTTCCCTGTGGCCTTTGCTGATAATGTGGTTTGTTGTAATGATGCATTTGCAGCTGTAGCCCCTCTAAACACTGTTGGTGTACCAGAGGCAATGATTACAGGTGAACCTGATCGGGTTGTTGAAACTTGAGGACTGCTGACAACAGCTGCAGTGCTACCACCAACTGATGTTAGGACCCTCCCTGGCTGAGCTGTAGAGGTGACTATCCCCGGCTGCTATAAGGATATAAAACATTACAGTACCATTTCTCAATTAAAACTGTTAGTATTGAGTATGATTGGAATAGAGCTGGGCATTTGGACATCATGTGTTGCATTCAAATTTACAGACTTGATAAATGATGACCACTCTCCCTTTATTTCTGCAAACCCCAATCTGTATACCAGGATCTTTAACCAATTTCTCAAATCATAAGAAATTCATTGTGTAAATACATTGCACTAATGTTGTGGCCTCCTTTCAATTGATTCAGCAAGTCTACCAGTATACAAAATCAATTAATGGCAGTATGGCACAAATCACAGAGATTTGATAATGCACTGACAAATAAACTTAAAGGAGCCCATACAATTGTTGCTCAGGATCTGCACCAAAACCAAAAGCAAAGGTTTAGAGTCTGGAGAAACAGTTGTAACTGTGATTGGGAGGGCAAAACTTTCTTCAGAATAAAGGTTTACATGATGTAAATGATCTCCAGTTTGGCAATTGAGATAGTCAAAATAACACTAATTTTCATGTCATGTAATTACCTGAAGAAATTAAAAACTATCCAATTCATATTATTCATTCTGCTGGTTGATTTTGTTTTGTACAAATCCATGAACTGACAGGAGTTTGACAAAGACACACAAGTCTTAGATTACAGAAAAATGAGGACTTAACAAACTTCCTGCATGCAAACTTTGTGGAAAGACAGAATCATGCATGCTGCCCTACAAACTAACCAACTTATTTCAAATGTTGACTTTATTTTCAAGAATATGTGGCCCGTGTAACAAGAGCCAGAAGACAGCGGTGCCAATAAACCATAGTGTTTTATTCTTTTCTTTGCATGCATTTGTTAAGTACATCATACATGTATGTATTTCAAATCATTAGCTGCAGAGTACACCGTTTTCACTCTGTACCTGAACATGCCTATCGTCATTCCTGGAGCTCCTGCTGCTACATGAGCCTGAATTGCAGTTGGATTTCCCATGACGGCTTGTACCGTTCCTCCTTTGTTGATAAGTACAACTCCGGGTGGCAGGGAAGTACCTGGTGGCAGACGGATCTGAACCTGTCCACCAAGCTGCGCTCTAGGAGCAATCACATGATGTCCGCTAGGCATTCGAATTGTCTGCGTTATGATCTGGGCGACATAGCTTTAGTTCCGGGAACAGTGTTTACTACATATTGTCCTGGTCTCCCTCCCATTGGGGTGGTTGGATTAGCAACATTGATTGTCACAACTTTCTGATTAGCATTGCCCAGTGTCATGTTGCTTGACGGAACACCAGATATTGTTGCAACTCCAGAAGTTGCTTGCTGAATTGTTGATATGTTTGGCTGAACAACAATCCTGGGTTTCATTGCACCTGATTGATCATTACTTGGTAATGTTTGTTGCCTTACAAGAAGCTGCTCTTTGGCTGTGCCAGTCAAGCTATTTACATTAGAATTCACAATGGCAGTTGCACCAAGTTCATGTTTTGTAGAATTAGCATTTTGCACAGCACTAGGCATGCTAGGCACTGAAACAACTTTAACAATTTGTTGGTCATTGCCAACCGAAGTTCTAATTTGACTCATTACATTACCAGAAACTGGTCTACTGATCGGCGTTACGTTTGGTTTTGGAAGGCCCGCTCCGGTGATCTGCGCCACAATCGCAGGTGACTGTTGGCTCACCGAAACAGTCGTCGCCGTTGGCGGCTTCGTCATCATGTTTGAATTTGCTGGTGACTGCGAGTCCCTTTTCACAATATCACCGATAGTGGTAGAACAAATTCCGTGATTGTTTTGACCATTTCCTTGAGTTGCACTGTCATTTTTATGAGCATTACTTGACGCATTATCGTGATTGAGACCCGCAGTCGGTGTGCCTGTGGTGCCCAAATGCGAATCCTGCATGGTTTGCCTTGCCGAATTCGTGTGTATTGAAACCCCCGGCTCCGCTTGTTTTAATGTTGTTAGCCCGCCAGGTCCAGTTTGTGCATGTACGGAAGAGTTATCGTTGACATGATTCCTAGTCACTATGGCATCTTGTGATGGTCCAGACGCTGCCTTGGGATTCTGTGGGGCTAACTTTGTTACTAGAGATCCAACCAACGCAGATACCTCCTTTTCGTCAACCTCAGAAGAAAATATATCTTCAATGGACTTCGCACCCGCCATCTTCACTCCACCATGGCTTGCGAATGAATGAAATAACGCATGCGCAATGGAACTATCATGGGATGGATCTTTGCGCTTGACTGTTGCACGCGAAAATAATCGCCCGCTTCCTGCACGTTGCACATTCAAAATGACCAAAATCTCAATTTGATCTTTCTTTACCAACGCCCCCACCCACCCACCTTGAGGGGACTGAGGGGTGAAGTATATGAGGTACATTCGTATCAGATAGCTATTCAGGGAAACTATAACTTTCTCTTACGAAATCATAGTATTACATTTATTTGTATTTATAAGTGGTATAGCTATAGGATGATGATCGGAGAGCAAGAAATCACTTTCGGTGGCAAGGTACAATGTATAATTTCTGTTTAAAGTACAAGTCCACTCCAAAAATAACTTACTTTCAATAGAAGCAGAAAAATCAGACAAACCGATCAAAATAAGTTTGAGCAAAATCGGATAACTAATAAGAAAGTTATGATTTTTTGAAAAAATATGTAAAACTAGTATGGAACAATGGAAATCAAATTGCCAATTTGGTTATCAGTTTGTGACGTCATGTCCTCTAATCCCATTAATTTCCCTTTTTATCCCCCAAAACTTGATTTCCCCGTGCCTTTGCCCAGGTTATATGATTTGTATCATATTGTGTGCATGACATTTCACAAAATCTTTTATGAACTTTGAAGAATTGATACTATTTTCTGATTATTGTATATTCATAATTGATTTTTATATAAATAGTTTATCAAAATTCACATTTTTCATGATTTAACTGGGAAAAAATACTCTATATTAGTGCATCCACACAAAAACATATTACTATCAATCTGACTTGGATGCTGGTGTGAAGAAATAAGATCCTTATATAGGGAAAATAGGAAATTTATATTATCAATATAAAGAAAATAATTAGTGGATAGTGAGGACGTGACGTCACAGACTCATGAGTGAGTTGCCAATTTGTCTAGTGATTTTCAAAGTTTTTCATGTCATTGAAAATTCATAACTTTCTTATTAGTTATCCGATTTTGCTAAAACTTGTTTTTGATTGGTTTGTCTGATTGTTCTGCTTCTATTAAAAGTAAGTTATTTATGGAGTGGACTTGCCCTTTAAAGTCATTCTTAGAGTTTCAAATTGAAGCATTTATTAAAATAAATCCTGACTTGCGATACAAACATTTCTGGTTTTTTTCTTCAAACTGAGAGAAATAGGGCCTACGGAATGTCACTAACAGTAACATAAAATCATAAGATAAAGGAAAACATTTAAAAATGACGTGAAACACTCAAACGCCACACCAAGTCAACCCTCAATTATAAGGAACGGCATGCAGTGCTTAGCAACGTTTCCTCTGAAACTGAGTTTAAAATAAATCACATAGAGGCAATTAGTCTTATATATTTAACCTGTGTGCTAGTAATTGCAATATGCCCTCAGGTGACCATTTTTATGGTAGGAATAGGCCTACTTCACAGGAATGACCGGGGTATTAATATATCTGTAACTGAGCGCGTATAGAGACGGTATTTTGTATTAAGCGCTATATAAATCTATAGGTTATTATTATTATCATTACTGTTATTATTATTATTATTTTATTATATTATTATGTTTTTGTTTATGATGCGTCCTGTCACTGCCCAGTGGCGGATCCAGGGGCCGGGGGCCCGGCCCTCCCTAGGAAAAAACAGGTAAAAACACCCTTTTTGAAAAAAAGTTGGGCCCCCTCCTGGCGCTCAAGGGGTGGCGGAAAAAAATAACCCTTCCCTTAGGGAAATTTTTTTTTTCGGGTGCCCCCCCAAAAAAAATTGAGCTCACTACCCCTGGCGCCAAAGGGGGGGGGCGGTGGAAAAAATAACCCTTCGGGTGCCAAAATTTTTTTTTGGCCCCCCACTGAGCGAAAAATCGACCGGCACGATTTTCAAATTTTCGCACGAAGTGGGCCCCTTTTTAGGCCCCTCTCTTGCCGCCGGCTGGATCCGCCCCTGTCACTGCCTACCTAGGATGGAGGCTCTGGCTCTGCAGCTCAACCCCTCCAGCGCTGCCCGTACTTATTTCAATCTGAAAAGGCTTATTTTACTAACTTAGGCTTCAAAATAAAAGTGCAACGAGAAATTGAAGCAGATTAGGCCTATCTACATGATTTTTTTGTTTTTTTAAGATATGTGTTTTTGAAAATGAGGAATGATAGCAATCAAAATGATTTGGGGATTGGGTGCTTAAGCAATATTTGAACTGACATTAAGAAACGAGAAATAGAAGCATTATTTTCTCTACCAAACCCAAACTGCTCATCAATGGTAAACGCAGACTATCGGAGCTTTAAGTATAAGAAATACTGAGTATAGAGTCCATTTTCCGGTTCTTAAAAGTTAAAGCCCCTCTAAAATGTCGGGAGCCCCAAAATTTTGATGGCAACATTTCACTTAAATTGTATCATAATGTGATAGAGGATGTCATTTAAGACACATTTCTGTAAGGATTTTCAAAATAAATGTGTTTGAAGCTCGAATATTGATGAGATCATGAGAAAATACAAACTATAGGCCTGTAGGTTTTCTGCGTACAACAGAAATCCCAAATTATGTATTCTTTTATCAATATTTGTCTTCAAACACATTTCTTTTCTTTTTTGGGGGATATTTGCAGAAGTGTGTCTTAAATGACATCCTCTTTCACATTATGATACAATTTAAGTGAAATTTTACCATCAAATTTTTTGGCGAATTCGGGGGCTTCCAACACTTTAGAAGGGCTTTAACTGAAATATATTTCCATACGTACATTATTGTTTGACATCACAATTTCAATGAAAAAGAATATAAAGAATGTAAAGCATTTTCAATTTTCAATATACAGCCATACAGCCTTATAACCAAAAAAAAAAAAATTAGTATAGGCTAAGTCACTATAGGACTATATAAATTAGTACATTGGCAGACAGTGCAAACTCGAAGTACATTATAATTATTATTGATTAGTATTTACAAAAACTATAATGTATTTGACAACAGATGGCGCTGATGCTTAGTAACATCCGGGAAATGTTACATTGGTTTCTATGATCAACAACAAACAGAGTGTGGCACGAAAACTGCAACTTTTAAGCCGAAAGGGACCTAAAACAAATATAATCCAAGATGGTGAGTAATAAAATTAATTCGATAGTATTTTTGATAACTACTTTTTCATTTATCATGTGCCGATTAAAGTGATGACAAGCAATAAGTGAAAATTAGTAATGGCAGCAGGATTTGTTTAGTTGAGGCTACCTTGACCAAGTTACTAGGCCGACAGCTCAGGCAGGATGTCGCCTCTTGATGAGGATGAGCGTCCAACACCAGCAGCCGATTTGTCGATTGTGATATTTAAACTGTTGATTATTATTTATTTTTAAATTAGATTTTTAATCTGGTATGGTGCTAGGGATATTCGAGTACATGTACTCATGTAAAAAATGACATTTCTTATTGAACTTTTACCCACATGTCACGTAGAACTTTTAAGTTTACGCATTCAGCGCTGTACAGTGAGTTTACGCGCTCTGAGTCTAACTAAACTAATTGGCCGATCCGCTCCAGCTGTTTCAAATTTAAGTGAGAGAGGGCCCCCCACTTACGTAAGCTTACATAAGTTCAAGTGCAATGCCAATATGTAACATATTACATAACGCACTGACATATGTCATGCTTTAATCAGCTACGTGACGCACTTCACACATAGGTGATGCACCCTCAGTATAGAACTTTTTTAGGTACACACATAAAATAGAAAAATCAACAAACATTTTAGTACAACTTGCAAGTTTGTACCTTAAATAGGACGAAAATTTCATCATTATACTTTTCAAGGACACTGAAAAAAATCATACAAAATAGAAGATTTGACTGGAATATCATGATTTTGGTATAAGATCAACCGGAACATCGCAAGCTATCTCCTCGCACTAATATCTTGTAACATAGAGCCTATGCCAGCCAGCGATAGCCAATCTGAAGGGCCCATGTAGACTAGGCTAGGCGGCAACTTACGAAATTGAGGCTAAGATTGGATGAACGTAATGCGTATGCGCTAGAAGTAAGCTAAAGTTCTACGTACATGTTGTGTGTCTGGTCAGAAGTGAGTGACCGAGGCTGAGGCCAGAGTCACACAGTTTGACTGACACAGGTTGGTTATCCCGTCAGTTTTTAAAAGTCACTTTTTCATAAATAGTTTAAAAGATGTGTAAACAATATTATTGATAGTATTAATAGCAACTAGTCGTGGTAGGTCCTAGTTAGTGCCACTTGATGAACAGAGTAGTCATAGATTCTATTTTTCATAAAATAAAACAGCAAAATAGCAAACCTTTATTTTGTGAAGTGTCTTGTACTCTTGACACATAAGCCCTCAGAGCAAAGTCCTCAGAGCAAAGTCTTTAGTTTTGCACCAACTTAATCTAACAACCTTGCCTAGTGCTAATAGACCTCTGAAAGATTATATTTATTATTTGTTGATCTTCATGTATGGTGTGACAGAAAATATATTTTGTCTTCTGTTTTCTGTTATCAGCCTCCGAAGAAAGGGAAGAAGAAGGGTAAGAAGAAGTCGGCAAAGGCAAAGACTCCAACTGTCATTGATGGAATATCTACAGAGGAAATGTCTAAAGAGCAGGTAAGTTTAATTGCACAATAAATGTGTGATTTTTTAAAATTTATGTGCTGTTTGAATCTCGGAATGTCTGTCTTATTCTGTTCATTTTTCTGACTGCCTTTCCCATGATTCGTATTCATCATGAAGTGTAAAGAGTAATATCTCATCTGTCTTGTGACTTATGTTCATTATGTCTCATAATCATTCAATCTTACAAGTTCTCATACAGTTTTTTATTGAATCATAAATAGTTTAATGACCTGAGAAAATTGATGTCAGAGGGCAATTTTTTTAATGCATATAAGTATTGATGATGATGGTAAACACATTTTCCTGAAATGCAAAGGTAATTGCAAAGAAATGTGATACATGTATGCCCTACAGGTACTCAAGAATGGAATTATTCTAGTATCAATGTCAGATGATTTGAAAAGAAAACACAATTTAGCGAAATACAGAGAGTATTACATCAGTATGATTGCACTGATTCACAAGGATCATTTCAATATATTCTAAGGGTAGGACAATGTACCTTACTAGAATGTATAACTGTTTTTTCCTCTCCTTCTGCTTAAAAGAATGAACAGATATTTTTAAAACTGGCAGTGTGGCACTAAAACTTAATAGGAAGAAAGGTGCAGAGGTGTCGTGGCCGGTCGAGTGGATATGTCACTGGGCTGTGGATCACAAGGTCCGCGGTTCGAGTCCCGCCGCGGCACTAATGTCCTTTGGCAAGACATTAATCTACATTTGCCACACTCAACCCAGGTGATGTAAATGGGTACCTGGCAGGAATTAATTCCTTGAAATGCTAGAAGGCCGTAATGGCAGCCATGCTAAAGCCGGGGTTACAATTGCGGAGTGCCAGGAGTGTCAAGTATGACAGATATGAGCACTATACAAGAACCCACTATTATTATTATTATTAAAGTGATTGTCCATTCCTCTCTTATTTCACAGTTGGAAGAGCACATCACAAGGTTGCGAGAGGAGTTGGATAGGGAGAGAGAAGAGAGGAATTACTTCCAGCTTGAGAGAGATAAGGTGAACACTTTCTGGGAGATCACCAAGAGGCAATTTGATGAGTCTAAAGCAGGACTTAGAAACAAAGATAGAGAGATGGAAGATGCTGAAGAGAGGCATCAAGTTGAAATCAAGGTAGGTCTTGTAGTTTTTGGCAAATTCTCATAGGCCATCATCAATCTTATGAATTTAAATTCTGATCATGTATGCAAATATTAAGATACCAGCCCAAATATTATAAAAAACATAAATAAATATGCATTTTGGATGTTTAGATGATATTTGTCTTTGA
Organism: Mesocentrotus franciscanus; assembly: GCA_037976565.1. Lineage (NCBI taxonomy): Eukaryota > Metazoa > Echinodermata > Echinoidea > Camarodonta > Strongylocentrotidae > Mesocentrotus > Mesocentrotus franciscanus. Next base: position 3,642,552 of record CP137676.1, read on the forward strand.
TCATATTTGTTCACTTTTCACAGTTTCATGTTTTTACAAATATATGGGAAGTAAAGTTATTTTGTACAACCATGTACATAGATGCTAAAAATTAGGGGATTCTGAATAACAAATGTTTTGCAGTTTCTTGTAATCCTGAAATATAATTGGTTTCTTTCATTTGAGGCTTCACAAGAATATTTAACCTTTAGAAGAAGAGTAGTAAGTAATTGAGAGGTGGAAAATATGTTTGTCCTTGATCTTGATTAACTTTTTTTTAACCATGAACTAATATATTCTGTAAAAAAGATTATCACAGTGGATTTGAATGTAGTTGCTTTTAAAAATTTGTTTGCAAAAGATTCACAGGATAGCACTTAATCTCCATATTGTGACTGTCAGTATAGACTATTATATAAAATTGCATTGACTCTCCTTTGCCTAGGTTTACAAGCAAAAAGTCAAACACTTGTTATATGAGCATCAAAACAACATCTCTGAACTGAAAGCAGAGAGTGCAGTGGCATTGAAGCTTGCTCAGGATGACAATCGTTCACAAGAAGGTGATCTCAGGAAAGATAAACGAAATCTCAAAGTTTCTGTCAAGGAGCAGGAGCTAGCTCATGAAGATATCATCAAGGATCTCAAAATGGTAAGACTTTTAGGATTGAAGGTTACTGTAAATCAAGAATGTTTGCTTGTGTAAGACTTTAGAGAGTGGTTGAGATTCAGGAAAGTTTCATGCCCCCCAAATAATTAACTTACAACATAGAATAGTTTTGCATGGAAGTAATTAACAATTTGTGACAGTTCCACCTTATCATTCAGAAACTGAGTTAGAATATGTGCCATATTTTAACGTTTGAAGTAGTGTTAGCAAAAATAACAAAAAAATATACATTCACGTTAAAATGGGATTTGAACAAAAAGTAGGGTATTTTTAGTATAAAAATTGAAAAGATATCAAAAGGAGATTGAAATTTTAGTAAGGACTACAAGAGGAGGAACTCTTTTCAAACTTCTATGTAAGAGTCCTAGTAAGACACAAATTTACCTTTTATTTTAGGCACAAAGTTATGTTGATGATTGAAAAGGTTTGGGCAACTTTACCTTTACTTAATATTGTCTGCAATGTCTTTTACAGTATAAAATGGAGGTGGATATTCTGTAAGTATTCATTTCCTATTTCCAAATTGTTTTTGCATAATATTTTCATTTGTTCAATTTCTTGTGTTTCTTCGTAGAAAAATGATGAGCTGGTGACCAATCTTAGAGCTGACTTTGAAAGAGAAGCAAGAGGTAAGATTAATTCTGGAATATTAGTTTTATTCTGGTCCTTTGTGTATTATTATACAAATAATACACAGCAGTGAGGGCATTAGTAAGAATTACATGTACCCACACAAGGTACCTTTGGAACAGTCTAACACGTGTCGCCGAGGGCGTTTGGACTGTTTCAAAGGTACCGAGTGTGAGTAATTTTACTAATGCCCGAACAAAATTACGTGTAATATTTGTTTTATAAGATGATGTTTTATTTGTTTTATAAAATGATGTTTTGTATTTAAACATGATTTTGCTAATGACCGGTCATTAGTAAAATTACGTGTTAGGCAAAATAAATGCCTGGTCACGTGTACGCTCTCAACCAATCATTTCATTAGGATACGCTTCATCATCTTATAAACTGTGTCCCTTCTCAAATTGTTTAATCAAAATAATACTGAAGCAATTCAACCAGTTATGTTCATGTTTTTTATGTTGAATATAGAAGTTGCATAGATACTGGGAAAAGAATGAACGGCAGAATGTAATGCTTAAAAAAGGAATTCTGTTGAATCGGTGTACATAATGATTTGCTTCATAATGATTTGAACACTGACTTTAACCCAGCTTTTACTGTTCGATCTGTCCCCTAGAAATTGAGGCTAAGTATGAGAGAAAGATGCGTTCTTTGAGAGAAGAGCTTGAACTGCGACGGAAGACAGAGATCCATGAGATCGAGGAGAGAAAGAACAGTCAGATCAACACACTAATGAGAAATCATGAGAAAGCTTTCAGTGACATCAAGAACTATTACAATGACATCACACTCAATAACCTGGCTCTTATTAATTCACTCAAGGTAAAGCTTACTTCATTTTGGAATTGAATAATTACTGTTGACATCAAAATTCATGGAAATACTACACACCGATGATTTCCTGCAACTTTCCTGATTTTCAACAATTATTGTATGAATATTATGTCAGTTTTGAAGTGTTTAATTGTACTATAGTCAGGTGGCTTAGCGTCAAATTTATTGATTATTGTTACATGCCGGATAAAAGCGCCATTTTTGGTACAGAGCTTCCTTAGGACCTACTAAACGATATTAGGCTAGGAGCCCCAGGCATAATATTTGTATTCATATATGTATGATGGGGGCGGGGGCGTCGTGCCGGAGCCCCAATGTTATATGTAATGTAAGATCACATTGGTTTGTGGTTATACGATCGCCTGTTTTGGTACAGGGCTCTCCTAGGACCTACTGAACGATATTAAGGAAGGAGCTCCTGGCAAAACATGAAGGCAGGGGCGTTGTCCCGGATCCCCCATATGCATATTCACATTGGTTGTTGTTGGTCCTGTCAAGAGTTGCATAGATGATGCAAGAGCAACAGAACAGAAGTAAATCAATCAGGCACTCCCTCTTCTTAAAAGGAGGAACTAAACAGCAGAGATGCTATCACATGGGCAGCATACCATGCATCTATTAAATCAACTGGCGATTGAATACCCACCAGCTAAATCTGCACTACTACCTCTGTTCTATGACAAGTCTGCTATGCCAGCCATGATCAAGCACGGGATAGATGTCAATGAAACAAGTCAATGCCTTTTCTGCAAGCATCAGGCAAATGGGTAATCCATTTCTCGATGAGTTTGATGATCTGATAACGCTTGACAGTCGCAAATGCACAGACAGAGCCGTTGTTACTGGAGGAGACTAGAAAGAAACAGTACCAAGAGTTTGTCAAGGCCGTGCATGCTGAGCGCACCCACTCAATCCACGATCCAATCAAGAGAAATTCACTGGCTTTCTTCAAAAAATCCCACTGCAAAATAGTTCAGAAGACAGACAAAAAGATCAAAGCGCTTTAGAACAATGTAGCACTATTTGGCCAACTCTACATCGCTATGCAGAGCCGTGAGAGATACAGTCCTTCCCTCCTTCCCTCCTTAGGACTACGCCCTAGGACCCCCTACCCCAATTATTAGCACCGATGTTTGCTTAGTTTCCATTTAACATTAAGTTACCGTATTTTGCATATTAGTATAACGATTTGTATAAAATGTTGGAGCTCCGACACAACGCCCCCGCCCGGGGCTCCTACTCTACTCTATCGTTCTGTAGGTCCTAAGGAATCCCTATCCAAAAAAATAGCTATTGTATAACAACAATCCATGTGACTTTACCTTATATATCATTCGGGGGCTCCGGGACAATGCCCCCGCCCCCATACACTTATAGCAAAATTTGCCGGGGCTCCTACCATTAATTATCGTTCAGTAGGTCCTAAGAGAGCCCTGTACCAAAACCAGGTGGTCGTATAACCAAAAACCAGTGGGATCTTACATTATATATAACATGGGGCTCCGGCACAACGCCCCACCCCCAATCAAAATATATGAATATTATGCCTAAGGAAGCCCTGTACCAAAAATGGTGCTTTCATCCGGCAAGTAATGATAAATTCACTAAGCCACCTGACTACTAGTCATACTTGACTTTCTTTTCTTGTTTACATACTCTTATTTCATTGTAATAAATACTGATTTTCAATTTCAATGTTTTCAATCTTTTTATTTGTGATAACTTCCGCAATTCGGCTTTTAGCTCCGAATATCTCACAATATTTTGATATCTTATTATTTATATTTGCATGTTCATGTACTAAACCTTTTATTAATTGATTTGCATAATTGTCTCATCTTGCACCTAAGCATGTTAAGACCTTTTTCAAAGATGTATTGTGCTATAAAAGAACTGTTCTATCATTTTTACTATCAAGTCATTGTGCTTTTTTGTTGCAAAGATATTTGAGAGATGGGAAACATTGTTTTATTTGTTTTAGTCTTTGTATGTAATTGAAGCAAATAAGTAATACTTGCTATCACTGCTCAAAGTCATTTTGCACAAGATATTCCCATTCTACATGTATTTCTTGCCATCTTATCATATGATTATTTCATTTTGTAAATTGATTTGTAAACTTAAACCAGTGAAAAGGAAATTTCTGAGTGGACAATAAATACTGATTTTCAATTTCAATCTTTGTTGCTATAGGAACAAGTAGAAGAAATGAAGAAGAAGGAGGAGAGGATGGAGAAGCACATGAATGAGATCCAGGCTGAGAACAGACGTCTGAAGGAGCCTCTAGAGAAGGCTAGGGAGGAGGTGACAGAACTTACCAGACAACTAGCTAACTATGAGAAAGACAAGGCTTCGTTGGCTGTAAGTAGGATGTTCCTTGGAAAGCTAGGGGTTTTGTCTTGAAGATATATGTGAAGCAAATGGTATTGTCTTGATTTCCAGGTTTGGCACTTATATTCTCTGCCAATCTCCATTTGTTGCTCTTTACATATATGTTACGAATTGTGAACCATCAAGTTTGAGGGGAAAAAAGCCATTGTGATTGACAATTTGTCAGTACACTTTTTTTCTGGCAAAAATTATCATCTTGGTAAAATTGGAATTTATCTTTTCTTTCTTCTTGTTTCTTTGTCCCCGTGGCAAACTTGTGAAGATAAGGCTTCATGAAACTTGATGATAATTAATATACATGCATTTATCCTAAAGATTCAAGAAATAATTGATTTTCCTTTTTTTCTTCATAGATGATATGTTCAATGTTGGTTATAAAACACTGAACTAACGAATTGATGTTGCATCTTGCCATATTGAGAGTTTTATTGAGACTTACTTGATGAATCCATGTTTATATGAAGGTGAAAATAGTTTGATCTACACTAACAAGCATTCTTTCCTTAGTGGACAATTGGTTGTGACACAAAAGACAAGTTCTTATATAAATTAGCTGACTGTGTTTAGTTATTATTTATTTCATTTTTAGTCTACTATGTAACGACTAACGATTCAATTTGTACGCAATATGATATATCTCAAGTGATATCATACCATTAATCCCATGTTTTCTTCTACAGAGTGCTAAGGCAAGGTTAAAGATCATGGATAAGGAATATAAAGATCTCCAATGGGAGCATGATGTACTGGAACAGAGATTTGAGCAGGTAAGCATGAAGTTATTTATGAATAACTCCTCTAGAATATGCGGTCCACATAATACTTTTCATATCTGTATATCTGTATATTCATATTTGTGACCTAATTATCTACATGTATCCATATTTAGATTTATTTCCATTTACTCATCTGTAAATATTATAATTCATAGAAAAAAACAACCTAATACTACTTGATTTGAAGAATGCATCTAAGATTATTTCAGCATGTAGACCTCAAACCACACTAGTCTCTTTCATCTTCAGAGAGTATTTTAGTTCAATACCATACTTTCATCTTATTTGAGTCTATGTGTTTACATTATATGTAGTATGCTCCTCGTTTCTAACCTTGATTGCTTTAGTTTGTGAAGTAAGTATACTGATTGTTTATTTGTTTCTCCAATTACAGTTGCAGAGTGAGAGAGATGAACTGTATGCCAAGTTTGTGAAGGCCATTCATGAGGTCCAGCAGAAGAGCTCCTTTAAGAATCTTCTCCTGGAGAAGAAGCTTGGCGCCCTCTCTGACACGCTGGAGAAGAAGGAGGCTCAGCTCAACGAGGTTCTCTCTGCATCCAATCTGGATCCTACAGCTCTCACAGTGGTTACAAGAAAACTGGAGGTATGTATTGTAGTTAAAATTATGTTGATGATGGTGGTGATGATGATGGTATTTGTGATATTGATAGTGATGTGGATAATGATGATGAAGATGATGATAATGACAACAACAATGATGATGATGATGACAATAACAACTACGATGGTGATGAAGATGATGACAACAACAACGATGATGATGATGACAACAATGATCATGAACATGATCATGATGATGTTGATGATAAAAGCGATGATGATGGTGGTGATGATGTTGATGATAATGGTGGTGATGATGATGATGATAGGGATGAAATCAGAACAGTGATTGTAACAGTGATTGTGACAATGACAATGATGATTGTGATGATAAATTATGGTGATGAAATATCATTATTTGAGATGTGACTGTATTCTAGAACTGATGAACACTTTACCTTTTTTCTCTGTGTTTCTCTTTTGTAGGATGTCTTGGATTCCAAGAACAGTGCCATCAAAGATCTGCAGTATGAGCTGGCTCGAGTCTGCAAGGTAAGAATAATTTCTTGGAGGAAAAGAAAACAGATAACAATATGATGAGTGGGTGTCATTACTGAATCTTATTGAGAATCTTGAAGGCAAGACAAATTTGTTTTATTGTTAATTATGTGGTAGTCAAGATGATATGTGCTAAACTTGTTCTATGCATCTCTATCTCAATCACCTAAATGTTTTGTTTTTTTATTTATTAGACTTTGACACATAACGTCATGAGCATTTATTTTATAAGTCTAATTAACCTCATGCAAGTTACATAGCTTTTAAACTTATGTACATGTAGATTACTTTTCATATTGTAGAACATTATTTTTGCTTCTATATAACTTCACTTACTTAATCTTGAACATGTCATCATGTGAATACTAGTAATCTGCTTATTTTCTCACAACCAGTACATTTGATATTTTCATCTACCGTACAGGCACACAACGACTTACTTCGTACATACGAGGCCAAGCTGCAGGCGTTTGGCGTTCCAACCGAAGAACTAGGGTTCAAGCCTCTTGAGAGCACAATAGGAGGACAGCAGCTTGGGCAGGGAGCAGCAGGTTTAGTGGCTGCTCCTACATAATCTTCACGTTAATCAATGGACGGTCATTTTCATGGTCACTTACAGTTCCAGGAACATTTGTGGAATATTGATCATATAGACTCATAATTACTCCCTTGAATATCCATTGCAGTTCTGCCAGTACAACACTATCGTACTGCCCTGAAATGTTTAATGGCAGCACCTCAGTTACACAAAATAGTTTGTAATGAGGTTTTGTAACACATAGATACCAAAGCAAGTAAGTCGTATCACCAGCATCAGTTAGCACAATATTTATGCTTTATTTCTCTGTACTGTGTCTCTTCCTGGTCTTGATTGTCCCATGTTTGGAAGAAAAAAAGTCCCTCATAACAAAGGATATTTGTGTGAGCAAGACTTACACAGATCTAGGTAATGCAATCAGAAAGTAATGGAAGGCATGGAGCAGGATGTTTTTGTTGAATTGTGTTTAGAATTTATTTCCGTCCAGAAACATATAACTCTTCTATGCTCCTGAAATGCCAGTTTTCATGTGAAGCCCAGGGATATGATTATTTATATTTCTCATTTATTTTTATTTATTTATTTTCCTTTACTATATTTTAAGTGGAAGGGGGGGATAAGGTTTGCCTTTCATTTTTCATGAACAGGCAGATTTGTTAGGTATCTTTAGGGTTGATAGGTTGAATCATTTATTGGCAAATTTTTCATAATACAAGACTGTTACAGAAGAGTCTGAGGGTATCAAAAGAACAGAGAAATTATTGTTTTGGAAGCTGCATAGGTACATTTATATACTATGACTGTGTATTCAAGTTAAATTAATTGTACACATTCACTTTGTACACATTTATTCTGTGTAAATATTTGTAAAAATATTGAATTATAGAAAAATTGTAAAAGTTTGTTGCTTTGAAAAAAATATCTTTGTTTATCGATGTGAATAAAATTCCCTTTATAAGCGTGTACAAATATACTGTTGACTTTTGTTTCCTTTAGTATTCTACTTCCTTGGATAGTAACACAACGATAGTTGGTGTTTATTGTACCCAGCACAAATGAACTATATTTTCACTCTGATTTCTAGATGCACACTGAATTTCATCAGTAAGGGTGCTTCATCAATTTTCATTCTCTATACGCTTTGATAGATAAAAAGGCATTGTGGTTACTGCCCGTCTTTAAATGCTGTAATGTTGTGTTAAAAGTACAACTTTAAAATTACTCAACATGATCTAGTATGATTTCTCCTTCTACCCTCCCCCTCGCTCTCTCCCTCTTTCTCTGTCTCTCTCGCCTATCTCTCTTCCCCTCTCATTATCCATTTCTGTCTTTCTCAATCTCTCGTTTCTCTTCTCTCTCCCATTACCATCTTTCCATCTCTCTTGTCCCCATTCCAAAAACTCATTGTCTTTCTTCCCCTCGCGGTTTCCATCTTTACATATATTCATGTTTTCTTTAAAAAGCAGAGCCACAGAGGGCCTGCATTCTCAAGTTTTCAAATCTCTTCCCCGTTTCCTTGTCTCATTCTTCCCCTCTCCATTTCCATCCTTTCGGAAACTCATAATCTCTATTTTCTTCTGTTAGTTTATCTAGATTCCTTTTTCCCCTCCACATACATTTCCCCACATCTTTCTTTTCCTCTCTTTATTTGAAAATGAATAATAAACCCCTTGTCATGAAAGAGAACAAGATCTGTTTTTTCCCTGTCAAATGTTGAGATAAATGAGGCTTCAATACAAAATCCACAACCATCATTGTATCATTGTATCAAAGTTACACAGAATTTATCCAGTCAACTGCATACAGATAAGCTGAAACATACATAAACGTACTGATCAGCTATCAGTTTCATGATTTTTTACAAATATTCTATGCGATATTCTGCACAATTAATATCATGTCTTTGTTTTGCTACAATCGGCATAATCATACTTTGCCTTTATAAATGGTAATATGATGAATTATCATCCATGGCAGTCCTTTTCAAAGATGCACATAACATATTACATGTACATGTATACACAACAATAAATTTCCTGAACTTTTTTTTTCTTCACAAGGTCAAAAGGAAGGACAGTGCAAATGAAAATAATGCCAACACAATAACTAGATTGTAAAATGAGGAAGAACTCTAAAACATCACCTAAAGATGATAGACATATTACTTATGCCTAGGTCACATTTTCTCTGGCTCGGATACGGCGGCCGTACGCCCCCGAAATCGAGAGATACTTGCGGCCGCCGCAGAAAATCTACGGTGGCCTCAGGGTCACCCTAGGGCATATCCCTATCTTTACAGGCCGTACAGGTCGTTGTGGCATTATAACGCGGAGTTATAACTGTTTTCATTCCTAGGTTCGCTGTAGCGATTAGACATGCCGTAGCCATGCCGTAGGACGGTTCCACAGCGACCATACATCGGGTGTACGGTGGCCTTCCGTTTGCCGTGCAGCTGCTCTAGGGTCTTATGAATTATAATTGACTTTTGCGGACCCCAAACAAATTGCGGTGGCCACGTACACAAATTCAAAATACGCCGTGCGGCTACCCTAACATATGTGACCGCTACCGTATGTGACCGTGGGAATGCTGCGGCGGCCCTATAATTGCTATTGGCCGTAGATATTTTAGACCGCACGGCCGCCGCGGCAAATGTGAACTAGGCATAATTCTATTCATATTCACAGACTGTTTATGGAAGGTTATCTTATTCACCGCTACTGTTATGATTCTCATGGTGGGAATCCAACTTTGCACCAAAGAGCTGATGCTATGTCAGGCATAAACACATCCTACACCATCTCAAAAAGGATGTGGCATATAAATTCAATCTCATGATCTCAATCTCATGATCTAGCATGAAATTAGAATATAAATTTCTTGGGTACCACTTTTATCATGATAAATCATACAGTGTGTAAGTTTTTATTTCTAAATACAGATGAAATCAAACTTGGTTTTTCTACACATACACACACGCTTTAACTTAGCAATCAAGTTTGATAATACCAACAAAGAAAGAGATCTGTATTACCCTTGCCCCTTCTGGTCTAGACCCTGTAAAAAAAGTAGGTAGTACATGTACATGTACGATTTAAAAACAAAACATACAGTGGAACCCCTTTACAAAGAACACTGCTTTAACAAACTCTCATTAGACTTTGTAAGGTGATTTCGCAAGCCCCTTTTATTTGTATTCTACTGTTTTTTAGCCCCGATATATAACAAGTTTATTTCCTTGTTCCAAATAAGTTTTGTAATAACATGGTTCAACTGTATAGTTTGAATAGTATGTGTGGCCCTGCGATTATCTCAAGAAATTCACCATGAACATTTAAGTCCTATGAAAGAACAATGGGCTGTATTCTGAAAACTAAATAAGTATTTTGAAAACTATGTAAAGGGTATGTTATCTTTGTTTAGATAATGCCCCTGACACACCCATTTTCCATTGATTCTCCAAAAACAATCACTGCTAAAATGTGCTCTCAGCCAATCACGTTTCATGTTTGATCGTGCGTAATGCTATGTGAACTATAGCGGGTATTTACTGAGTATCATCAATTCGTATGCACTACTTGTGTCCTGGACTTTGTCATGAAGGTGTTTATGAAAAGCTACGTTATCCTTTCTTTTGTTTTACCATAAAAAGTTGTAAAATTCTAAGAATTATATTGTAGTGATCACAGAAACCAAATAGGAAAAACACAAGAGAGAAAATATCTACTGCATTTCACATAGAAATAGACCGGATTTAAAATCCTTAAAAGACCCTGAGACCAAATGTTATCTTTTATGTTAACTTCTATGTATCTTTTGTTCAAAAAGAGTTTTCAGAATACCAAAACTATGTTAACTATCATTTTAAGTCTGTGCATGAGGCTTTGTGTAAGGCTATGCGTATGCGCGCTGCATCTTCCCACCTTAAAAAACTCTTTAACATAGTTTTCAGAATACCAATTAACTGACATAATTTTTTACTCCAACATGGTTTTCAGAATACCACCCATGTTTCACACATTCAATATCCCCCCTGAAATGATTACATACAAGTTTTAAATGTGAAGGGTCACTGCTATGTAAACACAATCAAAACTAAACTTGCACATGGTGCGCAGGTGGCATTTGATACAGGAGCGATATGCCATGGATGAAAGTAAAATTGATAATTTTTGCGAGAAATCAAACTCTACATCTACTTGTAAAGCAATTCTTCTTAGACTTCTTGGAAGTTGGACAGTCAAGAAAATGGTAAATATGAACAATAAAAAGATATAAGGAATTAAGAGAAACACTTTGTAAATGATCTCCTAAAGCACAATGAAACTCATTGAAGCACGATTCATCACATATTCAATCATGGTGTGATTAAGTGACATGAAATTCTGACTATTGATCATTATCTGACAATTTTTTTTCTTGCTTGTTTCAAAGTATACAATAAATCAAATGGGTTCAGGGCAGGTAGGATTGGCCATTTTATCATTTTTTTTTTTAATCAGTGATTTAAATCAAATCAATAATAGAAAAATACATTTAAATCACTGATTTTATCAGCGTTGGCTATTGCTTGGCCAGCCCTAACTGCTGGTGTAACATTTGAGCTTCTTTTGCTATCTCTCAGTGATAAAATTCAATCTATTACTTACAGTGGAACTAAATCCTAATCTTACAGACAAACTTTTTCCATGGAAAGGACAAACAAGGACAAGACAGTGCATGCCTTCTACAAACTACACCTGTATATTCTAGCAACTAATAAATTTTGAAAAAGAAAATTAGTATTTGTTAAACTAAATATTTGTAATATACCACATCTCAAACCGAGTTTATAAACCAACACCAGAAAACAGAAAAGCTGCTTACAGTGTAGGGAATAGCTGAGACCCAGAAAATCTGACGACAAAGGCACTCACCACCTATATCAAATTATATCTTTCTATATTTAATTTTTTTGGTAACACAAGGTAGATTATTATTAGCGAAAGGTAGTGGTACGTAAAGATAAGCCCAGAATGTAAACTACATAATTGTTGAAAATCATAATTTTATTACATAAAGGTGGAACCATATCATGTGGCCCCGGAGCTTAGAAACACCTCTGCTACTAACCTGGATTAGGCTTAATATTATCAATGCTGCTAATCATATACATGTAGATCAAGGTACATTTCTCAATACACTGATATCACCAACAATTATGCCTTGCACATTCTGGATATATTTTTACATGCCACTGCATTTGCTAAGCTAGCTAGGGGTATACTATATTCCAGTCTTTCATTCTTCCTTCCATCTTGTTCACAATCAGCTACATTAAATACTGAATTATGATGACTGGTGCACCCTCCTCGGAACGTATGTCATGAAATTCCTGAGGTCACAGTTCACAAAGATACAGGTCATTTGGGGAGCACTGTAGTTGATTCATGATCATTCATCCAAATCTTGAACAAATTTGTTGTATTGTTCCTCAGTCATGAGATCATCAATCTCTGATGGGTTGCTCAGCTTCATCTTAATTATCCAACCTGAAAGAAGAAAACAATGGAGTCAATCACGTATTTTACAATCTAAATATTATTTTCTTTTACAATAAATTGAAAGAGCATACAGTATGGAAATTGGAACATGTTTACTCTTCCAGAATGAGATACCTAATGATCATTATATAGTAAAAAATATAATTTGCATGGTAGGTACTGCAGGCCAAAGCAAGACCAAGTCGAGGCGATATCAGACTTGTCACACCACTGTACCCCATTTCATGCTGATCATTAATGTTTTAGATTTATACAAAAGTAGTACAATCCATGATCGCAATCAAATGAGCAACAACAAAAAGTGGAAGGTTGGAAGACTTAAAACACCCAACAATTTTTTTTTATTTTAGTGTCAATATGACTATACGTAATCACAATTTACGAAGACTTCACATGTGTAAATTAACATATGTCATGCTAATGAGATTTTCAGATTTCTTCAAAAGTTGGATCACAGCAGAATCTTACATGGTGTGGAGGGTTAAGAGAGAAACAACGAATACCAATTTCAAATAAATTTATAACCAACTCCTCTTGATGGTATACTATAAGATGTGGGTAATGAAAGTGTGATATTTTCATCCAAATCCATCAAGAATTTACCAGACATCTTGTACATGTATGACTTCATATATGCAGCTCTGTTAGGTTGGTAATAATTTACAGGATTTATGATTGATGATTTCACACTTATCACTGATCTTTGCATAGAAAATATGGGTCCCTGCTACATTGGTACACTCTCAGAGTCTACATTGATAGTTTCTAGATGATTTGGATTTGGCTGTGGACATACAGTAACCAAAGTCAGTACGAATAATTCTGACATCCTAATTATTCACATGAAATATAAGTACTGAACCATGTCTGTAATACAGAGTGCTAGATATTTGTTAACCTGTATCAATATTACAGCATCCAACATTTTAGGACAGCATTACAGTGGCAAACATTTCTCAAATCATAGCCTTCTTGTAATATTCTCACCTACTCCATATGGATCATTATTGACTAAGGCTGGTTCAGTTTCTAGTTGTGAATTGATCTCGCTGACCTCACCAGTAACAGGAGAGAAGAGATCACTTGCTGCCTTCACACTCTCTAAAGCTCCAAACTCACCTGAGGATACAAAAAGAACAAGACTACATTCATTCCACAAGTCTGAAAGGTATACAGTCAAACTTGTCTATAGCGACCACCCAAGGGAAACACAAAAAGTGGTCTTTGTAGACAGGTGGTCTTTGTAGACAGGTTCCTTTAGTACATGTTTCAATGAGAAACCATTTTCAAGGAAAACAAAAAATGTGGTCTTTGTAGACAGGTGGTCACCAAAGCAGGTTTGACTGTATTAGTAATGTAAAAACAGGAAATTTCACATGAAGGAAACTTTGTCAAATTTCAAGAGTGGTTCGGATGTGCTGAAGTTTCATGCTGGAAATAACAGAACCACACATGCAGACTTCTTTCATATAGTAAACACACATTTTTATGATGCAATAGATGACTAATTTTACATTACATTTACAAATCATACGTATAAACAAAACGGATTAAAATGCAGAACATATGAACTTCATGAAAAGACATTTATGGAAAGGAGAATGAGTTGGCATATATTTAAAACAGATTCTTAACTTATCATAAAACATGATATTGATGATATTCTATTATAAAAAGTTATTCTTAAAAACAATGAATTTAATCTGAATTATACTCACCATCTTGGTCGAAACTTTCTCCAACTTCTGGCAACTGCACATACACAATATCACCAAGTTTTTCCTGTAAGAAAGGACGACAATGACTTTAATACTGATATCATTCAATGTTTTTTATTAAATATCATGATTTGACCAAGCCTATTAAGGCTACGGAGAGCTAACAAGCTAGTATATCCTCAAAATCGTAGACTCACATCAGAAATACTTGAAATCTTCAGGCAGGATTTAGAAGCATCCTGTTATAAAAGGCAGCTGCTGTACAGGATGATGCCCTATCAACTACAAAAAGATGCACCCCTTGTAGATTCCAGGATGCTGTAAACATTCTCCATTGGCCCTTAACCAAACATTATTAGTTTCTTTTTAAGTTTTAACCTAACTCTGCTCATTGTAAAATGTACATCCTAGGTTTTCTCTTATTCACTTGATGTATCCCCAATCATCACTCATCTGAATGTGGCTCTTGTAGAAGCGAGTCTCTGATAGGATTATCTCTACAAGGTACATGATAATATCCCCTCACAGTGCCCTTTCCTCACCATTCATTCCTCTTTTCTCTACTTCAGGCCACATTACCTGTGCATAGTCTGTGATTCCTATGGTTCCGATCCCTTCTTCTGTTGTGACCCATTCATGGTCTTTGCTGAACTTCTTGTCTGAAAGGGAAATAAATACAAGATTCTTATTGATTTGGATTTTGTAAGCCAGGTAAATGTCTGGCAATGTAGGCAGGTTCTGTCAACATATCCATCTACCAACCATAGCATAGGCAGCAAAGACTGCAGTCTGTGTTTAATCAAAGACCCGTGGCAATGATGGACGTCTTTATTCCTCCTTTTCAGACATAGAGAGTGTTTGGTGGGTCTACTCTTATCACAACACCAAAAAGACATAACACACCACTGTGTGAACATCATAGGGAATGAAACAAGACAAGACTAGAACCTCCGAATTTAAAAGAACATCAACCAGTGGCGGATCCAGGAATTTCTTACCGGGGGGGCACAACATCGCATGGGGTGAAATATATGAAAAACGATGGAGCGAAGCGACAGAGTGAGGCGTCAGCGGCGAGGGAGCGGAGCGACCAAGAGGGGGTGGGTCGATCTGGGAGGGGGTCAGAACCCCCTCCGTGAGTAGGAAGCATTTGCAATTTTAGAACCACATTAGGCGCATTTTCAGGCACTTCCTGGAGTAATATGACGTAAAATTGCTTTCTCCTACCCCAGGGGTGGATCTAGCTTTTTGCTAAGGGGGTTGACCCAATGACGATGTTGATGAGCCGCATAGCGGCGAGGCGATTTTGTTTGTTTGTTGCTATTTTGAACCCCCGTAAGTGATGTTTTCCTGGCATCTACTATCACAATGGAGACCATAAAAAGCAGTGCATGATAACATCTTTTTAAATCAAGTAACAGTTTAATACACAGTTATATCCAGAGTGGGGGAGGCTGACCCAATGACGATGCAGAGCATCGTCCACGAGCTGCATAGCGGCAAGGCATTTTTTTGGGGGCTATTTTGAACCCCGTAAGTGATGTTTTCCTGGCATCTACTAACACAATGGAGACCATCAAAAGCAGTGCATGATAACGTCTTTTAAAATCAAGTAACAGTTTAATACACAGTTATATCCAGAGTGGGGGAGGCTGACCCAATGACGATGCAGAGCATCGTCCACAAGCCTCATAGCGACGAGGCATTTTTGGGGGGCTATTTTGAACCCCGTAAGTGATGTTTTCCTGGCATCTACTAACACAATGGAGACCATAAAAAGCAGTGCATCACAACGTCTTTTTAAATCAAGTATCATTTTAATACACACAGCCTTTTTACACACAACTAAAATTCATTGTACCTAGAGCTGATTAGTTTAAAGCTGTTTAACTCAACAGCTTTAAACAGCTTTAAAGTAAATTTTCCCTGTGTGAACGTCGTTTATACGATGTTCGACAGATCTGGTCGCGATTCATACCCCGTTCAAAGCAGGCTGCAGATACGAAGTCTGTATCTAGAGAGCAAGACATTTTGTGTGTGAACGGATATACGTGTTTAAACTGGGCGGGCACTGCTCTTTAAACGCTCAGTAGGGCCACTGCCCATTTACGAGCAGTGACAGAGCAGTGAATCTCGAAAGACCGCACCGAAATTTTCTGTGTGTGAATGATGTTGTATCTAAAGCTGATTAGTTTAAAGCTCTTTTAACTAATCAGCTTTAAAGAATTTTACCCGTGTGTGAAAAGGCTGCAAGTTATATCCAGAGTGGGGGTTTGACCCAATGACGATGCAGAGCATCTCCACGAGCTGCATAGCGGGGAGGCATTTTTTTTGCTATTTTGAACCCCCATATTGTGATGTTTTCCTGGCATCTACTATTACACAATGGAGACCATCAAAAGCAGTGCATGATAACGTCTTTTAAAATCAAGTAACAGTTTAATACACAGTTATATCCAGAGGTGGGGATTGACTCAATGACGATGCAGAGCATTTTTTGTTTGTTTTTTGCAGCCCAAGGGGGGGAGGGGGTTAAAGTTTAAACCCCCAACCCCCACCTGTCCTATATTCGCCACTGTTCCCCCTCCAATGAGAACCACATTTGGCACATTAATGTCCACCGGCACTTCCTGGAAAATAAAAAGGCCTCCTCTTAAATTGGCCCCAAACATCTTTATTTTCTTGTAAATAGCGATTAATTTTTTATAAAGACAACTAGTCCTTCTACTAGTTCTAGAGTAAAACGACAAAGAAGTTTGATTTCTTGTTAAAATCATTTGCATGAATAGAAATGGATGCTTTGTGTCCATTAGTTGGAAGATCTTTTCAAAATATTATTCTTAATTACAGCACGTATAGACTCAAGTATATGTTTTCATTTCAGAGTTATGGTGTGACACAGTTAGGGATCCGTTATATCTCAATTTCCTTCCAGACATTTTCATCAATTTACACTCTGAGGGGGGAATATCTGGTCAGATGTCTATCAACATATTAATGTTTGCAGCTGAAATCCACTTCTTCCCGAACATATTTCCGAACTTCCAGCCAGCATATATCATTCATCCCTAATGTGCCAGCTTGTAGAAAGTCAATAAATGAAATGAAACCCTACAAATGTGGCTGTAAACATAGAAATTGAATATGAAAGATGAACAAAAATAATGATTATATATTGTGCTTTTTATTTGCAAAAACACCAGGTTCCACAAATGAAGATATCACAACAAACATAGATATGTCCCACAAGACATCATGTTTGTTGCATAAGGATGTGAGGAGTGAGAGTGTTTGCACGAGTAGAAATCTGTAAACATGGATAATATGCAAATGATTATATGCCCAAGAGATCCACAACTATGTGAACAAATCGCAGGAAAAGATGCTCTGTTCATGAATTATTATGCACACTGCAAAATTGCGTGCCCCCCCCCCCGCCCCTTTCCCGGTAAAAAAAAAACACCTTCTTATAATATCATCCCCCTTTCTTTCTTTTCCCTTCTCATTATTTTCCTTTCCCCCTTTTTCTCTCCTCCGTCTTTCCCCCTTTCTTCCTTTTCTCTCCTCTCTCTTCCCCATTCTTCCTTTCACCCTCCTTTTTCTCTCTTCCCTCTTTTCTTCTTCTTCTTCTTTCTCTCTTCCCTTTTCTTTCTTTTTCCCCTCCTTTTTCTCCTTTTCTCCCTTTTCTTCTTTTTTCGGGGTCACGTGCCCCCTGTGCCCCCCTGGATCCACCACTGTCAACAACAAAAATAACCAAACACAAAATCTAGACAAGTCTAAACTCTAGGCCTACTGACTGTGTCTAGATCTAGACTAATTTACTAAGCATTGTATTTGTAAACTAAATGAATAGGATTAGAATAGAATATTAATTAACTAGTAGAGTCTAGTAGTAGTACCAGAGCCAGAGAGGCTAGACTGCCTAGACTGGCTAGAGTGAGGGAGTAGAGCTAGAGACAGAGTCTAGAGTATACTATAGAACAAGATATCAATGAATGGTGATTTGTACATGTAAGTGAACATGACTGCAGAACAAGGTTTATTTTAGCAGACGACAATTATTTCACAAAAGACACAAAGCTAGCAATCCGACACACACCCACGGCACGGCATGCGGTACACCCACGTTCCACTCTCATCTCACTGAAGCTGAAGCTGCGCATGCAGCCGATTTTTTTTTCCATAACGTAGATTTCAAGGGATGGGCACACACTGAACCACAATGAGCAAATTGTACATGAAAATGTTGCATTTTTCTCACCGCTATTTAAGACAGCACTAATTGTCACCGGTCTTGAAAATGTAAATGTTGAATGCAAAGGCTTAGACAGAGATCGACACTTTTCTAACACACGAAAAGTCGGTCTCAGTCGAGAGGAGAGACACCGTGTCAATGCAGTGAAAGCCATTTCGGAGAATAAATTCGCACAGAGCAGTGCAGTGAACCCGCGCCGCCTCAGTTAAACCGTCCAACTCCTGTTCCAACTGGCCGTCAGGGTGCAGGAGACGAGGCGGAGAATATAGGAGGTCGTGGGGATTGAAATGGATGTCGTAGCACCGTCGATCCGATCTACCATGGGTGGCACTCCGTTCAAAGAACAATTAGGACATATCCCACATGCCACATTCTTGATATGTAATCTATATTAAGTTAAAGTTGGGGGATTGTTTGCATAGGGAAATATTTAGCCAAGAAAAGAAACATATAGGGCCTACCCAGACGTTGTGTGTCCGCGGTTATTACAGAAGTTTACAAGCAATCATTTCATATAGTTACGTTGGACAATATATTATGAAGGACGAATATTCATGGTGGTCGATGGTAAGTGCTATATGACAGTGGCGGATCCAGGGGCCCGGGCCCCTCCTCTGGCAAAAAATCTACTTAAATTGAGCCCTTTTTTGTTTTGAAAAAAGGAGACGGGCCCCCTAGCTCCCAGTGGCAAAAAATAAAATAAAATAAAGTGATGCTCACTACTATACCCCGCCGCGCCCCATGCACTGAGCGAAATATCGACCGGCGCGATTTTTCAAATTCCTGGGAGCAAAAAAAAAAAAAACGCTGCTCACTATACCCCCGGCCGGATTTTCAAATTTTCTCAAGAAGTGGGCCCCTTAATTCTTTGGTCCCCTCCCTCGCCGCCGGCTGGATCCCCTGCAATATTAGGCCAAGAGCATTAGTTTTAACATGGACATTGCTCATAACAAGCTGATTTTTTCAGGATAGGTCCAGGAATATGTCTACGATAACATACTAAAAGTCCTCATAAATCCTCCTTGAGCGTTTTCCGCAATCCAAGATGGCGTCCAAAATGGCCGCCATTTCCTGAATTTCTTATAACTTTGCTATATTTATAATGTCTAGATATATGTTTTTTAGCATAAGGAACTCATTAAAATACTTATTGGTAAATTTTGAAACACACAAGTAGCAGTAAAACTACCTGAGCCCTTCCCGAAATCCAAAATGGCGTCCAAAATGGCCGCCATTTCCTGAATTTCTTATAACTTTGCAACTAGATAACCCAAATACAAAATTTAAATGTCTAAATATATGTTTTTCAGCATAAGGAACTCATTAAAATATTTATTGGTAAATTTTGAAACACACAAGTAGCAGTAAAACCACTTGAGCCCTTCTTGAAATCCAAAATGGCGTCCAAAATGGCCACCATTTCCAATTTTATCTCTTTGTATTAAAGTAGATACGTTCTGAATATAATCAAATGAAATCGCTAAAGCGTTTCATACATAATGACTTTAAGATATAGGTGCGATATGAATGTTGCTTTGCTGCAGCACTATAGTTGGAGGTAGACTTTCTAGCAGAAAGGACGAACTCAGAGAACTGCGACCGATTGCCCGTTTGTATGCAATGTGACGGTAGTCATCAAGAGATTCAAAACTGCTGGCCCTATACAGCTTAAGAAAGAAGGCTTCCCCAGCTCTTTTTACCTCGTCATGGGTACTGTCTGCGAAGGTATCAAGCAAGTCATAGTCCTGTTTCTTGTGGACCATATTGAAAGTTTTACGCTTGGCTGACGGTAGATTGCAGAGACCGTATCATATCCTGTCACAGCATGAAGAAACATCAGGTGATTTCTAGTGTCCCCTATGGCATGCTAAATTTCATGAATGTTGAAGACCGTGACAGAATTACTGCGGCATAGCATGTGCATATCTGTGGAAGTGGGTGCCCGAGCAACTAGCATGACAAGTAAGTCTGTGTCCGTACCAACGACAACAACTGGCACCTGTTCTGACTCTGCTACTGCTAGTGCTGTGGAGACAATATCAGGGTGTCGGCATCTGCTTCTGCCTGCTTGATACGTATATACCAGCCATGAGCATTTTGTCACGTAGAGTTTATATAAGTCTAATCTTATTGTTGCTGTTGGCTAGGAAAGCTGCTTGGGTTGTGGTTGTTGGCATATTATCATCAAATATGATGTCACTAGAGGTACATTCTGGGCTATTCATCTCTGCTCAGCTACCTTTATCGAAGTTGCACTTTCATAGCCATCGAACACCACGTACCGTCGAATGAGCTCCATAATGCTTAAGGATGTATGAAATATATGACTGAACAACATCAGCATTGGTTGACGGTTGTGGCCAAACAACTGATTGCAGTAGGTGACCACCATCTAAAACAAAGAGACCATTTTCTGGCAGGTTGGATTGCTTGCTGGTGAACAACTTCAGCAGGAGACCCAGCGAACTCTTTGTTGGCTTCCGCATCACCCACCTTTGAGAGGGAAAGTGGCTGGGGAGCAAGTTCATATTAAAGCAAAGAACGATTCCATCTCAGTGCTGTTATTCAGTTTCATATCCAGCAAATGGTGATGTGCCTGCAGCCATTCAGCAAAGAAGCATCTATCTTTATTGTCTCTTGACCTGGTACTTTGCCGCAGTGGCGGATCTAGAGGGGTTGACCCCAAAAAAAATCCGGGACCATTTTTTAAATCTTATCTTTCATTTTCACACACAGATTTTCAAAAATTTTCCCTACTGTGGGAGGGGACACCCTCCCACACCTCGCTCGCTCCGCTCGCTTGGACTCGGTCGCTACGCTCCTCGCATACCACCCCAACCCCTTTATAAAAGCTGGATCCGCCCCTGTGCCGTATGTCTTTATGTTGCTCTGATGTACCAGTTTGTACTCCGGTGAACTGTTTCAGTTCATCACAAAATAGGAACACAGCGAGGAAGTGCATGCATGAACCCACTTTGCCAATACTATCTGCGATTCCACGTCCACGAGTCATTCCTCCAGATGTTTTCAGCTGCCGCATCAGGAACTGTTCAATGGTCTGATCAGAGATGTTTCCACCCCAGAATGAATCCACACGGCGGATGGTGAAGTATCCCTTTTCTGCGAATTGTGTATATTTCCTGGTATGGTTTGCTCTAGGGCTTCCATCTGTTGTAAATACAATCTGGAAGATTTGGCATAGGGAAGATGTCCTGCAGCATGGAAATGTATCATTTCCCTCACACAGCTGAGATGGAGCTTACAGTCCCCTGTCCTTTCAGCTCGAATGAAACATTGCAGAAGAGACACTTAATTGTCGGATATACTGCACCCAAAGCTTCCCTGTCCTACTTTGTCTTGGTGCCCGGTCAAGGAGTTGTGAAATGATCTGACTTAACTGTTTGACACACTCCTCCTCAGCTACATCAGTCGCCTTCTTGTCCTGGTTGAGAAGTGCACCATACAGATTCGGTAAGTGGTCCTTATCTATGCTGTCTAAGATGCCAGGTTTACCCATCAATATGCCAATGAGGGCAGCTGCAGTATGAATGTGAGCACGAAGAGAACGGGAAAATGCATGACCAGAATGCATATGTATGACAGACCTTTTGGCGTACACTGTCTCCCATAGCTCTGCAATTAAGTCCACTTCCGTCCATGATGTGGCCTATGCTGCCGAGATATGACATGAGGAGGTGAAATCCACCAAGACGGACGATTACTTTGTCTAGGTCTTGAAAAGAAGCTACAATCTCTGCTGTCTTGTATGTTACTGCCAGATTCTCAAGTTATGCTTTTCACATTGTGACTGTGCCGTGTAGATGGTAGTCGGATTGGATAGGTCCAAATTGAGGAAGGTCAGAGTTTCTATTCTCGTCCTCTCGTACTGGTCACTATGCATGGCCACTTTCATGAAACCACTCCATGAAGGACACAAGTCTAGTTCTTGAACATAGCCAGCTACCCAAAGGGCGTCTATGGCAACTGCGGATCAGAGAGACGGGAGCTCCTGGTCAGGTTTCTTGAGGGGATCTATTACTGCAGACTGCAAGCCAGGAACAGCAGGTTTGCTGTTTGTCTTTATCGGAATATGTCCAAATGCTCCAACTTTGTCAGCCGATTGCAATTTTACTGAACGTTTAATGGGTGAAATATCCACAAACCCAGGCGGAGTAACACAATTAAGCGCTTGTTGTGGAAAGTGTTGTGACCAGTTACTGTCGCTACGTTAAAGCCCAAGTCCACTCCGATTTTCAAAAATTATAACATGTTGTAAATAAATCAAAAGTTAAAACTGCCAAATATCACGGGCGTACTTCAATCAGGTGATTTTTAAGAGCGATTTTTGTTTCGGGTATTTCGAGCAAAACATTTATATTGCTGTACGGATGTGACGTATGCTCCTCACAACGAAAGTGCCAGCGGTATACATTCTGACAATAGGCTATTTTCGTAATGTAACCAATTTATGCATACGTCTTTGTGAAGTTTCTATACAAACTATTTCATTCACCTGATAAGAATAATAGTGTTTCATTATTCTTATCAGGTGAATGAAATAGTCGAGAGGCACTTCACAAAGACGTATATTAAATTGGTTACATTACGAATCTGTGTTGGGGACCCTACGTCACAACCGACTCGCTCATTAACTTGTTTTTTGCTCATTAAAAAAAAATATTAAAAATAAATCTGAGCACCATTTTCCAAAACCAAGTTATATTTGGGCTTTTTAGATTTTTGTCTATCTAATCAGCTCAACTTTTCAGTGGAGTGGACTTGTACTTTAAAGTCGGCATAGTCCAAAACAAATTGGGTAAAACCGCCCAGGTGATAGGATGGTTCATTATTTGGCAGGAGGGCTTGTTAAAACCGCTGTACTTCTTTATAGTCATCAGCAAAACTAGACCTGGGTCTACTATAGCAGAAATGATGGCATGTGCTATTGAGGTGCATTTCCTGTTTGAAACCGTGTGACTTTTGCCTTTGCTGTTCACTAAATTATGTATGAAACGCCTTATCGACCTTGGTACTAATGTGTCTCCATTTTCAGTTCCATCTAATGTTGAGTACTCTTCACTTTTGTACACTGTCAGTCTGATATCGTTGAGGATGATGGAAGCAGCCATATGTGTGTGCGCACGTGTGGGTGTGTGTGTGTGTGTGTGTGTACTTTATGCCTAAGAAGTAATTTTTATGAAAATGTTTTTTGTACTGATATGTATTTCAATGGTGCTATTCTAGTCTAGACATTTGATCATATTCAGAACGTATCTACTTTAATATAATGAGATAAAATTGAAAATAATGGCCATTTTGGGTGCCATTTTGTATTTCGGGAAGGGCTCAAGTGGTTTTACTGCTATTTGTGTGTTTCAACATTTATTAATAAGTATTTTAATGAGTTCCTTATGCTGAAAAACATATATTTAGACATTTAAATTTTGTATTTGGGTTATCTAGTTGCAAAGATATAAGAAATTCAGGAAATGGCGGCAATTTTGGGCGCCATTTTGGATTTTGGGAAGGGCTTAGTGGTTAATAGCTACTTGTGTGTTTCAAAATTTATCAACATGTATTTAATTGAGTTCATTATGCTAAAAAACATATATTCAGACATTTAAATTTTGTATTTGGGTTATCTAGTAGCAAAGTTATAAGAAATTCAGGAAATGGCGGCCATTTTGGACGCCATCTTGGATTGCGGAAAACGCTTAAGGAGGATTTATGAGGACTTTTAGTATGTTATTCTAGACATATTCCTGGACCTATCCTGAAAAATTCAGCTTGTTATGAGAAATGTCCATGTTTAAGCCTATTTTGACCTAATGCTCTTGATGTAAATGAGGGTTTAAACCATGGGTTAAATCTAAACCTCCTTTGTGAATTCGGGCCATTGTGTCCATTGTTGTATCTAACCCTAACCATATCCTGGTCCTAAAACACAGTTTTTAACATTAGCATTATCCTCTCAAACATCAACGTATCACCATATCAACATCACCAACACTATACCCCCTCTCTCTCTCTCTCTCTCTCACTCTCCCAATCACTCTTTAGTATCTATCTATCATTCTTCTCTTCTCTTTGCTGTACTTTTTAAAGTTTCTTTTGCATCACCAGGACAGGGGCGGATCCAGCCGGCGGCAAGGGAGGGCGCCAAAAAGGAGCCCACTTCGTGCGAAAATTTGAAAATCGTGCCGGTCGATTTTTCGCTCAGTGGGGTAGTGAGCAAAAATAAAAATTTTGGCACCCGAAAAAATTTTTGCCCTCCGGGAAGGGTAATTTTTTTCCCACCGCCACACCCCCCCTTGGGCGCCGGGTGTAGTGAGCACAATTTTTTTTTTTTGGCACCCGAAAATTTTTCCTACGGGAAGGGTGATTTATTATTCTACCACCACCACCCCCCCCCCTTGGGCGCCAGGGGAGGGGGCCCATCTTCTTCTTTTTTTCAAAAAAAGGGTGTTTTTACCTATTTTTTTCCTAGGGGAGGGGGCTAGGGCCCCCCGAGCCCCCTCCCTGGATCCGCCACTGCACCAGGAAACCCCTAATATGTCTTATGCTTGCACCTAATTGTCAGGGTTCACAAGGCATTGATCAAGCTTCGCTTATCTTGGAGCCCTCGCCAGTTCTGTTTAAAACAAGTTTATATTACTCCATGTATATCACCATCACCAACGCCATCACCACATCACCATCACCACCACTATCACTGCAATAATGACCATAACCAACACTATTCACCATAAATATCACCATCACCACCACCACTGCCACTACCTCTACCATGCATTCCCATCACCTCACCACCACCTTAACTATCACCATCACCATCACCACCACTACCACCATGCACCACCACCACCATCATAATAATCATCCTCATCACAACCACCATCACCACCACTATATCACTACAATCATGACTATCACCAACACTATCACCATAATTATCACCTTTATCACCACCACTGCCACTACCCCTACCATTCCCATCACCTCACCATCACGGTATCACCATCACCACCACCACAACCATCATCATCATCACCACCACTACCATCAGCAGCAGCCTTTTCAAAACGTGTTGTCAAAATCCTTTTGTACCAAGTATAGTCTGTAGCAATGACTGTGGGTCAAAAGCCCTTACACATTGTTTTTTCAGTCCGAAAACAATTGCTGACATATTCGCATTGATTTTGTGCATTAGAATACAAAAGGTAATAATTGCAACTTAGACTTATGAAACTAGGGCTCACAAGCAAAATTCATGATAGGCTATATTCCCTTTGCTGTGATGACACAATCTTGACTTCTCTTGCATTTCTTGTTTAAAGTAAACCTTGTCATTGAGTCATTCAAAATGGAAAAAGTTTACTTGCATGGATGCTATCTACCTAACTTTATGAAAGTCTACCGTCAATATCTTTGTTAGTTTCATTATGACTTTCTTTCTTACATTAACTTGATTTTTGAGGCTAGTAAACCTCCAATTTTTCATGTGCTGTTCGAGACAAATACCTTATGCACTTTTCACACCTTAAACACGTGAAATGGTGCAATGGACAAGTGAGAAGTGAGATTTTAGATATCATGAGACAAGAAGTTAACTAATTCAAGGTTATCATCTGGATTATGAATCATGAAGCAGGATTTAACTTTTAAAAGGACAAGCAAGTCAGGAGACGAGGCGGAGAATATAGGAGGTCATGGGGATTGAAATGGATGTCGTAGCACCATCGATCCGATCTACCATGGGTGGCACTCATCAAAGAACAATTAGGACATAATTATCCCACATTCTTGATATGTAATCTATATTAAGTTAAATGTGGGGTATTGTTTGCATAGGGAAATATTTAGCCAAGAAAAGAAACATAATGCCTACCCAGACGTTGTGTGTCCGAGGATTACAAGAAGTTTACAAGCAATCATTTCATAGACTTGCGTTGGACAATATTATGATGGACAACTATAATGATGGTTAGTGCCCTATGATGAATATTTTTTCGTTAAATCTGAAGGTAAAAGAGAAGGCTTTATGTAGTAAGTATCCGCGGACACCCCCAGTCATATAGCTAATTAATTAAACTAAATTAATAGATCTGCCCAGGGGTGTGACGGTTAACTATAGTCAACCAGAAAGGCTCATAATTTTCCTTGTTTTCATACAATGATCACATTATAAGCCTGAATGATGAGAGATCCGAACTGGTACGAAAATAAGCCTTACGCAAACATCGCGGTCACGGTTAAAAATAATGTTTATTTACCCCTCAAGTTGAACCCAATTATCCCTAGAAACCCGTCCATGCATGCTCTTACAAGAATGCAAAGAACTTCTAAATAGCAGCTAAGTCATGTCATGCAGTTGTACCAGAATTTGATATATTACATGCAGCCATCAGACAAGCTGAAGTTGACGCAACTTGACTGCTTAAAGCCCCTCTAAAGTGTTGAGAGCTCCAAATTCGCCAAAAAGTTGATGGCAAAATTTCACTTAAATTGTATCATAATGTGAAAAAGGATGTCATTTAAGACACACTTCTGCAAAGATTTACCCCCTAAAAATGTGTTTGAAGACAAATATTGATAAAAGAATACATTATTTGGGTTTTCTGTTGTACGCAGAAGAAAAAAAAATTTTGTATTGGTCTTTCATTCGACTTCATACACATTTGTTTTGAAAATCCTTGCATAGAATTTAATGTGTCTTAAATAACATCCTCTTTCACATTTTGATACAATTTAAGTAAAATTTTGAATTAAATTTTTGGGGCTTGCAACACTATTGTCTTTAGAGGGGCTTTTCATTGGTTTACAATGAGAGTGGTTCCATGTTTTCTGGATAATTATCTACCTCTCAAAATGTTGGTACATTGTCTCTTGGTCGATGAGTCAGCTTGTAAGAACCAAATAGATAAATAAATACAGACTGATATGACTGGCTCGTAATCACGATCTCTATGCATAGATTCAAGAGCGCCATCTAGACCATCACACTCCTCGATATATTATATACGACATGATGCTCCTTCTCCGTGGCTGCGCGGACTACTTCGAACATGCACAATAATTCCTAATGTGTCCACTGTTGTATCTAACCCTAACCATATCCTGGTCCTAAAACACAGTTTTTAACATTAGCGTTATCCTCTCAAACATCAACATGTCACCAGCACTAACACCATTATCACCATCACCATCATCACGACCACCTTTTTGATCATTATCACCAACACCATCATTATATCATCATTACCATCACCAACACCATCACATTAATTATCACCATCACCATCATTACCACCACCATTTTGATCACCATCTCCAACACCATAATAAATATCCCTATCACCACCATCACCACCCTTATCACTACAATCATGACCTTTACCAACACTATCACCATCATTATCACCATCAACACCACCGTTGCCACTATACATTTTCATCACCTCACTACCACTCCAACCGTCACCATTACCATTACCACCACTACCTCCACCACCACCACCACCAACACTACCACCACTAGCATATATGGTGGAGCAGGTGACCACACCCCGGGCCGGCCAATGCAGTTCGTATATCAATAAAAAACAAAAGTATACCCAACTTTGGCAGATTCCCATTTAAAAGTTATAACCTGTGTGACCTTGAATTGTATTTCATATCAAAAAGTATCTAATATTCTGTCTAATTAATGATATCTTATTCATAACTCTGCTGCCACTGATGACTGCATGAGCAGCAGCCTTTGCCTTTTATACCAAGTATGGGCTGAAGCAATGACGGTGGGTCAAAAGGCCTTACGCATTGTTATTTCAGTCCAAAAATAATTGCTGACATAATTCGTATTGATTTTGTGCATTAGAATAGAAAAAGTAATAATTGCACCTCAGAAAAGGCACATTTACAAGCAACATTCATAACATAATCTTTGTTGTGATGACACAATCTTGGCTTCTCTCGCATTCCTTGTTTAAAGTAAGGCTTGTCATTGAGTCATTCAAAATGGACAAAGTTTACTTGCATGCATGGATGCTATCTACCTATCTTTTCATTAAAGTCTACCGTCAATATCTTCGTTAGTTATCATTATGACTTTCTTTCTTGCATTTACTTGATCTTTGAGGTTAGTACACCTCCGAATTTTCATGTGTTCGAGTCAAATACCTTATGCACTTTTCACACCTTAATCACGTGCAATGGTGCAATTATGGACAAGTGAGAAGTGAGATTTTAGATATCGTGAGACAAGAAGTTAACTAATTCAAGGTTATCATGTGGATTGAAACAAAGTCCTGTGAACAATGAAGAAACTAGGCGTTGTGGCGTGCGCCTGTAATCCAGATAACAGTGGAAGTTACAAACTGATTCAGCCGAGGACGCAGGTTCGAAACTGAGTCACGTCTTTCGGATGGTGACGTTAAATGTCGGTCCCCAGACGTAAATAATCATATCTGATTGATACACGTCTGTAAAAACCCAATACACACACACGAAATGAATCTTAAAGCAGGATTTAACTTTTAAAAGGATTTAAGACCAAAGTAACGAATGAATATGGCCTAACCCACATTTGGTGCAGCAGCAAAAATTTGGTGCAAGGAGAATTTGACGGCATTTAAAGGGAGTGTATCCCTTCTGCAGCCAACATCAAATTCTGTAGAACTTTGCAGGAATTGTAAATATGATTGTCACGTAAACTATGTCTTATCTGTTAAATTTAAAGGTTAGCAGTGTCCTAGTATTATAATTATGCAAGGAAACCCGTTTACTTTCTACACTCTTAAAGTCAGCGAGTAAATTTTGCCGAGTAAAACAAGTTGAGTAACAAAATGAGCAATTCAGTACTCAAGCTGGAGTAAGACCTTGATTTTAGTGGTACTCGTCACCCGAGTAATTTGTTACCTTCGATAAAGAGTAAATCAATGACTCAACGTTGAGTACGAATTTCATTTGTGTCAATTTTGAGTAAACTACGGTTGGGTATTACGCGGCGGCAGGTAATAAATAACTCAACATTGATCTCTGACCTGATTTTACCTCGGGTGCGAGTGAAAGTTTGATCGATGGAAAGTGTAACTAACAGCTGGCTCGTGCATGCGCATGCGCGCACGTGCACGTGCAGAATTAAAGCTAGATGCGAAAGAACTGAGAGTGAGATATGGATGTGACTGTCGAAGAAATTCTGAGCTCATGGAGCATGGAAGAGTTACAACCTACATTTTTAGGTAAGTATTCCTCATGCTAATTTAATAATGCTACTGTGTGATATTTAGTCAAGATATTTTGATCAAGATTGTGAAATTATTGTTGTCATGCACTGTCAATGTCATTATGCCTAGACTAGTCTATGTGATTGTGAACTTGGGCGTGCGTGCATGCATTAAAGGTACTATGTCCCTTTTGCAGGCCAATAAAATGAAAAGGTTAAATTCCAAGCAATGGCATTTGAAAGATAATACTAATTAAAACTCCCCTTAAAAAAATGGGGCTTCAAAATGTCTGTAAATGGGAAAATAAAGACTAATAGTCTTGGTTTTCAGACCATTGTACCGCATGGTCGTAAGTTTTATGCTGCGCAAAGATTCAATCAGTTTAATTTTGGCCATTACAAGAAGTGGGTTATTGATGAAGACAAATCTTTTACAGCTCATTTTATGTATGTTATTACCAAAGAAGAAGAAAAGTCAGTCAGTCACTCAATACTGACAATAGTGTCTGACAGTGAGGTCTAGCAAGTAAACGGGTTTCCTTGCATAATTTGAATATTAGGACACTGCTAACGTTTAAATTTCACAGATAGGACATAGTACATGACACATTCATAATTCCTGCAAAGTTCTACAGAATTTGAGATTGGCTGCGAAAGGGACATGGTATCTTTAATTCAGTGACCGGTAATAGCTAGCCTACTTTGCATTTGTATTAAACACGTAGGACCTATTTGGCATGGCCTGGGGTAAAGCTACAGTCCCATATACGTCCCGGACCGTCCCGGACCATCCCGGACCCCATCCGGGGTGATCCGGGATTCGGTCCGTGTTGACACCGTGTTGGCACCGGGGTGGTCCTGGATGGTCCTGGATGGTCCTGGATGGTCCTGGGCGGTCTGGAGTCGACCCCGGATGTTTTTGACGGTCAAAAACTGCCGGGGTGGTCCGGGACGGTCCGGGACAATAGTTTGATCCGGGGCGATCCGTGTAGCCACCGTGCTGGGTCCGGGGTCATCCGTAGTGGCGCCGGGGCGGTCCGTGTTGATCCGTGGCAGTCCGGGAGTGAGTTATTGACCCCGGATCACCCCGGCGCCCCTACGGATGATCCCGGACCCAGCACGGTGGCGACACGGATCACCCTGGACCAGCACGGACCGGCACCGGGATGGTCCAGTGTCATCCGTGTTGGCACCGTGTTGGCACCGGGGTGGTCCGGGACGGTCCGTGGCGGCTCCGTGCTGGGTCTGGAATGATCTGTACTGCTGCCGGGGCTATGCCCGGACGGTCCGGGGCGGTCCGTAGTGGTACCGTGTTGGGTCCGGGGAGACGGTCGGCGGTTGCGATTTTTGAACAAAACATCCCGGACCATCCCGGATCACCCCAGACCATGGTCCGGGATGGTCCGGAGTGGTCCGTGCTCGTCCGTGCTGGTCCGGCTTTATATGGGACTGGGGCTTAACTCACTATGAATATGGCGGACAAAGAAAGCGGACAAAATATACAGTTCCTCAGGTAGACAAAGGAACATCCCTTCACTGATATTATGTAAAAATGTGTATAACAGGTGTCACATATTCACCTGTTCTACACATTTTTACATGATAAGGAAGTTTACAGATAGCACATGGTACAAATGACCCCAAATATCCACAGATCTTTTACACATGGAGAAGTTCCACTTTGAGCATCTTAGAATAATAACTGCCAATGTGCTTCATGAATAGGGGAGAGCGGGGCTAGTCCATCCTGGGGGCAAGTCCGCACACTCCGTGATTCTCAGCCTTGCGGTGATTGGATAAAACTTTCACTGATGATGTAATGACAAACTAGCCATACCGCACAACATACAACGGCACGAGGACATGTGCTCTTTGATAAACGAAATCACGCTAAAATTTCCATTTCAAGGGCACGTAAGTAAAAAAAATTGTCATGACATTTCTTGTGTTTACCCGTATACATTGATGAAGGTGGTTATGATAGTTTTTGTTGTTAACCAGGTATGGTATGTGTCTACTGAAAAATGCGGAAACAAGTCAACATTGGTTGTACATTTTGCCTAGAACAAGATTAACGACGATAACAGCCCCATGGGGCTAGTTTGCCCGTTTTTGACGGGTCATATTCACCCGGGGGCGGACTTGCCCCGCATTGAGGGGCGAACTTACCTCATTCAGTGTGGTTAGATCTTTAATTGAAAGTGAAAATATAGGCCCTAACCTGGCAACTTCAGTAAAGTTTAGTGACGATTGTGTCTATCCAACTTGATTTAATTCTTCATAAAAACTTATGACGTATAATATTTATTTCTTTTGACTGTTGACTTAATGTTGGTTTTCCTTTTTCAGAAAGGTACGAAATTACCAAAGAAAAACAGACCAGACCAGATGTAATGAGACAGGCCGTAGATCATTAGGGACTTTTAGATTTGCACGACGAGAACGTGGACTGCTACGTGGACATCCTTTTAAGGCAATGTGACGTCCTTTAAGGCACTGCCGGGCAGACTGTCAGTGCCGGGCAGTGCCTTAAAAGGACGTCACATTGCCTTAAAAGGATGTCCACGTAGCAGTCCACGTTCTCGTCGTGCAAATCTAAAAGTCCCAATTATCTTTCAACTGACGACGGCACCAGAAAACTGCCGAACTCTTTCGCATTCCACGTTCCAGATTGAGCATTCGCAGTTAACGACAAAACTACATGCTATTGGAAAGCACCTCATGGGAGATAAAGTTTTTCCTTTCTTTTTCTGAATAACGATTTGGTCGCACCACTACAGGAGTTTACTATGAGCATTGTAATAATTAATGTTACTGTTAGGTAAATGAACATTTGCACTAACATAGAATTGAAGAAGTAACACAAGGCTTCTCGAAACCTGCTCTTAGGAACCATTCCGGTGTTGTCTGTAATATTCGTTCCAGTGTTCAGTGCTGGGATAAAAAACCCATTCTACTCAGGTAGTGTTTTTGTTTTTGTTTCAGATTAAGGAAGGTGATTAATATGTTTGTATATGTGGAATGTTGCCAGTCGCATTTCTAATTGAAAGAAATCATAAGACACTGATAATATTCATTTTAGATTAGAGACTGTTTTCAGAGTTAAAAATGTTTAGTGACAAGATGCTCGAGACTTATCAAGGTATCACTTGTGCATTTTGTTATTCTTTGTTTTTCTTAATTTAATTGTTTCATTCCAGAGTATGGTAATCACAAGGATTTATAATTGGACATTCATTCTAGTACTTTTGCACTTAAAGATTTAAAGAAGAAAAAAATTACAATTCAAAATTAGCTGAAGTGTTTGTGTGTTCTTTTATTGTATCCGGTTCCTAATTATAATTTACAAAGATTTGTTTTATATTGTAATATTTGTATCATGTGAAATATGGAAACAAAAACTGAAGCTAAAACTGAAACTTGTTTCCCACTAAGAAGAAGGAAACAATTTGTTTTTCATGTTAACAAATTGCAATACTAAAAGTCGTTTAGCATGAATTTCTTGTGTGTTTTTTCTCTATTCCAGGAATCACAAAAAGCATTCTCCTTCCCAACATTACCAATCACGCAATGTGATTTCACAATTTTTGTGTGTGAGAAATCATTGAAAGAAATGCCACGAAAGTTATGTTATATAATATATCATTCTATATAGGCGTGGTCACAAGATGTGACCCCTTCAATATAGGCCTATATGGATTTGACGTGACATACAATATGAAGTCGTTTATCCAGACTACATCACTACGCCCAACCCCCCAATCTTGCCCACTGTTCCTTATTAATTAAACCCCTTAAAACGAAGTAGGTAATAAACACTCCTTTTGTATCCCCTTAACCGGCCCCTTCCTGGACCCCTCCCCACCCCCTAGCCCCTAATCTTCCAGGCTACATGACTATGCCTTCCTCTTTTCATCACCCTTAAACAATACTGCCCTCTGTTCATTAATAATAAAACCCTTAAAACAAGTAGGTAATATACACTCCTTTATATCCCCTTACCCCGACCCCCTCCCGAGCCCCTAATCATCCAGACTACATCACTACGCCCAACCCCCAATCTTGCCCACTGTTCCTTATTAATTAAACCCCTAAAACGAAGTAGGTAATAAACACTCCTTTTTATCCCCTTAACGCCCCTTCCGGACCCCTCCCCCACCACCCCCACCACTCTAGCCCCTAATCATCCAGGCTACATGACTATGCCTTCCCTCTTTTCATCACCCTTAAACAATACTGCCCTCTGTTCATTAATAATAAAAACCCTTAGATTCAATAACCAGTGTGTCACTTTAAAATCCGCCTGTGCGCGCCCATGTGCACGGCCGTATGACACAACGTATGTATTATATGCATGTAGAGCTGTTAACTGAAGTTAGAAACCCAAAATAATAAAACACACTAAAGTATAGGATAACCGAACTTTCAACTTTGTTTGGGTGACATTTCCGAGCATCCGAATGCTTCCGAAGACGTTGCTTCCAAGACCTATGATGCCGAAGATGACGTTCTGTGTGACGTCACAGGTCTACTAAATAAAATAATAAAATTCACTTTTTGGCTCAGATATATACTGTTTCGTATGTTTTTCAGCGTTTTAACCCTCTTGAAACCATTCTAAGGCGTTCCATGCGATACAATGTCAAAATGTTGGCTACAACATACATATCTGGGGCATTTTAGGTCATTACCTGGTATTTTACTACGAAAGTAATTGAGAGTGTTCCGTTAAAGCCCTAGTCGTGGGTGCGCCACCTACCGGTGGTTCCGGGAACATTGCGTCAAGTAAATGTATTCAAATTCATGGATTATTCCTTCCCAGGTGTGTGTGGTGCTGAAGCATTTAATTCACCTGCTATTATGCTTTGTACTGCAATAGCTAGAACGCGTATTGCATAAATAAGTTGGTTCTCTTCTGGTGTGAAGGTTTCTCATAAATAAAATAGATTTGTCAACTGCTATATTTTAGTATTTTTTAATGAATAAGTTACAATTGTTCCCCTGTAATGTATTTTTCACCAAATATAATCTCTATCTTCTCAGCTATGATTTGTCCTCATTAAAAAGTAAAGGTTTTGTTATTGATTTAAAAAATCTTTCCAACTAAAGCTTGGTGCATGATACATGTACAACTCCCCCTTGTACGTCACATTTTCAAGAAAATGGCTGCGCCCATGCCATGCTAAAAGGCTTCACATCATGCCAAGAATATCTTCATTTATATATATTTTGTACATTTTCGTAAGGAATATTGTGCATCAATAGGCAGGAATACATCTCATGTTTAAGAATATCGACACTTATTCTTTGGGGTTAAGGTTTCCTTTAAAGATTTGAAGAAAAAAATAATAATTCAAAATTAGATGAAGTGTTCTTTTATTGTATCCGGTTCCTGAAATCACAAGTTGCTTATACTTTATTTGTTTTGCCTAAACATCTATTCAACCAACTTGAAGATAGATATACAAAATTTAATATGAAATAATCCAGATAATAACCAGATATAACAAGCCTGTTAAGAAGCTATGGCCACAGCAGTTTATCGTATTTCGTATTTCTTATTTCTTATTTTAGTGTCCACAACTTATTTGTTCCACATCCGTTAGTTGCATTTGCACTACGATATATATATATTGTATTAACTTCTTTAAAAATCTTTCTCACCGCGCCATGTCAAATTATCGACGATGTTCTTCAGCATATTTTGTACCGAGCCTATTCTTTACAAGCTTTGCTTTTATTAGGTTTCATCATATTTCACTATCATATAGATATATTCGTCTTTTGTGAAAGCTATTAAATAACTCGATCAATAACTTAATTTGTAACATGTATCTAATTTCCTTTTGTGTAATTATAATTTACAAAGAATTGTTTTTATTGTTTTATTTGTATCATGTGAAATATGGAAACAAAAACTGACGCTAAAACTGAAACCTGTTTCCCACGAAGAAGAAGGAAACAATTTGTTTTTCATGTTAAAAATTGCAATTGGTACTAAAAGTCGTTAAGCATGAATTTCCTGTGTTTTTCTCTCTCTCCAGGAATCACAAAAAGCATTCTCCTTCCCAACACTACCAATCACGCAATGTGATTTCACAATTTTTGTGTGTGAGAAATCATTGAAAGAAATGCCACGAAAGTTATGTTATGTAATATATCATTCTATATAGGCGTGGTCACACGATGTGACCCCTTCAATATAGGCCTATATGGATTTGACGTGACATACAATATGAAGTCGTTTATCAAGTAAATGTAGTCAAATTCATGGATTATTCCTTCCCAGGTGTGTGTGGTGCTGAAGCATTTAATTCACCTGTTATTATGCTTTGTACTGCAATAGCTAGAACGCGTATTGCATAAATAAGTTGGTTCTCTTATGGTGTGAAGGTTTCTCATAAATAAAATAGATTTGTCAACTGCTATATTTTAGTATTTTTTAATGAATAAGTTACAATTGTGCCCCTGTAATGCATTTTTCACCAAATGTAATTTCTATCATCTCAGCTATGATTTTTCCTCATTAAAAAGTAAAGGTTTTGCTATTGATTAAAAAAATCTTTCCAACTAAAGCTTGGTGCATGATACATGTACAACTCCCCCTTGTACGTCACATTTTCAAGAAAATGGCTGCGCCCATGCCATGCTAAAGGCATCACATCATGCCAAGAATATCTTCATTTATATATCTCTTGTGCATTTTCGTAAGGAATACTGTGCATCAATAGGCAGGAATACATCTCATGTTTAAGAATATCGACATTTATTCTTTGGGGTAAGGTTTCCTTTAAAGATTTGAAGAAAAAAATAAGAATTCAAAATTAGCTGAAGTGTTTGTGTGTTCTTTCATTGTATCCGGTTACTGAAATCACAAGTTGCTTATCCTTCATTTGTTTTGCCTTAACATATATTCAACCAACGTGAAGATAGATATATAAAATTTAATATGAAATGTTCCAGATAATAACCAGATATAACAAGCTTGTTAAGAAGCTATGGCCACAGCAGTTTATCGTATTTCGTATTTCGTATTTCTTATTTTAGTGTCCACAACTTATTTGTTCCATATCCGTTTGTTGCATTTGCACTTCGATATATATATTGTATTAACTTCTTTTTAAAAATCTTTCTCACCGCGCCATGTCAAATTATCGACGATCTTCTTCAGCATATTTTGTACCGAGCCTATTCTTTACAAGCTTTGCTTTTATTGGGTTTTGTCATGTTTCACTATCAAATAGATATATTCGTCTTTTTGTAAAAGCTATTAAATAACTCGATCAATAACTTAATTTGTAACATGTATCTAATTTCCTTTTTTCTGTAATTATAATTTACAAAGAATTGTTTTTTATCGTAATATTGTATCATGTGAAATATGGAAACAAAAACTGAAGCTAAAACTGAAACTTGTTTCCCACGAAGAAGAAGGAATCAATTTGTTTTATATGTTAACAAATTGCAATTGGTATTAAAAGTCGTATAGCATGAATGTCTTGTTTTTTCTCTCTTCCAGGAATCAGAAAAAAAGCATGCTCCTTTCAATATTACCAATCACGCAATGTGATTTCACAAAGTTTGTGTGTGAGAAATCATTGAAAAAATGCCAAGAAAGTTATGTGATGTAATATATCATTTTATATAGGCGTGGTCACACGATGTGACCTCTTTCAATATAGGCCTATATGGATTTATTATAGTAACTCTTTATGTTATTCAAATTCAGTAGTAGCAATGTTTAAGCGCATTTCATTCAAATTGTTTGTAGCGGTATTTTTATTAATTGTGTTAATAAATAATACAATTTTACAGACAGAAAAATCTGATGGGATTTTTATCATCTCAGTTGCTATGGCCTACACTGCCATTTTGAAAAGTGGGTCAAGAAAATAGTTGTCGATATGGTTAGGTGTAGTCGTTGGTCAGGTGAATCCGTTTAATGTTAACATCACTTGTTCTTGTTCTGCGCCCAGTATACTTTTGTACAGTACTTTTGTCACGATTGATAGTACTTTTGCTGCTGCCCCACTTGCCCATTGAATAAGCATAGCAAAGTAGGTTACGCGAAATGTCAGTGTCAGTGTCACCGATATCTGCTGAAGCTAAACTGTCTGCAGAATCAGAACTCCGCGAGCGAAAACCTAGTTCTTTTAATTATGTAAAATTTACTTTAAATAGACCTTATTGCCGATGTGGGATATAAAACAAATATTAACCTCCTTTACTCGGGCAATGGATACAAAATATCATCGCCTCGGTGATAGTTTGTACCATTACCCTCGTAGTCGGTTAATATTTGCTTACTATACATTCTGGACGAGTGAATCCGACTAATTTTATCACCAGTTCTACGCCCAGTACACCTTGGTTAAGCTTATTTGTTCCTACCCTATATTATCATTTTTTTCGTTGGCTCTAGTTCCTGTTAAATAAATGTTTTGATGTTTTAAAACACACTATTTGTTTCATGTATCATTGTTTTTTTCCTAACAGGGCGTACCTACCCTGCCAAACGGACGAACCAGCCCCAGGGTGGGGCAGCTTCGCCCTTTGTTTCAATTGAATTTATGGTTCGTTTCTGTGAAAACTATGTGCCTGACTCCAGGAGAATGGGATATTAGCTAGACGTTACCTTTGCCTTGATACATGAGAAAGTATGGTCTTCCTGCTTATGAAATGACGGCTCTATAAGAGTGAGATCAAAAATAGGGCGAACACTCCCGCTCTCCCTACCTTTTGTTTGTCCTCTTGAAAAGAATACTTCCACCTGCGTATCATAGAATGTACCGTTGGTGCATAAATGAATAATGTTACATAACTTTCATGAGCGCATAATCCAGTATTCATCTCTGTGGGTTTTACCATATTGGTACAAATGACCTTTATCTGCCCATGCTCGGATTGTAACTATGAACTGGCTTATAGCATGCAGTGAAGGGATTTAGCTTTGTCTACCTGAGGAACTGTATATGTTGTCCGCTTTCTTTGTCCGTCATGTTCATAGTGACTCCAGACCCAGGAGCTCCGACGACGGCTTCGGCGTACGTCGGAGCTACCCTAGGCCTATTCTATTGATGCAGATGGTTCTACAGGACGATTTGCCCTGGGCATTCGGCCAATTACCAATATAAGGCCACTTAAAAAATATACATGTTTAGCGTTCCCGCCCGCTTCCTTTTTTTGGGCCGCCTCCTATTTTTTTATTTTTTTGTGGAAACTTTTGAATTTTGTTGTTGATTTTTGTTGTTGAAAAAAACAAAACATGAAAAACACTGCTAAAATGGATCTAGGGTCTATTTCTGATTTTTTTAAATGTACCGAGCGGCCATTTTGAGCGGCCATTTTGAGCGGCCATTTTGAAAGAAAATAAAAATAAAAAGAGCCTCCTCCTTCCTTTTTTCGAAAAAAACCAGGACGCTAAACATTTTTTTGTTTTGTTTTTTGGCCTTATAAGAAAATCAATCTTCTTTTATCAAAACCAATATAATACTAGGGTCTAGGCCATCACTGAGCCTATCAGGGTGGACTTCGATCCAGCTTTCATGAACGGGGGTTCCAGGGTAATCCTGATACGGATGCAAATGTTGAATATTAACCTAATTAGCTTGCGGCCTACCTTGTTATTCCTTGGAATCTATACCATGTAGGCCTATCACATTTAAACATTGCCAAAATACTGCCTGTATCCTCAATCAGGCCCTGCATTGCATGTGCCTTGTTAATCAGGTCCAGTGCCCCTCCCAGACTTGGTTTGAACGGGGTGTGCTGTTATAGAGCTTCAAAACCCCTACTCATTTTTAAAGTAAGGGTCAATTAAGGGTCAAAAGTGGCCTATTAGACGGAGTGGCACATCCCTGTAGGTTATGTTTTATTATGTGATTCCCGCTAAATAATGATACAAGAGAATGCGAATCAGTCATGCTTGAGTGTCTTGCCCCATACCATACCATCCCATTGTGGAAGGCACTCACGCATGACTGGGGTTCATATTCTCTTTTGCAAGTTTGTGTGAAATCTAAACATGTATAATGTTAAGATATTAAAAGATAATATGTGAGGTCATGCTTAGCAGGACTAGATCTAGACATAATTATACAAGAACGTCAATACTAAAATGCCCTCAAAAATTACACCCAGTACAATTACCAGAAAGAAAAAAAATCCACCTTTGTTCACACTGTCCTGTTAGGCATAATGGCACTCTGACATAGGCCTATAACAACAGAAACTTGACAAATCTGACAGCTTTCATCAATGTGGTTGCACTGTGTACTAAACAAATTGAAAGTTAAAACATATGGGGCCTGTCACCACGAAATGAGTCCAGTTGGTCAAAATTTTTATTCCTGTTTTTAAGTATTATATGAATCTACATTAAGTAAGCTTTAAATTAAGGGGTCACACATTAAAATTGATAATTTATATCCAGAAATATGAACAAAAACCTAATTGGACTTTATAAACAATGGGATTACCCAGTTTTGAGATAATTAGGTGTAAAGTTAATGATGCGTAACATAGCCTATATTATTTGCCAAAAAATGTTAGAAGGATATATTTTCGTGACCTAAGCTCTGGGGACATAAACTACAAGACATTAATAAGTCGATTTTTGGAAAAATCTTAAATGTGGTAGGTGGGTCAATTTTCAGTACATACACACTATACATCGCTATTACTACGATTGAGCCTAATGCGACACTGGACTCATTTCGTGGTGACTGGCCCCATATGTATTACAGCCTCTTAAAAGTTAGAAGTGCAGACAAGGTGCGCATAGTTTCATTTTAGGTTCTTTATAGTGGTCACAAGATTTAACTGGATATGGTTTTAAAAATTAGCTGAAAAT
This sequence comes from Mesocentrotus franciscanus, assembly GCA_037976565.1. Taxonomy (NCBI): domain Eukaryota; kingdom Metazoa; phylum Echinodermata; class Echinoidea; order Camarodonta; family Strongylocentrotidae; genus Mesocentrotus; species Mesocentrotus franciscanus. Next base: position 3,683,084 of record CP137676.1, read on the forward strand.
CTTGATGAAAAATTGTGGTACTGATTTCCTGTATAGATGATGGCCAAACTTTTCAAAAACTATAGTTGTTTCTTATTTTGTCTTGCAGAATGTGGACTCTTGGATCTTGAAGCCTTTGCCTTAATAGAAGAGAAAACCCTGAGGGAAATCCTCCCGAAAAAAATACCGGCCTACGGCTCAAGTTTTGGAAGAAGTTTGTGGATTATGTTAGTTTTCTATTTGCATTATTAATGTAAATTGTAAGAAGCAATATGGTGTTGAACTGTGTGAAATGTTTGCAGAAATTTTCCACCATAAAGCAGGTGTGGCATCATTTAAAACATGCCCATAATTTAACAACAAAAACAAACACAAAAATAGTGTGCGGGCAGCACGGCTGTTCCGATATATTATACAGTGGCTACACTTACAAGCGACATTTACATCGTCGCCACTTACATGATGAAGCAGATCAGGACCAAAATTTGGAATATGAAGATAATGGTGATGATGATGATGATTTAGAACACATTCAGACTGATAATGAAGGTGAGCTGTCACCTCCAGAGGATGCAGATGATGAGATGATTGGTGGGAGTAGGTCAAAAGCAAAGATAATTGATGATGCAGAGGAAGCCACTGCTATGTACATTGCTCGTTTGAAGATTTCAACTGTGCCCTCATCTACAGTTCAAAAGTTTGTTAATGAGAGCAGGGACTTGATTGACAATATAGTGTCAGGTATTGGTGATATAGCTCAACCTTTATTTGAGGATATTGCTAGCAAACAAGTTCCTTCAGATGGTATGGTATGGTATTTTTATTGAATCATGCATCGCAGTTACATATTCCTGAATTGCACATTGATATAGGTTGCATTCCAAAAACGAGAGTACAATTTAGAACAGTATCGTTTACATAATTATAAGTACACGTATTATGTCACATGTTTATCCTAAATTTTGTATATACCAAATGTAAAACAAAAGCAAAAATACGAAGGAAAAGGGAATATCTACCTCAACAAATTATGAATTCAAAGTGAGGAAGAGAGAAAGAAAAGATGTAGACAAAAGAGGTTTTTAATATCATGTATGTTTACACTGTGATTCAAACTGATTTGGGAAATTAAAGACCACAAATTATGTTACTGAACTTAAAATGTCGTTGACTTTATGTTATTTGCATAGTGTGTGAGTGAAGAACTTTAAATCAATGCTTAATTTAGAAATCAGGCAAAATTATGGTTTATATTCTCTATTGACAAATAATGGTTACTTAACAGCTATAAAAAAAGAACAATATTAATCAGCGGTTTAGTTAAACCCTTAGTCAAAAAGTTAAAACCCTAAAGTTGAATCCACCTTTGTTTTAATCAGTATTGAGTAAAAACATGTACTTAACTTAGTACATGTTTTTACTCAATATTGATTGAGCAACTAAGCGTTACCCAGAAAACATCATACTCAATATTTGAGCAAAAATCGCTCAAACAATTTGAGTCAAAACATGTACTCGTTAATTGAGTAAAATTTGGCTCAACTCATGAGCAGTTTCTTACTCGACATGAGTTGATTACGTTTCTACCCAGTACTGAGTAAAAAGGGAACCGCTCAACAGAGGAGTAAATATTGAGTAAAGGTTGACTCATTAAAACTGAGTAGAGATTTAGTCTTTTATTGAGTAATATTTTTACTCAACAGATGAGTAGATTTGTTACTCAACACATGCTGAGTAAAGTTTACTCAAAAGTCGGGTGGTTCCCTTTTGACCACTCAAAAGAGTAACATTTTGACTCAAATTGAGCAGTTTTTTTTTAGAGTGTAGACTTCACTGTCAAACACTATTGAGTGACTGAGTGACTTTTTTTCGAAGTCATCGAAAGAGAAAGCAAGCAGAGAACAACATCGGTATCTTTTAAAAAAGAGATGGAAGGTGAAGATAAAGGATATTTTGATACGGAATGGTCTCAGAGATGAAAGCAAAATGAGAGGAGAAGTCGAACAAGAAGGGAAGTCAGTATAAGAGCACAGAAGAAAAGGAAAATCTAGTAATATCATGAATATGGTAGCTTTATAAATTACATTATCAAGGAAGGACATATTAAGACAGTAACTAAGGGTGAATTGAGATTAGGTGAGAGAGAGCGAGAGAGAAAGAGTAAAAGAGGAATATACACCCCCAGAAAGCCCCCAAAAAAAAAAGCTAGAAAATGAGAATTTGATAGAGTGAAAATAAGAGAGAGGGGAAAGACAAAATGAGGAGGAGAAGCGAGGAGGTAACCATTTTTTTTTTTTTAGATCATAAAACATCATTTCAATGACTTTCAAGAAATTAACCGATGGCAAGGGGAAATTTCAAGACCTTATATTTTAATGCCTCTAGAAATTATATTGGGATTATGGATGTTAAAAAATCCAACTGGTATACTGCAAGTACACAACAAAAGATTTTCCCCTTCCCATTTCAGATTTTCAACCAAAAGATAACCTGAAGAATCAACGTGATAACCATTTGTTTTAGCTTTAACATTTCAAAAAGGTGATGTGAAACGCTATTTTTTTTTTTTTTTATGGTCAGTTTTTATTCTTTTCTCTCTTGAAACAAATTATAATCATAGTACAAATTACAATCATCATATGTAACGCTCACTGCAAATGTGATGACATTATAAATCAGTATAAATTTTGTCTTACAAACGGCTTCAAAAGAAACTTACATAGTTAGTTCCTATACATCATTTTTGAAACAAAAATTCATATTTTCAAAGAAAACATATGCAGTTGTATAATCCAAAAATTTTGTTTTAACAATGTAGCAACTTATACTTCTTTTATACTGTTGTCCTGAGAGAAAGGTTTCTCTTTTGTTAACCCTCCCTACCCGACCTCTCCCTTATCCTTATCCCCTCCCCCTCTTAACCGGTGGACGACTGGCTCTGGGTTCCAATTGTTTGTCTAATACTCAGGTTTTCCCATTTAGAAAAATGAATAGTGAGAGTTCCCTCATTGCTGCCAATTTCCTTTCTTCTACTTTATCCCCTATTATACTATTCTTTATTTCATTAAAAGAGGGTGGTTTTTAAGTTCTCTATTTCTATAAATCAGATATTTAACAAGAATTAAAACATGATTCATTAATTGATATTTTCCTTTATTTCTCTCCTCTTTCCCATACAGAATTTCCTCCAAACTACAGTTAAGTATTTCAAAGTCTGAAAATCTCGTGCACATTCCCCACACTGATTGTGCAAATTCACAAGTATAGAATAAATGTTTATATGTTTCTTCATCTTTTTCGCAAAATGAGCATAAGTTAGTCGAGACAAGACCAAAACGGAAGAGGTGATGGTTTGTATATAATATATTATGTATAAGTTTGAACTGAAACTCTCTTAATCGACTGTTAAGTGTACACTGTCTTAGTCTTAAAAATATGTTTTCTATTTCCTTACAGGAAAACCATAGTTCCTTCCAATTCTCTCAAAAACCAAAGGTTTAAAATCATCTTTCTTTATTAATTGTACATAAATTTGTTTTGATTTTAGATCAGCTATATTAGTTGTTTTCTTCCCCAAAGTGAAATCAGTTCCAGAATTATTTTTTTCTTCTCCCTTTCTAAAATTATTTTTCCAACAAACTGGTAAACAGGCATAAAAGTGCTTGATCTTTTCAATTTCATTTACTTCAACACCTAAATCGATAAAATGCCTGTCACATTTTAGTTTACCATCGTTTTCCAAAATATGTTTTAATTTGTAAATTCCTTTGTCATACAACCTCTTATCGTATATACAACTTCCTTTATATCGAATAAGTTTATTATTAAAAATTACCACATCACCAATGTCTATACTCCTTATATGTCTCGTATTCACCCAATCTTCTAATAAATCCATATAAAATTGTGGAGATGTCACTTTTAATAAACTTGGTATATAGTCACATGAAAATATCAAATCTCCACCCACGTGTTCAGTGACAAAGTTAAAATATTGTTTCCATTTCATGTCTTCATCTTTGTTTAGAAGTTTTTGAATCCGCTATGGGTATGATAATCGATTATTAGATGGCAACACGATTATAAAGGTTAGCTATTCTTTAATACTGTAATACTACACGAATGGTTATTATCAGCCTTGGTTACGATGTCTAATGAAAGCAGACGGCAGGAATGTAACTCATTAACTTTCTCAAGCCTGGATAGCAAGTCTACTTCACAATAGATAGTATGGTATGATCTGACGAAGACTGTACTCTGTCACGGAAGGCTTTAGAGGGGGAGGGGTAGGGCTCAACAGGCCGCGTTTTCCTTTTAAAATCAAACTGGCGTACCGTAAGTTCACAACCGGGAAAAAACGTGCCCTTTCCCCTTTTCATATTGCAAACCCTAAAGACCTGAGAAACGTCACATCCATTTTTTTTTGCTTGCTAGTCAGAGATTTTACAGTAAGCCAAACAAAAATGAGAAAATAATTTTCCATTTTTTTATTTGTCGAAATCTGTTTACCCAGGCCCAGGGGAACGATTTGCCAGTGGGGTGGTGTAGCGATTTATTTTCTCGAGGAAATATCTGCTAAGCAAAATTGACCCCAAAAATCTTGTTGAACCATTGATGGAGTTGGTTATTTGTGTTTATCAAAGATCGCAAGCAAATAGAAAGATATATATACACCACATTTAAATGAATTCAATCGAGTCCTTTTGTGGTGGGGTGGGGAAAAATCTGGTTTGGGTTGGTATATGTAAGGCCGGGGCAAATTACCTGGATTACAAGTTCATTTGTGATTTATGGAATTGATCCTTAGAACTTCCAGAGCACAACAATTGGTGCTAGATTAAGAGGGTAGATTTTTTTAAAGATCGTTTTATAGTCATATTCTTGTAATCCTTGTAATGTCGCCTTCTCCTTTGTATCTCATGGTTTTGTGTAATCTATAAATTTCTACTTTATTCAAATATAAGATCACTCTTTCAATTATGCAATGGTTTATTTTTCTATTAAAATATCTGTGATTACTGATCATTTAATATTTTCTAAACAAATTTTCTAGGATTGTTTTGTTGCTGCCACCCCCAGTCGGGGCAGTTTCATTACCCCCTTCCTTTTCGGGGCTTGATATTGATCACACTCATGTTTTTAATCTGGCCATGCATCGAGTCACATTATAGTCATATTCACGTAAATTGTATGAATGATCGAATAAACTGACGTTATTTTCATTTTATTTTTGTGTTAAAGATACTATGTCCCTTTTGCAGCCAACATCAAATTCTGTAGAAATTTGCAGGAATAATGAATATGTCACGTATGTCCTATCTGTGAAATTTAAACGTTAGCAGTGTCCTAGTATTCAAATTATGCAAGGAAACCCGTTTACCTTCTAGACTTCCCTGTCAGACACTATTGAGTGACTAACTGACATCTTTTTTTCTTTGGTAATAACATGCATAAAATGAGCTGTAACATGTACATGAGCATTTGTCTACATCAATAACCCATACTTGTAATGGCCAAAATTAAACTGATTGAATCTTTGTGTCACGTATGTCCTATCTGTGAAATTTAAACGTTAGCAGTGTCCTAGTATTCAAATTATGCAAGGAAACCCGTTTACCTTCTAGACTTCCCTGTCAGACACTATTGAGTGACTAACTGACATCTTTTTTTCTTTGGTAATAACATGCATAAAATGAGCTGTAACATGTACATGAGCATTTGTCTACATCAATAACCCATACTTGTAATGGCCAAAATTAAACTGATTGAATCTTTGTGCAGCACACAACGTACGACCATTCGGTAAAAGGGTCTGAAAATCAGACTATTACTTAGGTGATTGCAATCACTTAAGTCGATTCGACAACTAATGGTTGTTATTTTCCCACTAAAAGCCATTTTCAAGCCCTTTCGTTTTGGGGGAAGTTCTAAATTAGTATTGTCTTTCAAATGCTGTTGGAATTTAACCTTTTCATTTTTTGGCCTGCAAATGGGACATATTAAAAATACAGACTTGAACGAACGAACATGATCTTGATCACCATAATATCTCTATACATCATTGAACTTATAAAGATTTCTTACACTAAATATTATCTAAATAATACAATGTAATAATTCCATTTTGTTAGTTGAATCATAAATCATCGTTATTTATTGGTTTTATAATTGGATAAAAATGATATTGGATAAAGGTTGACTGAGATATCATTGTGTTTGCATTGGTTTATAAAAGTGATGAACGACGATTTCATTGAAACAACAAAATAACAACATAAATAACAACAAAGAAATTGGTACCATCAAATAGAACATGTCATAAGAGATCCGAAATGCAAATAAAAATAATTAAAGATATGAATAAAGAAAATAATAATAATTTTTTTAAAATATGTACATGCATGTGCGTGTGCTTGTGTGGTACACAAACATGCAAAGGACATGCACTCATTCAAACAATATGTTTTGATCCCATAATCTGAGAGAGAATTTCAATTTATATGCAAATTGGTATTGCGTACGGTATGCCTATTGCTGGTTGCTTTCTTACAATCACACACATGCTTTCTTAGCAGTCATTAAAACAAACAAACAAACAATTGCTCTTGGCTACAGTGTCCCGTAGCAACTATCCGTTTTGATTCGTTGCAGAGCAATTTGATCATCTTTGCTGGTTTCCTGCTTATAATATACGACAGACGTGTACTCATTTATACATACACCCTGTAGGTTTAAGTAAACACGAGTCTCTCGTGTTGTAATAAGTACCTAATTTCTAATGTAATCGTGAAAATTATCCAAACGCATTTACTGATTTCCGGCCTGCATGCAAACAGGTAATTCCTTGCTCGTGTTTGTATTCAATGCGTTCATAATAAAATTAGATGACTATAATTATATATGCGCATGGACCCTACCACGATGACGATATGCGTATAAGTATAACCATATGAGAATAAAGTTGTGTTGTGGGGCATGATCTGCATTTGAAGCAAAGCACTGAAATAAGTGAAAACCCCATTTTGGGTGTGGGGTATACCATGGAGCCCTAGCTCCATGGGTATACCATGGAGCCCTAGCTCCATGGTATACCAAAGAGATATCTCTTTGGGTATACTATGGGAAACCTTTTTTCCTACAACAAACCACGTTTAAATTAACTTGCATATTCTGGAAAATAATTCTATCTTCCATACATCAGTACACCTGTTGTATGTTCTTCTATACTCTCTTCATCTTAAATGTCAAGGTCCGAGCTGTTGTCATGGTAACGCGATCTCACCTTCCATGTTTTCCTGTAACCTGACCTGCGGACGAGTGAGTCTTCTTAAATCACAAAGGAGTTGAAATTCAACTCGTTTTTTGCCTCAATCCCTTACACTCGCACACTCACACGTACCCACTCTCTGGCGCTCTCTCTCTCTCATTGAAAAAATCCTATACTGTCGATTTGAGAGCCTCTCACCACACAGAATCTTTGCATTCGTGCACAGCAGCAGCTATAGTAACGCTGCTAGAACAACCGCATCACTTGCATTATGTGTTGAGTGGATGGTTAATGTGGAAAGACTCGGAACGGAATTAAGCACTTCATTAATTCTTAATTTATTTGGAATCGCTAGAGACAGCCAAAGCATCTGCAGGTTTAACCCAGTGGCGGGAAAAAGAGGGCTCTGATGAGATGCATATTGGCTGAGTGGAGCAGACAACGCTAATAAGGCAAAAAGCGACAGAGAAAAGGCGTCGCTCCACAGTAGCGTGCATTTTCAGCCGCGCATACATCCCATCGAGCGGAAACATCATGCATAACATACAACACGATATGACCAGGCTCCACTGACGCTTACCATTTTAATCATTTAAACAAAAATCGAGGGAAATATCGCCGTGAACATTTTTAATATTTCATCCTTCTTCATCGCCTTAGTCGGCTGCATTGTGGTCTCATTTTGGAATCAAGAGAAGAATGGTAAACATGGAGATAACTAGAGTTGTTGCGAGCCTACTGAGAAGCATGGAATGCTTGTCTCTACTCATATTAGGACTATCTCTATCAGCATACTCGGATAAAATCGCAGAATGTAAGTAGATTCTGATCATTCTCAGACTCTGTTTTATTTACTCACACTCATTTTCTCATTGTCGAATGTTGCTATGAAAGGATATTGGCGACTTTAACAATATATTCTGAACATGACTTAACTTTTATATGAACATCCATTTAACACGCAGGGAAGCAAATTTACTGACAGATTTAGTTTCCTTAAAAATATAGTCACATTTTAAAATGTAAATTTTAATATACCAACCGCTGTTTAAAAATCGTCTCCCTCTCTCTTTCACTCTTTCATTTCTTTGGGTCTTTCCTTCTTCCCTGATTGTGTTTTTTTGTTTGCCTTGAGTCTGGTTTAGTGGCGTGTATAATGTTAGAACTGTAAACAATTTCAAGGTGTTTGAATGGCTATAGTTAGCAGTTATTTCTGGGTCTTCCAGGGGAGGGGTCTGACCCCATCATGCTGAATAGACGTCTGCTTGTATGTGTGTAAATAGTTAAAAGTTGTTTCATCAGATATTTTACTATTTTAATCATTATCATACTTCCTCTTATGCCTGTAAGATTTTAACACTGCGAACAGTATGAAGCTGTTTAACCGCCATGTTTTTCATCTATGTGTATATAATAATAATAATAATAATGATAATAATGGTGGCTTCTTATATAGCGCACATGTCCGTCACGTTGTGACGCTCCTGGCGCTGCCCCGATTATTACCCTGGCTTTAGCATCATAATTCATGCATTGTAATAATTACCCGTTCAAAACTCTTTCCGAGTTTTGATACTGCCTTATAAGCGGGACATTTTCCCCCCAGAATTCATTGTCTCACCTCAATTTAAATGTTACATGCCTCCTTTTTTGTTAAATTGCGAGGATACAGATTTTGAGAAACTCGTTTCTTTTTGTTGATTTAAAATTTATTCAAAGCATACAAATTACGTTAATATGATATTACTGATATTAATATTAATGTTCCTTCATTGTGCAGGCACATTAATTTTCTTCAATAAGAATCACGTTAATATCATGATTGTAAGCTTACTTGTAGCTTTTCGTTCCTAATGTATAGAGAAAATATTTTGTCTGCCATTTGATATTCTTCTCCTCTGACTCTCAACCGCTACAATAAGTATGACAAATCCTTTGTATAACTTCGAAACGTGTACAGCAGCCGAAAGTACCGCTCCCATATATATCCAATAACGATAATACCTATATTTAAAGGTACTCTGTAGTCTGTATTATCATTTGGCTATGCCGAAATATTAAAGCGTTTTGGAAATTAAGGCAACCCACAAGAAATAAAAACAAAGTTAATTTGGGGGTTATTTCGGTATATGTCCTTGAAGTGCAATTAGATGACGCTCTCAGAAAGCAAAGAAACACAAACAGAGGCAGTTTTCTTTTAACACAGTAAACTTCTTCTTTTATATTTTTATCAGAATTTTCAGTGTGTATACATTTCAAGTTTGTAAAGTTTAATGCAGAATTATTCAGCCATATTCATGCTTTATTGAATAAAAAATCTACAAAAACATTACAAAATATTTTAACCCATCAATAGTTTAAGTTACCATAATTCGAAACATGGGACCAGTGGCGTAGCTACGGGGGCACGGGGGCACGTGCTCCCCTACCAATCGAATGGCAGAAAAAAAGAGGTGAGAGCGAGGAGAGAGATGAAGTAAAAGGAAAAGGAACGTGAGATAATATAAATATAACTTTTGTTCGAAAACTCTTTAAAGATTATGATATTATGTGAATTAGTAATGTGGGTACAACATGATAAGTCTTCATGAAATCTGTTGTAAGATGTGTATTAAACGATTATCGAAAAATGCTTTGGAGTGATCCGATCTGCGTCCTTGATGTAGTATACAGCAGAGAAGAAAAAGAAATTGAGATAGGACGTATGGGAAAAGAGACAGAGAGAGTATGAAGTGTGTCCGTTTCACTTTAAAATGCAAAATGTTCCCACTCTAAGGGGCAAGCGGTATATCCCCTCCCGGCCGCGTCATTTTTTTTCCCACGAGAGTTCCGGACCCCAGCTAGCTTGGCTGATTATGTTTTACGTCATTAGCAGCTTGGAAAGAGGTCACAAACAATCAGACTTTGAGTATTTATTGCTTTGCCTCACTATTTATAAAGGCAAAAATAGAACTGAATAAATTCTAAATTCGAACCCACAACTCCAATGTTGTATTACGCTGTCCTTACCGATTGAGCTAACGATGGGTTGATGAAAGATGGGTTTGCATGATTATTATAACCCTATTACTAACCCTAATGGTTACCATATGCGCATGCGCAGGTTTAGCTGGTTAGCTAGACTCTTCTGATTGTTGGAAAAATAATTTCGCCTCCCGGCCAAGAGAATCTGCACTTCAAATTTTGACCATCTAATACAGCTTTTGTCAACCGGGTTGCCGCGAGATGATTTCAATTAAATTATAATTATATTTTGGAATAACGTCAACTTCATGAAAACAAAGTATCAGTAAGCGCAAGGGGCCCAGATATGCCCAGATAGTAAAGTGAGTTTTTTTTCATCGCTCGCTCGCAAAATTTAGAAATTGGATAGGTTCAGGCAGCGAGGTCCATAAATATCCCCATAAGGTGATATGACAATATTCGGGCACCTCGCTGCCCGAATATCGTCATGATTCGGGCATTATGGCGCCCGAAAATGGCGCCCAAAAATGGCGCCCGAATATTATGTATTCTATTTTTATATCGAAATGAAATTTATACCACAACATAATGCCCTTTTCCCTCGTTTCTACTATAAGATTGGAACGATATAGACAAGATTGGCCGTTAGCCATTTTTGCTCGCTCGCCCGTATTATAATGGGATCTGGATGGTATATTTTCGGGCAAGAGGCCCTGACGGCCCTGACGGCCCTGAAGCGAAAATGTGCCCGTACATCTATGTGTACGAGCGATGGAAAACAAAATAATCATCTTTGATGAATTTTGGTTTGGGGAGACGCGAAACTTTATATAGTACTCCTAAAAGGGTACCGTGACTGAAAAAAGTTGAAAAACGCTGATCTAGTAAACTAAAGACTGGCGCCCCCAATGATTGAGCCAACGCTTCGCCACCGCATGGGACAAACGCTCTTTGATTATTCAAAATCCTTTCTGGGTTTCTCCCGTCTCTAGCGGACCATCATGATTCTTCTTCATTTTATTAAAAGGTCGCATCGCATACAAATTTTCTGGTTCATCGTTTCTACATAAAGTCAACCAGAAATACATCCTTTTCTTGTAGAACTTGAATTCAAATTCCAGCATACTTCCGGTGTCCAAAATGCGTGAGATTGAATCATTTCGACTTTATGACATCGTACTGAATATTGAGGGGAAAACAGGTTTTTGTTTTCTTTCATTAATTTTGTTTCTTATTTCGTTATAAAAGAACATTCAGTCCACGCTGTTTCATGAGTTACTGTACATAATTCCTTTCATTCGAGTGAGTGGTTTACAGCACGAAGCTCGAAGAGAAATTCGTCCTTCCAAACGTACACGCCGCTTGTTTATTTCAGAAGAGACTTTCCAATGTATTTAAATCGAACATTCTCCCCCAGGCTTGGACATTTTGATGAGGTCCGAAAAGAGGGTGTAAACTGGTAAAGAAGAAGGCTGTATGTGAACAGAACCGTAGACCAAAATAGACTTTCTAAACTTTAGATTCTGATTAAGATTCGTGATTGGAAAGATGAATCAGTGCCCGTATGAACATGACCAACCCTGTTTAAAAACAAACGAATTTCATCCTTGGTTTGAATCAGTATTGTGCTCTTTCTCATTGCACAACGTTGGGTTTCCTGTTTGATAGCCGAACCGAATCGTTGTTAAAAAGATAATGTCTTTGCCTGTGCATTAAAAGAGGCTCTCCAATCTTAAAGACAAAGCTTTTTATCCAGGTATTATCTTTATAAAAATTATGTTCTATGCATGATATCACCGTTCACAAAGCGTATGCACATAAATTATCTTAAGAAGAGGCTTTCCAGTCTCTTTTTAATCAGTGATTTTCCTCTGGCTCATCATAATGCTGTCAGGTTACCCTTTCCAGTAGACGGTAAGGTCCGGAAAGACGACTTCAAAGTCAGAAGAGGCTTCCAATGTTATTTCGAATCAGGGTTTTCATAAATTTTACTCTTGTTGATCATGCGATGTCGCGCGGATCTCCCCTTCCAGCAGACGGTAGGGTCTGGAAAGACGACTTCCATGCCAGCAATTAGGGATTCTTCTCTTGTTCTTTAGGAATGTTATAGGTGTCGTCTTTCGAATGAAAACGAGATCAAGAACGTGATTAGAAAGATAAAAGCTATACATTTATAGAATAAAACCATCTTTCAAAGGAGATTTTCCAATCATGATTTGACCTGGAGATTCTTCTCGTTCACTACGTAGGATATCGGGTTTATACCTCAATCCCATCGCTAAACTGAATCCAAACCGACTCTAAACCGACTAATCATTTGCCATTGGGGATAATGTAATGTCTTGTTTGGTCTGTTGTCGATCTTGTCGGTGTGGTACTCCACTTTCGATAGACATCCATGAGACCCGAATAGTGACTGAAGAGAGGAAGAGTATGTGTCAGTATATAGAGAATTACAAAACTTTCAAAAGAGGCTCACAATCTTCATTTGAATATTGAGGATTCTCTCTTGTTTTTCGTAGGATGGTAGGTGTTCCTTACTTCCTTCGACTGACAGTAAGTTAGGTCTAAAGTGTGATTTGATAGTGGAAGCATCTGCCCGTGTTTCAAAAGAGGCTTTCCAATTAGTATGGTATGAATCCTGGAGACTTCTGTTGCTCATCGTACCATGATACGTCTTCCAATAGGTGGTGAAGACAGTAGTGAGATTTGAAAGATATAGTTCTTTACCAAGATGAACAGGACTATCTTTTAAACGATGCTTTCCGACCTTGACTATAATTAAGGATTATTCTCTTGCTAATCGTACGACGGTGGGTTTTCTCTTCGATGGACCATGATGTAAACAATGAATCTAAAAGCTTTGTTTGAAAGAGGTATAACCGATATGCCATCATACTCAGCCCACTTTACCCTTCCCTTTCTTGAAACCCCATCGCCTTCCATTCACCAGAATCAGTTTCACCTACTGGCATTTCTATTTTCTACCGCTCCACCCAAAGCGACATTCAGAAATATCCCCGAACATGTCCAAACCAATGAATGTTAACCATGTTTAACAGCGTCATTACAAACAGAAGACGCTGAAATTACCGATCAGTTACACGCAGATTTGCCCTTGCTAAGTGTGGCGCCAAAAAATATCACGTAGCGCGTGGATTTATAGTTATTAGATAAAAGCGATTAATTTATTTCACGTCCATCAATCTGCATTACAGCTTCATTGGTGTTGTGACAGTAATGTGTAGATGCCTAGATGGATGACAGGATAGGCAAAAATGTGATTTTATTCGGTTCATTCTGTTTCGTATAAAGTAAGAGAGTTATTTTGCCGTCGTCATTACAATAGTATAATTATATACATTGTCTTGCAATTTTGACTGTTTGAAAAGAAGGGGGAAAATTACGTATTTGAAACAAAACCAATGTAACAAATATATCTAGGCTTGAATTCATTTTTTCTTCTTTATAGAACCATTGTCATTTTTAATGATAAGTATCATGATGAAATTTTGTCATTTTTGTCAGTGTAAAATATACGGTAACAAGCTTTCTTCTACTTCTTCTGTTTTGATTTAATGGCAATTAGTCAGTTGTGACTATTGTCGCCAAATTACTTTACGTCACGTGATTATATCTGTCATTTTTTATTTTATTTGTTTTTAATTTTAATTTTAATTTTGTATTCATCTATCATTTTAGGATATTATCGAAAAATAGTATCGAAAAAGTAACTCATTAAATTGACCACACTCCCCCACTCAGTTTCACATAGCGCTTGCCCTGCCCTTGTCTAAACGATGCCATCTTACCATTTTCGGCGTACCTAGGTAACTCAGGCATAGGCTAGGGGGCGTTTGTGCACCTAAGTGTTCAGAGGGGTCCATATATATTCAATCTCAAAATTTGACAATAAGACAAAATGTATTAAAGCAAAAAATTCGTGGGCTTGGTTAGTGTTACTATATAGTGCGGATTATTTATTATATAGACATCAACAACCTATATAAATATGCATATTACATACATATATTTCGCTGAGGTATGGTATCTCGTAAATACATCATGCTCCAATTTGTTGGGCCTCGTATCCCGACTAATTTTTTAGGAAATGATTTCCATGAAGTAAAGAAGAAATTTTGCTTGAACTACTTCGTAAATGGCGCTAATGTCATCTTTAGGATTTCTTCGTTCATTGCAAATGCATGTAGCCCAAGGAAATCGACTCCTCATGCATGTGTTTTGCTGATGGGTAAATAGATAGTTGTTTCAACATGAAATGGTAACGGAGGAGAGTAATTCGTGAGCAATTGGGATTCCTTTTTAGTTATATTGCTTTCCCATTCACGACTAGACATACGAATCCACTATTTAACATTCATTGCGAAATACGTACAGCAAATATTTTGTGAATAAGCCCGTGGCGCTTTGGTCCATAGTAATTGGGGAAGAGCTGTGGTTGAGTGTGCTGAGAAAGCATTTTCATTTGACATGCCGTGACGGGCAATAACGATTCATCTATCATCGGAACTCGTGTTAGACGAGAAGCTGACTTTTTGTTTTATTTATAGCGTCCCTCTAGACAGGCAGATAATAAGACAAAACACAGGCCTGCATGCCTGCCTCCATCATAGTCACATTGTTCTCCTTTTTAAATAGAAAAGTAAATGGAAAATCGTAGTTTAAAAGTCATGTGATTATATATGTATGTATAATATTTACGAGCAAGAGACGTTCTTTGATGAAGATTCCGATTTGTTATTAAACGGGGGAGACATAACCACCGGAATATCTGCAAATAAATGTTTTTAAAAAATGACTCACGGCTGAAAAAAATAACTCAAAGGTCTGCTGATTGTTATCGCTTGGAGCACAACTATGCTAATTTTCTTTGAAGGAGACGCAGAGGAAATTGAACAAAACGAACTAGCAAGGGAGTCCCTAGGATACTGAACTGCAGGAAATAAATGAAATGCCAACCAAATAAATAAACTGCATGGCTGGAACCGTTTCAATGTCAATGATAGATTTCACCACCATCAGCCGAACGGCGTTTTACTCACATGAAGTATCACCTTAACCAAAACACAATCTATGCTTGAAGGAGGAGAATTCGCTTGTCGATACATTACCAGTTGGCAATAATGCACGTCTTTTCCCTATTTACAGAGAGTCTGTGGCCATGTTTCAACAAGTAAAGGTTACAAAATGTCACCCGAAATGCTTGTCTCGATGACGACAGTATATGGTCAAGAATGCAAGGCTCTATCCTCGTATCTAAATGTTTCTATAAACATAATATTCTGATGAAAACTTGATATGAGAGGTTATAATTATTAAAACGTTTTGTGCATCGACGTGTAAAGGAGATACTGTACTTTCATTTTTGATACATACCGAAGAGACACAGGAAGAGCTTCAATGATTAACATAATGTGAAAGCTATTGCCATATTACAGAAATAATTAGTGAAATTAAAAGCGAATACAAATTGTTATTGTTACAATTTCCAATTATCATTTTTTTGCAGAAGCTATATCCGAATTGCCTTGTCCCCATAGTAACCAATGTCGTTTGATTATTGGAATTACTATTAATGAGTCCATACCTCAGTGCGGAATTGCGATGGTTTTTATCACTGTGCATTAATTTATTGAGATGAGAGTAGAATTTTGTATTATGAAAAAGTCCCCACATTACATCGCAGTAAAAGTCGTCGTGCTATTTATTTTTTTTTACTCTCAATATTATACTTCCAGATTAAACAAAACTAAACTCTTTACTATTCGATTAAAAATCCCATAGTGCTTTTTATTTTTTTCACTATCAATATAATCCACTACCAGATTAACCAAAACTAAACTCTTTACTCTTCGATGAAAAAATCCCCCAGTTCGATGTTTGCCTGTCAGTTAGGCATTCATGTTATTAAAACACTTGGGAGTTGGGACGTTTTTGAGAATATGACGGTTTGTGATTTTATTTTAATGTGTTACGGTCTTACTACGTGGAAAGAGGCTCAGCTCACCGTCGCATAGAAGCCTTGCTACATGCAAGCTCTGGTCTTTCCTGTCGTTGATATTTGTGGTGTTGGTCCGTCCCCTTGAGTGATGAAGCAATTTAACACCACGTGACCTCAGGTTCACGTTCCTGGCATACAATCGGGTATTTACATGAATATCATGAACAGATCTAATCCATCACAAGTGAGCAGTCTACACAATGTACTCATCTATCATACACCCACACCTCTAAACTCGATGGCGTATCTACGGGGGTATCAGGGCACATGCCCTTCTCATCATTAAAGGAGAGAAAGAGAAGAAAAATGAGAGAAAACTGAAGAACGTTATCAAGTACGACCCTACCAAACTCCCAGACCTAGCTTCCCCACTCCCTTATATTCCCATCTCTTGAGCTGTATAGTATGGTCAGACTAAGTGCCTACCCCATATCCATGACTGGATCGACGCTGCGCCACTTTCTACAGCCATAGTCATATCGCTAAAGAATAATGTATCATAAGATCTAATGTGGGCGTGGTTCTAGCTATATAACATATACCTTTACATATTATTTTCTAAGATTTGTTTAAACGTTTATAAGGTATTATAAAACACCATTCCTCATTATGATCATAATAATAGACGGCATTCCAACACGCATAATGCATAATAATAATAATAATAATAATAATAATAATGTAACTTATATCGCGCCAAATCCACTCTGTGGAGTGCTCAAGGCGCGTGTAAACAGGAAAAACGATCAAGACTTGAAAAGGAATGTTTTGAGATGAGTTTTGAAAGAATCAGAAGATAAACATTTTTTGATGTCTTCAGGAAGGCCATTCCATAATTTAGGACTAGAGTATGCAATGATCTTTCCCCACGTTTTGGTAATTTTGGGGTCACAAGAAAATTGGAAGTGGATGAGCGTAGAGGTCTTGCAGGAGTGTAGTTTTGGATTAGAGAGATAAGGTATTGAGGAGCAGAGCCGTGAACGCAATGAAAGGTAAGCAACAAAATTTTGAAAACAATGCGATCTTTTAATGGGAGCCAGTGTAGCGACTGCAAAACTGGGGAAATGTGGGTACGCTTGGTGGTCAGAGAAACAATACGAGCTGCAGCGTTTTGAAGCTTCTGGAGTTTGGACAGTAGATTCTGGGGTAGATTGATTAGGAGGGCATTGCCAAAATCAAGACGGGAGGAAATCAGAGCATGTACTAATTTTTCGGTGGCAGACTTGGACAAATATTTACGAATAAAACCGATATTACGCAATTGGTACCTTACTGATCTGCAAATATTAGAAACTTGGTCAGACATTGTCATATGTGAGTCAAACATAACACCGAGATTGCGACACGTTTGTGACAAGTGAATTATGTGGCCAGAAAATGAAATGCAATTGATATTAACTTTACTAAGCTGTACTTTGGAACCAAATATAAGGAAATAAAACAGCCATCTTAAGCTGCAAGGTAATCTTAGTTGTAATTTTTCCTATTGTATTATTTCGTTGTTAACTTGTTATGGTATACATGGTAACGCGTCGTTCATTTAAATTGTGCAAACCATTGAACACCATTAGAGCCATTTTGATATCATGGTTTGTGCGAACTCCGGTTTAAACTGAGGAGATCATGTGCAAATGTAACCGAGTGAGATGTATATCTTTTTATTAATTCTAATATTCACGCAGTCTATCTGACTGAATATAATATTTAAAATCATAGATTTCGTTATGAAGTATGAGGAATTCCAAATCATTGTCACCATCCATATAATCGTCTCACACCACCATTTGGGGTTATTTTTCAATATGCATTTCAAAAACTTGTACAGAACCTTTCGGGCATAATTATTACATTGTGTTGTAAAATACCTCTAATGCTTTTAAACACAGAATTCTTCTGTCAAATTACATTATTTTTAATTTCATTCAGGCTTAGTAGGTCGCTTTGCATTAATGGAACATTGACGCCCTTGAATCTAGAAGCTTTTCATTAATTGATACCCTCTCACTTTTTAACCTTGGATGAAGAGGATCGACGCACTTTGAAGGGGTGGGAGAACAAAGTGGGTGAAAGTTTGGATATAGTTCTTCCTGGTATACTGTCGGGAGGGCGTGGGGCGGGGGGGGGGGCATCATGCAGACCAAGGCTGGTTGATCTCCTGGCTTAATTCTCAGCCAGTCAATATTATTGTTTGCAATTGAATAAATAACTAATACCAATTCAATATTACACCTCGTATTCCATAATCTACTTTTTAAAATGTATGTAATAGTATATAGTGGACTAATGTATTAGGCGCTAAGCTCACATCTAAATATAAACCTATTGTTGATCACATTGTTAATAATTTATTGTAGTCAATGCTTTTTACAAATTAATACCAACCAAGGTCGACGATGTGGACTACCCCTCTTTGAACGAGTACTGATAGTAACTAATTAAATTGCATGGATATTAAAATGAGTCTGGTGTAATAACGAATCTCTTTTTCTCATCGATGCATTTTAATTTCTATATGTTTGTACAAATTACTGTAAAGTTTTGTTTGTATATTATTTTGAATGGTTTATACTTTCCACTGCGTTAGATTTTTCTATTTGGCCCAGATAGTAGTCATGGTTTATTGTCTATTTTAATCAACGAATGTTGTTAGATGAATCGATATGATATGTCATATATTATCGTCCCATGAAAACATGTCGTATGGAGGCGAGCTCGGCGACCACATCACTCATTAAATACCATGTACAACATTGTCGCTTGGACGTTGCACCAGCCATGCTGACGTCATAGAGCCTCGATCTGCCTGGCGTCGAAGTCATGAGATGCATAAAGCATCTGGGTGTTATAGATATATTGTGAATATTTCAAGACAACCATAATAAAGTATGACGTAATAGGTGGTGTTAGCAGGCCGTCTGACCATATCAAATCAGGTGACATTCATCAATATTTTATTCGTGTTTCCTTTATACGTTCATTAATTTATAGACATGTATTGCTTTCATCTCCCACTTTCACCAATCTCATATCTTCCGTTTCTTGAATTTCCTAAAAAAGTTGAATTCTCCAAACAATTTTTTTCTTCAGCATACTCAAAATAGTACGATCGATTATAATCACGTAATTTTGAAATATTCCTAAACATAATGATCAAATAAATTACAAAGTCAATTTTGTTAAAGCTATTTCATTCCTGAAACCCTGTCAGCTTTACTTCAATATGGCAAGTTTTCTAGGTCTGTCAATATCTCAGTTCATCGATAATCGGAGCATATCGTTTCCATTTCATCATGATTACGAAAACAGTTTACTCAGAGGCTTATGTAGTCAAGATAAGGTGAGATTTAGAGTAAGTCAGCGACCAGAAATAGACAGGCTGTGAAAGAGAAGAGATCTTCGTCCTGTTTTTAACTACAAATCTCGTCTGTGTTCATGAAATAAAGATCTTGTTTCGATGTTTCATGCATGCTTGAAAGCTTAATAATGTTGCCATGGTGACGAAAGAAAGCATTTGCGTATCTAGTCGATGGGACTTACATCCGAGCTTTAAGTGTTTGTTCATCTTTTATGAGTCTTATTACCCGCAGCAGAATCAAATATTAATGTACCTTTCGCGTTGTAAATATTCATGAGCATTTCTGGCTATTGATGAAAAGGTAAGCCCCTCTCCAATAGGGAACTTTGCTATATTCGTGTGGATGAAATGATGTTGGATCCTTATTGGACAGAGGCGGGTCAAGCATTCAGGTTGCGGAGGCCGCAAAAGTCTGAATAATCTCTGCTAAGAAAAAAAAAAAAAGAATAAAGGCTATCACATTGAGAGGTATCTTTTGACAAGCATTTTTAATATCACCTTTATTGTGCAAAAACAAAGGGAAATCAAATAAACACAAGGTTACATGTTTTAAATAATAATGTACAGGACAACATGAATTATACAATGAAAGACATGTTAAATAACATACTACATTGAAACATAAAACATAATTACACTAAAAAAATGTATATTTGAGCCAATTGGAGCATAATGAGGGTAAGCTGGATTGAAATGGTTGTTATGTTGTTTTTTTCAGGTGCCCTTTCAGTCCATATTTTTGCCAGGGGTATACATTATTATTCACCCGTTTTGTTTTAAGTGTACTTTGTTTGCGGAGACGAGGAGCGTAGACCCCATGCCCCTCGGATCTGGCCTCCACAGTAGAAATGAACCAACATGAACCTATACTGTCTTGATAACCAAAGAAATGGCGACCTATAGTCTGGCGCTAGCTGCATGCCGCGGCGCCTTTTGGATTTGGTCACGTGATCAAGGCAGACGGGTAAACGAGAGAAGGGATAAATTAACATGATTGGTCGATTTCATAGCTGGTTAGATACCCAAATCGTCTCGGGATAGAAACGTGATACCAATTTCAAGCATATCAAGCAGGTATGATGTTAGTGTAGACCGCATCTCTCATGCTGTGATACACATTTATGCACAACACGTATGTGCTTGCTGTATTACGTCAACAAGTAACAGGTTTATTGTGTGTAGTTATTCAAAGATTGTAGAAATGCAGTTATTACAATTATGAAAATAGATAAGTAAGGATATAGGATGTGTAGCATTTTGATTTGCGTTGTACGATTTAATCGAGGGGGAATCGTTTGAAATATGCTCGGGACAATAGACGTGTAGCAATATAAATAATAAGGAGTGGACAAGGACTATGCAAGCTCCATTTTAACCATGTGTTCTCGATTCAGGTATTAAAAATTACAGGGCTAATTCAAATTTAAAAATGAATTCAACGTTTTGCATTGAAATGGGACAGTGAAAATATTCTTTCAATAGTGGTTATTTTTCTGTCTTGAAGGTCCCAACAAAGTTCGCTTTAGTTTTGTCGACCTTCAAAATGAATACGAATATTCTGTAACAAACACCGTTACGTCTTGATCTATTTAATAAAATATCAAAATATACGACCGTCACAAAGATCACTTTCTTATATAATAATCCAATCTACAGTAAATGTATCCCAGAAGAAATAAATTTCTCTTAGGTAGGCCTAACACAGTTGCAAATAATTGATATTGATAATGATTATCATAACCTAGATATTGATAAAAGTGAGTCAAAGTTGGGTTTTGCAAAGAGACCAAAAATCACAGCACCATGCAGAGCCAGATAAAATGTGGACATTAAACATTATATTCTCCTCGCAAAGTGACTTATGGGATACAGGGACATCGCAGTAGACCGACGGCCCGCACGAGACCGACATTAATCGGTGAAAGCTTTGAACAGTTTTCAGGAGACTGATAATTTTGTTCTCGTGCTCTGTCGGTCTCTTGCATCATCGGATACATTTTAATGTCGGTCTCTTGGGCTGTGGCCATGTGAAACGTGCATGAATTATGAGACTCGTGCGAATCCACACGTAGGATAAGCAATTGACTTCTATTGATTCCTAAAAAAACATGCTCATGGAAATACGTATAACAAGTGATGATATTGTTTAACCAGGGACATGCCGGTATCTCTGGTTAATGTTACAGCATTACGTTTCATTAATGAAAACGTATGGTTGGATGGTTAACAAGGTGTCTGTGTCTTTTAAGTGTCATTAATGGGACCTCATTGTTGATGAATAAGGTTAATGTGGCATTAAAATATCATCTGAGATACTGATATGGCTTGATGTCATACAATGTCTCAACAAGCAGACGCATTCACGGGAGGGGGGACTCGGTATATACTTTCACTTTACCACTCTACTTAATAACTTTCCCTGGGCTTTCATATTCATAATTATACACCCACTCTCTTTATCGTTTTCTTGTATTTACTAGGCTTATCTGTTTATATGTATTAAATCGTCAGCTCACTGCTTTCATGAGGGCGTGGTTATTTCTTAAATAAATTTAATATAATTTATTAGTTTATGCTATTAGCAGGGCCTATGAATACACAACTAATATGATTCCATTGATATCCCTCTGGACCCTGATTTTCGCTTTTAATCATACAAAAATAAAAATAAATGAAAAAAGTTTTTCTTGAGAGGATTCAGAGGAATATACCATATTGAAACACGAGATAGCTATTTAGAAGGATATTGTTTGATTAATATAGCTACATTAATTTGAACCAGTAGTACATAATAATGCAAGATAATGTATGACACTGTTTCGCCAGAAGACAATCTGCAGTTCCACATATTGGCTCCTATCGCCCGGAGATCTTAATATTCTAGATATCTGACGGAAGATGGGAAAAGATTTTGCGGTTGATTAATTCCTCCCCCCATCACCGATGTATTATTTTTGAAAGGCAGCATGGCGTTGCATATGGTATGTAGGTTGAAGCAGGGAACCGTTAGGTATGTACTGTACACGGCTATTCAAAGTGACCTATATACTTCACATCTCAGCCAGTCATTGTCAGATTGAAGTAAGATGGGAGCCCTCAGGAGGATGGTGATGTTGAAACGCTGCGATTCCAAATCTCCAGAAGGTGAGGAAGTAAAGTGAGATAATAGGGAATAGACTCGCACCCTGGTAGCGACCAATGTGAACTCGTGACCTTTATAGCACTCTCATCGACAGCTACGCCTAATGGATGTGCTCCATATTTTATGTATATCTCCTTTTCTTTCAACAAATCGCCAAAACTGGAATTTCCATTTTTTTTTTCTTTTCGGAGAATATGGTAATACCAACAAAAAAGAAAGTTCATGATTTTGTTTTAATGTGCTATTGGAAAACGTCAATACTCTCGATTTTTCATTCGTTTGTTAATACTAACTTGGTATAGACCTTTAATAATTTGTAGATGGTAAACTGATATCGTGCAATAGGCATTTTTCGTTATGTGATAAAATTTAATGGACACATTTTTGCTAAGTGTAATGTATGCAATTCGCATTCTGACTATTGAAATACAATATTATTCGTAACATGTAAATGAAATAATTTGTAACGAGGGACTTAACAAAGATTTGTGCATTAAATTTGATTACATTACGAAAATGGAATTTGGTATATTTCGAATATAGCCTATGTCTTATGTCATCTCTACTCCATAACCAGAAAAATATTTCCCCATTCGAAACTTCGATATGGATCAATCTAATTCGGAATGTAAATGTAAATGTTTAGTAGTTTATTAAGCGGAGTATAAGTTTCTGTGCAAGCACCAACCAGCGATAACGCATACAAATTTCGTCCATATCTTTTTAACAAAAAAAGCAATCATAAGAATAATTATAATAATGCCCTCAATCGAATATTATTTAAGGTCACACAATCATTGTTAGCTTTTTTCACAAGTTCTCGGTGATAAGTTGTTACCTCTGAACATACTTCGGGAAGAAAAAAACACAAAAGGTTACAAAGGATTTTACCAGACACGTTCTACACAATCATGATCACATGATCAAAATGATGGATGGTAATTATTAAAGTAATCTGAAATCTTATGAATTATGCACTTGAAGGCGGGCGACTATTTCGTTCGTTCTAGGCTCATAAACGCTAGTTTGGTTCTGTGACATTCAACTGCCATCATTAGTTTCCCCCCGAAAAAGCAATTTCTTTCCGCTTATGTACTCTACATGTATGCAGTAGGCCCCTATATCTCTCAGGCTTATTATATTTGCAGAGCAGCCATGACTTTGCTCGCCTCGCTGTATTCTTAAGATCTTCATTTTTCTTTCTTTCGCTCCCGTCTCTCCGTCTGAACATAACTCTTCCCGTATCTTCCCAATTATCACTCTTTCTTCCCCCCCCCCTCTCTCTCTCTCTCTCTCTCTATATAATTACATATCTCTCTTCCCCTCCCTCTTCGTACCCTTCTCCAGGGAGAACGGTCAAGTGTCAATTTTGACAGACATGGCGCTTTACCTTGATAATAATAATTATAATAAACTCTCTCTCGATCTCTCCCTTCCCACATTTCTCTCCCACATTCCGACTGATTAGCTCATATTTTACTCATTCTCCCTCTCACTTTTGCGGTTTGTCTGTGTGTCTTAGCTGTCCCACCCTCTCTCTCTCTCTCTCTCTGTCCTGTATTACTCTCTCCTTCTCCATCCCCATCCATCTCGTTGTCTTTTGTCCCCCCTCCTCTCTCTCTCTCTCTCACACATCCTCCCTTCCATCCCAATCGCCATTCTCCCTTTCTCACTCCGACCATGGACCATGCTCCGACTCCCCACTCTCACACACTAACACACACGCGATACCCCACGCACACACACACTTTCACACACATCTCAGTCGCTTCCTGATACCAATATGCACCATTTAAACTGCTCACCTCTGCTCTCCTCTCCTCCGCTCAATCTCTCTGCAGTCAACATTCATTACGCCTCTTCTTATCTTTCCAAGTAACTATCTTTCAACTGAATATGACATCTTTCCCCTAGGTGCTTCTGCCAATATTAGGTTTGGGTGTAAGTGTCAAGAGTTTGCCAGATAAAACCTCATGGGTAATTAAGAGTTACTGACTATCAGCCCAGTTGGCAGTGATTGTACCCTCTATTCTCTGGAGCTAGTACCGAGGAATATGTTACCGCAGTAGTTTCTCTCATACTCTGTGATTTGCCTATATGACTGTAGTACAGTGTATTATAATAGAATCAATGAGACAGTTTGATCATGCATGAGGATGCCGTCTCTTTCCTTATTGGGATTGGTTTCTATAACATCTACCTGCAATATTAAAATGGAAATGGTTAGCATGAAATATAAATGTGTACACGATGGCTTATCTGACTTCAAATGCTTATAATAATATACTACGAAGAATATGAACAAAATATGACCAATTGGGTGTACAACTATACCATGCATCTCCTTATCCTCCACAAAAACCTTGGACATTTCAAAGCCATATTTCCATAATTTTCACCGTTTGTTTTGGAATCTGTAGCGTGACCTCTTGAAAATATCGTGTGATAATTATTTTATTTTATTTGTACAGTGTATATAATTATCGTTTTTCTGAAAGAAAAGTAATTTTGCAATTAATTAAGAGAAAGAAGTTATTGACAATGAACAGATAATATTACATAAGGGTGAAATAAACGTTTTTTCACGTGCATGGCTTTCAATGCTATTGTCGAGACCTGGGGTGCCAAGACCCAAACGAGAGAAAAGTCCCAGATAATATTGATTTAGCAGTGAAGTCTCGGTATCGAGACCAATATACCGAGACATCAAAACCTCGATATGGAGACTGGTCTTGCTACATCACCATGGTTACTGGCATAGTATATGCCTCAGTCACACCGCTATATCCCCACTCCATACCGACCAATTCTTAGCCAATATATCCCTGTAACAGCAATGCAGACCGACCCCATACCGACAGCACAACGAACAACGTTTTACATAACGACAAAAGGCCCATGATCGGTTGTGTGGAGTCGGTTTGACGGTGTGACTGGGGTATCAAGTTGTATTTAGATCGATCTGCTTTCGGTCTTGTCGGTATGACTGAGGTATTCATGTGTTAGCAACCCCATTTTAATCACCTAAAATATGTAAAGACAGTTTGACAACTTATGCCTGGGAATGGAGGCTGAAAGGAAAAGGGAAACGTCATTGTTTCCCTCGATGCTTAATAATGTATAACATGCATAATAAACCTCAATGTCTATCACACCTGTGAGTATTAGAGTAGTTCATGATGTTCAAATGATCACCTAAAATGCAGGTGGATTCATTAATTTGATGCCAGTTCATGGTCGATTACAAACGTAATTGAATTTACCAGTTAATTATTATGTGTCAGAGAACGGAATAAGAAATACACCATGGTCATAATAGTTCTACCAGATGCTTGTGAATGTGCTCTTTCTTTTCCCCATGCCTCTTTGGTGTTAGTTTTTCGAAAACATTTTTTTTTGTCATCTTGTTTTTTTACTTTTGTGTTAAGTGCAGTTGTGTAATAAATATTCGATGAATATAACAAATCATTTCAAGCGTTATTTGGAATAAGATTGTTTCTTAACGTTGCGAGGTAGCCCCGAAGTAAAGTAATTTTATTAATCCTTGTGAATTAATCAAACCGCACCGGAAACAGAAAGTCATTGATGACTTTTCGATTTGCACGTTCACGAGTGGACTGCGACGTATGCGGTCATTTTTTAAGCTGGGTTGACGAGTCACGCTGGCTGTTGTTCGTTACCGTTTCGACTTCACACGACGACGACGCTTGCTCAGTGAGCACGAAATTCGATCGAATAGCTAAAGATCCAACACCAAATTCGGTGCATGGGACTGTACTCGAAAATTATGCTGCAACAGATTGGCGATGGATAAATAAAATGTGTTCATTTTATGGATTATTCTGCAACAATTTAAATTTAAGGGAAATTACAGACAACAGAATGTGTTACTTTGAGAGAATTTACGCTTCCACTACTCTCCGGTTTCAGAATTAGGTCAATTGGGTCCATTTTGTGACTTCAATGTGCTGTTTCGTATCTACAAAATATTGCTTACGAACATGTACCGTCACAGTTTGCGAACGACGGCAAAACAAGGGGGACCGCGTTCGAGAATTCTGCTACGAACGAGGAGTTCGTCGATGCGCATGCGCACTGCTTCAAAAATGACGGCATACGTCGCAGTCCACTAGTGAACGTGCAAATCAAAAAGTCCCTAATAAAGAGAAGTGAAGAACGGGTAATAAATAGAAATATATAGGAGAGTGATGATGAATGGGCGGTTTAATGAACTCGAATGTTCTTCTCATGAGTGAGCACTGGAGAAAAAAAAGTCACTCTTGCCTTTACTTTTGATATGTTATGGTAAGAATCGTGAACAATCAAGAAGGATTAAAGTGAATACATGTTTGAAACATAATATTGCTGTCTTGATAATATTGACATAATTATGAGTAAAAAGAAACAAGTCGGGGTCGTTAATGTTGATCATCTTGTTTCACTAGCGATTCAGTGACTACCTCAATGTGCCCTTCTATAGTTCGTTTTAAAGATTTGTGTCACTCTCCTACTGCAAGGCATGATGGTGTATGAATCTATATAAGGGACGTAACATTTTATCAAAATATTTACTGTGTTTTTTTACTCATGAATTTAAATTTGATTGTTTTGTTTGTTGGTGAAAGTATTCCAATATCGAATATCTTGAGTTTTATTCATTCATCATCAGAGCGGCTCTTCTTGTTATGTATCCAATATTTGATTTCCTGCAATCGCTTGAGATTGAGATTTTTATGAAAGTCAAGGCAGACAAGCGGCCTTGTGTAGCATTATTGCTTTTCTCCTATTCCCCCGTTCAGACCCTCTCCTATTGAGTATCTCACTCAGAAGGCTTCTTCGATTTCCACATTATGTCCCGAAAAGTACAGGCGACTGGGCAACGCACCGTTGCTATGAGAAAAGGCAGCTTGTTTGCATAGATGTTCCCTGCCTTGTATTATGGAAATAATATGTGTGGACACCATCAGGTACTTGATGGTTGTTCGGAGCATATGGTTATGTCCCATTTATGATCTTACATCGCATAATGGGTTCGGTGTGTGCGGTGGCTATATTAAGTTTAAATCTCAGCCGAATACCTGGCGTACACAGATTTCCTGCCATCGCACCACACAATGTCTAGTTCGCTGGCCGATAAAGGCCTCCATATTGATCTATTTCAAGTCGACATAACACGTTTAGTTTTAAAATCCAATGATGTTATGATGGCAATCATATGAGACAACGGGTATGACAGCTGCAAGGTTGTCAAAATAATGATTGGAAGATTTAAAATTGAATGGTACAGATGAGGAACATTGCAAACTATTGATAGTAAAATACCAAATTGTTGAGTGATGTACTGGAGTGAGTTGAAAAGGCTTGTAGGCCTATTCGAATAGATGTCAAAATAACGATCGGAACATTTTGTAAAAGTGGGTGTACGAAGGCTCAACTTTTACTAAGAAGGGCTTTGTTTTGTATCACACTTTGCCGATTCAAGAGAATTTTGAAGAGGATATTTCGACCTCCGTGAAATAATATTTGTATTTGTGCCGGCCGATTATAAGCTTAGTTGTGCAACAACTTGGCTGAAGCAAATGGGATGTGCATACAATGCATTTTCCTTCACGATAAAAATGCTGACGTAGATATAGTATAGCTAATAATAAACTCGATATCATATCATGTTCATATTGGTAAGAGTGTGAAGCCAGCTGGGATAAAAACAATGAGTTAAGCAAGTGATTGATGACTTGACTTTCAGCCACACATTTCATAAATTGACCATTACGATACATGACCTGGATAATGGGAAAAGAGCACTTTGAAAACGGCCAATAACCTGCCATTTGATGAATACTTCATGAGAGCAACGGTTATTACGGGGTTAACAGCGGATGAGAGAAGTTCAGAAAGGTGATTTAAATATAAATTTATCTTATAAAAGAGAGTGAGAGAGAAAGAGAGAGAGAGAAAGAGAGAGAGAGAGAGGGGGGAGGAGAATAGGAGGGGGTAAGAAGGAGATGAAGGACAAACAGAGAAAGAAAGAATGATGGAAATAAGGCTATAATCATGAGAGTATGCCAAACAGACTGAAAGATGGGGGAGAGATGGCAACATATCTGGATTTTCTATTAAACAAGTCTCAAGCATAATTATAAAGAACACAAATTAAAGGATGAGTGATATAACCTACCATACACCCACGACATCCTTCACGCACACGCCCACGCACTCCCTCAAACATATCGTGATGATGGTATCCATGTCTCCAAGCATACTGTAATCTGCTGAGAAAACATTAAAATGACATTGAGTAATGGTGAACGAGGGCAATGCTTCAGGGTGATGAAATATTGCCCATCCAAGACATTTAACCTGTACCCCCGCTTTTCGGGGTGTATCAAACGTCCAGCCGAAAAGGATAGCGAATGGACTGACACGTACATGTATATAGAATGTGTGATATTTTGTTATGAGGAATAAAGCACGCGGTTATCTAGCAACGAGGTATAGAAGAGAGTACTTACAAACCCAATATCCATTACTGCAATCAGCCGATGGTTGGACGATCCACCAACCGACCAAGACTCTCAATTATTGATCGCATACAAGCTAGCCAGGTGACACCAATACAAAACAGGAAGCGATGTGTCGAGGTCAGCATTCTCTACCTGGGTCACATGTTGTGGTCACGTGATCAACACGCATTCATATCACAACATTCAGTCACATTGCTCAAAAGCGCGGGGAATGAACAATGCTATTCTTGATCGCTATCCAGAGTTTCCAGACGATGTTTAATTCCCCGTGTGCATAATGGACAGAGTGATTATGCAGGTGTTTTCGAATGATTACATGTACATCACAACATGTACGTAACTATGTTCCTTTGATGAATGCAAAATGCTATGCTAAGATAATTATCATCTAACTTAGATATTGACTTACTTCGTGCTTTTTATGCTGGGTAGAAACCTCGAGTTGTAGTATGGTAGCTCTAGGCGAGACGGTTTAGAATCACGCCGTGTAATAGGCACTGAATTGTGCAAACATAAACTTATGTTCAGTTTCATGATCATGTTAACCTTAATGAAATAATGATCATGTCTTCAAACTTTCTATCGAAAGTTTCCTTTAAGGATTGCGTTGGGTATTATCATTTGTCTCTTATCAAAGCAACGCGTTAATATCTTTCAATTCAGTTACATCCTCGTTTGTAACTTTTGTTTGCCAAACTATGTATGATATCAATTTAATGTTATTGCGTTGGGTATGATCATTTGTCTCTTATCAAAGCAACGCATTAATATCTGTCAATTCAGTTACATCCTCGTTTGTAACTTTTGTTTGTCAAACTATGAATGATATCAATTTAATGTTAACTTTAAATAAACTGTGATTTATATTGTGCACAAAATTCAAAAAGATGGAATGAGTTAAAGACAGCCGAGCCCTAATAAAAATGGATTCTGCTTAGATAATGAAGAAGTAAAGAATAATCATACTTGTTATAGTAACAATTATTGATGTGTTAGTAACAATGGATGTTCAAAAACCGTTAATATCGATAGGCGTTGAAACCTTGACGAAGGTCTACCGGCATAATGTCGTCTGTAATCAATTACTATGCAAGATTCAAAGGAAGATATCGTTCAAAATACATGTAACCCTCAAACTCACGCTCTCCCTCTTCCGTATCTTCTCTCTCTCTCTCTCTTCCTCTCTTTCTTTTTTCCCTCTCTGTCGATCTCTCTCTCACCCTCCTCCATAATAATAATCTGGATACCTTTTTACAGATATTATTACCCCTGTCATCGAATTCATTCACACACAATGTCCCCCATTCCCTTTTTCTATTTAAAAAAACAAAATCTCTTTCTGTCTGTCTCTTTCTCTCTCTCTCTCTCTCTCTCTTTCTCTCTCCCTTTCTCTCTCTCTTTCTCTCTCTTGTCCTCACCGGACCGAGGGTAGTGTATACACACATAGGATTCTCATCATTTCACAGCTTACATGACTGAGCCTGCATGGCTAGAGAATGAGTCGCCATTACTGGTGCATGTGGTTCGCATTCACTGTGTCGTCATAGGACTAGGAACCTCGGCCCCGAGCAAGACTTTTCAAATATAAATGATTTACATCGGTCAATGACATAGAACATTATCCCATGCTAAGCCATTTAGGCCCATTTACAAAAAGCTTTAGATGGGTAATTGAGATACAATGTGCATTATGAATCATCCTTCTTTGATACCAAACTTACTTTTGAATACCGATTACAGTAATGCTACAATTTGCCCCCCCCCCAAAAAAAAAAACAGTGAAGCTTGAACATACTTTCCAGTAATCCTTAAGCCCCTCTAAAGTGTTGGGAGCCCTAAAAAATTAATGGAAAAATTTCACTTAAATTGTATCATAATGTGAAAGATTTCTGCAAGGATTTTTCAAAACAAATGTGTTTGAAATCGAATATTGATGAAAGAATACAAAATTTAGGTTTTCTGCGTCCAACAGAAAACCCAAATTATACCTCTTTTACATTAATATGATACAATTTAAGTGAAATTTTGCCATCAAATTTTTGGCGAATTTGGGCTCCGAACACTTTAGAGGGGCTTTATACCCCCTTCACATTTTTCTTACGAGTCCTTACGGATCGCCAACTCGTAGTCAATCACAAGCATCCGTAAATAACTCGGTGGTATCCGGTTTAGCAAAAGGTCTCAAACATTCACAAATAGTGGCCAAGGATTGGCAAATAGTTGCTAATCTTCGCAATTACTGTCGCTAACATTTGCTTACAGTCGCTAATATTCGCCAACTGCCAAATTCGCAACGTTCGCAAGCATTCGCCGCTCGGTGAGATAGGGCCTTTTTTGGATCAAAAAGAACTTCAGCGACACCGTCTTACAACCGTTTGCAAAGGCTTACGACTGTTTTGCAAAGGCCTACGACTGTTTTGCGACGAGAAAAACTGTTTGCGACAATGAAAGCTGTTTGCGAACTTTCCTGCAACCGTTTACGAACCCTGGCGAAACCCCAAATTCGCTACGCTAGCAAGCATTCGCCGCTCAGTGAGATAGGCCCTTCACCGAGCGGCGAATGCTTGCGAACGTAGCAAATTTGATTCGCCAACTTTTCAGGGTTCGCCTTTGCGACATTTAGCGACTTTTAGCGATGTTTAGCGACAATTAGCAACATTTGAGCGAATGTTTGCGAAAGTGTTTGCGACAAGAAAAACTGTTTGCGACAATGAAAACTGTTTGCGAACTTTCTTGCAACCTTTAACGAACCATTTGCAACCTTTTACGAACCATGGGGAAACCCCAAATTCGCTACGTTTGCAAGCATTCGCCGCTCAGTGAGATAGGGCCTTAAATAACTCGTCACAACTCGCAACAACTCGCAGACACTCTAATTAGGGTGTATCTCACTGAGCGGCGAATGCTTACGAACGTTGCGAATTTGGATTCGCCAACTTTTCTGACGAATGTTTGCGAAAATCAGGGTTCGCCTTTGCGACATTTAGCGACATTTAGCAATGTTTGGCGACAATTAGCAACATTATATTTTTG
Source organism: Mesocentrotus franciscanus (assembly GCA_037976565.1). Classification (NCBI taxonomy): domain Eukaryota; kingdom Metazoa; phylum Echinodermata; class Echinoidea; order Camarodonta; family Strongylocentrotidae; genus Mesocentrotus; species Mesocentrotus franciscanus. Next base: position 3,715,370 of record CP137676.1, read on the forward strand.
AGCGAATGTTTGCGAAAGTGTTTGCGTAAGGCAGTTGGCGACTATTAGCGACTGTAAGCAAATGTTAGCGTCATTTTTTCAAGGATTAGCAACTATTTGCCAATCCTTTGCCACTATTTGTGAATGTTTGGGACCTTTTGCTAACTCCTGGTACTCAATGGGTCGATTTTATATAGGAACCATAATATGCTAACGTGGTCACTAGCATTGGCGAATCAAAAAGAACTTCAGCGACACCGTCTTACAACCGTTTGCAAAGGCTTACGACTGTTTTGCAAACGCTTGCAACTGTTTGCAGAAAAATAGTTTCGCAAAGAAATTTGGGGTTTCGCCAGGGTTCGTAAAAGGTTGCAAAAGGTTCCTAAAAGGTTGCAAGACAAACAGTTTTCATTGTCGTAAACAGTTTTTCTTGTCGCCATGTTCAAAATTTCTTTGCGACAAGAAAAACTGTTTACGACAATGAAAACTGTTTGCGAACTTTCTTGCAACCTTTTACGAACCTTTTGCAACCTTTTACGAACCCTGGCAAAACCCCAAATTCGTTACGTTCGCAAGCATTCGCCGCTCAGTGAGATACACCCTTTAAGGTTCCGTGAAAGGAGAGGCAAAGTTTTTGAAATGTCAAAAAATTCTTACGATTGGCCACGGATTAATTTTTCCGTAAATAACTCGTAACAATCCGTAAGTATCGTAAACCGCTCGTAAACCGCTTGCAACAACACGTAATAAATCGTAAATAGCTCGTAATAAGTCGTAATAACTCTTAATTCGGTCGTAAAAGTGGCCAAATCGTAAGGATCCGTGAAAGATCCGTGAATTTGTGCTATCCGTAAGGACTCGTAAGAAAAATCCGTGTATGTGAAGGGGGTATTAAATGGTTTATGTTGATATATACATCAGTGTTGAATAAAGTTGATTAAACTGCAAATGTTAATTTGACAATGCCTGAATAGTAAGGGATAAAATTAATTCGGTTACTTTCAACATTGATAGCACCCTATAACATGATTTATGAAGCAATGAATTTTGAGTTTTGATGATAATATAATGAAATCTAAATCTAAAGACAAGAACAGAGCAGGACGATATGGAAAACCTTTTACTGAAATTCAATTATTCATATGGGAATTTAGAAATATTACTAACACATCGTGATTGTAATTGTTGTCAAATGGACCAATTTGCACTGTAATGGATGTTTCATATTGCGTGATAAAGACTACACGGTGAGTTTCATATTTATCAATCAATTTTATAGTCAATTTTCATCATTCGTGTCCCTTTTACTCGTATTTTGTATTATCATTTATTGTAGTTGTTCATGCTCATCGATAATTTTTACAGCAAATATAACTTTGTGTAGAGCATATTGTGACATTTATTCCATATATCATAAAGTATGATTTGATACATTGATTTTAGTAAACTGTTCCCAACGTTAAGATATTCTCTTGTGAATCCGCCCCGTCTGTTCTTCACCGAACCTAGAGAAGATGTCATAGCTCCGACGTCTTCTGCAAGCCGACCTTTCAACAAGAACAGACGAGCTGAATTAATTAGCATTCTCTTCAACTATACCATAGTCCAGAGAATAACCAATCAGAACAAACTTATCATGCCAGCTCGGCCAAAGCCCGGCTGGTAATCATTGTCAGCGCCCTGTAGCCCTTTCCTCAGGAAAAGGCGCTCTATGAATTCAATAGTATTAGAAGCAGTAGTAGGAGTAGTACATCAAATTGTGTATATATTTTTAAAAATCTCTATACATGCAGGTTGTGGTTATATCGTAGTGTGTAGATTTGACTTTTTTGAATTTATATTAGAAAATGGTAGTACATGCGTAATATTTATTTTTATGTGGGCATTTAAGTACTAAGTAAGTATATTACTACATGCATCGAGAAGTTATTTTCAACCATCAGTTTGTGTTCAACACTGTATAATGCACACAATTTATAGAAATATAGGTACGGCCCACACACTACTTTTTAAACAAGATTACTGTCAAAATACATTAAGGAGAGAAAAATAGATTAGTCCTTAAGCTGTCCAAACGATTGAAGCTTTGAAAAGTGCTATTATTTATATTCATGATCGAACAGGTTCTTTAACCCTTTCTTAGGTGGTATTTACTATCACTAAGACCAAAAACAAGCAAATAAACAAACAAACAAACATTTATACATTTGTATTTTGTGCAAGGTGCATGGATAACGGTGCTCATTATGAAAGAATTCCTTTCAATATATTATCAGGCAGTAAACAAGTTGTTTTTTAGGAAGCCTAAAGTTATACATTTTGCTCACGTTTCAATACATGTTTTATTGATTGCCGGCCTAAATGACAGTGAAATTTTTCACGAAAAATTTCTAGAGGAAGAAAATGTCTATACGACTAACAGATACACTCAAGAAAAGATGACAAGATAGTATGTAAACACAGCTCAATCTTCGCATGGTTTTTCAAAGCTGCCCTAGACACATTTGACAAGCTAACTTTATAATCTTGATTATGAAATATTGTGTATGGGATATAGGCTGCCGCTATGCTTTCCGTCTCGGTATACATTGATGTAAATAATGTATCTGTTGAAAGTCGCATTGGCCCTATAAATATACTTGTGTTACTCGTACAGAGAGCTTCTTCGCCTTCTGAGATGACCGCTGTGTAGCTACCATGTGAATTCATTCCATTAGTGCATTATGCCGTGAAATTGACTGTCTATCTTAGCTTCTACAAAGGAAGAAAATTGGCGAATAAGTCACCAGTATACCAAAAAAGAGCGCGTTTGAAACCTGATTTTGGAGAGGTGCAGAAAGGGGCCATCTTTAAGGGGGATGGAATAGAGGGTTAAAACGATCCTATAAAAAGACATCATTCGACTCCCTCTTTTTGTGATATGCATTTTTCTCTTAAGTACTTTATATCGAAGGAAATCATAGTTACTGTCATCCTCCTCTTCTTCATCAATATTATCATCATCATGTATAATTATCATCATCATCATGATCATCCTCGCCATTATTATTATTAATATTATCATTATCATTATCATTAGTATTATTATTATTGTATTGTTATTATTACTATTATCATTATTATTATCATTATTATTATCATGTATTATCATGATGATGATCATGATCATCATCATCAAATGATCATATGAAATATATTATCTTGGTGTGAAATGTAGTATGTAATGCGCTATATAAATTTAACCATTATTATTATTATTTTTTTGTTTTAATCATTATTTTAATCAGCAATTTAAATCGTAATTACAAACATCGACATCAAGTATCAAGCGACCCATCCGCGAACGAGCGCCATGGAGTAAAGCAATGCGTATACATCAGGATTATATCAGGGAGGATTACGCAACATCGAAGAGGGATGCACTAAATGATGTCGATAGAAAAAAAAGGAGGTTGGGGGATGACGGTGACGACATTTTTTTTGTTAATGTTTTACAAAGCAATGTGAAACAGAAAGAATGCGGAGGATGTAAAGAAGAGGCCGAGTGTCTGGTAAATCCTGATATTGATTGGAGAAACTGGCGATTGATAGACTAAGGTATTATGGTAAAAGAAGCAAAAAGAGGTACAGAGATTGAGGATACAGGGCCTTGATTGGATTACTCACCATCGTATGTTTATAAATAAGGAAGAAATATCGAGAAGGGGGTCGAAATCGAACAGGGCATGATCATTCCATGTTTGTTCATGTGTTTCTAATTTCTTGACGAGATATCAAATTAAGTTTATTAGTACCGCCATCTTGAATAAGCCTCGGGATCCGTTTGACGCGTTGCATGTCTTGAGTGAGCGCTTCTATGCTCGCTCGTCATTCCCTGTCCTAATTGTTGGATAGCTAGTTTAAAGACACAGACTCTTCTCAGTAATAGCATGTAACACAGGGGCTGAACTAGTCAAGTTGTAGACTACCTTCTCTGTACTGTTCTGTTCTGTAATAGCTAACTACTGGGAAGTTGGGTAAGGATTCACTTTTGACATAAATTAAATTCAGTGAATCCGGTGTTTAAAAATGTCTACAACAATAATTCCATGTGTATGCCATTGTACGTTTAAACCCATCCATGCCTATCAATACATTTATGAATATCATCGGTAACTCACTTTTTTGGTGAAGCGTGGATCCAGCCATTAAAATTACACAAGTCATGAAGGGGGAGGGGCAGGGGAAGGGGCGGGGTGGTCTCAGTCTAGTTGGGTGAAATGCGAATTAACGGTGCCACCGATTAGGGATATCATCTCTCTATCTCTCCATCCTTCTGTCCTACGAGTTCCTTTGTTTCTTCATCGTTTGTAAGGGGAATGTGTTTCCTGTGCCCCTCCCTATGCCTATATAGGCCACTGTATGTATATTATGATAAGTTTTTCTTGCTTTTGATATCAGCAATCAGACTTGCCGACGAAATAGGACAGACATGTGAATCGTCATGCGCTGATACTTCAAGACTCACAGAATATCTAATATAGCTGTGGTTTGAATCGCAAAGTATTATTTCAATTCATCTAATTATCTTCTACCTCACATTTCCCGTGATTCAATATTTACCAGGCGTGCTCTGAAATTCAAAGCTGAAATATATAGCAAAGTGCAAACCAATACTCGATATCAATACTGAATTCAGAATGACTAGTTCGCATTAAAAACATGTCTATGAAAGACTTAAATCGTTTCGTATGTTCAAGCTTCACTGTTTTTTTTTTTTTTTTTGGGGGCAAATTGTACGATACATAAAAGCGGAAGAGAGATCTTTTACATCCTCATAATAAATATATATTTACCTTTACTCGAGATTTTGGAAGAATACTGAAGTCCAATCGTCACTCAGTGATCTTCATCAACAGCATTGACGAAATGAATCGTGGCTAGCCAGCCCGACCCATACCCGTTTCCCCGCAATGTTTGAAGGCATCTCAAACTGCTATCAAAGCAGGCTTCTAAAAGCAAAAATTGAATAATAATAATAATACTCAGTTCTTGTATAGTGCATATTATATATGTATCAATGTTTCTATGCGCTTCCAAAGAGCTTTGGATTTATTACTTCGGCTCGGGCTACGATTGAGATTTCCATAATAGATTTACACCGCCTTCAACATGTGCTTTGTATTGAAAGAGTGAGATAGGCGTGATTTTCAATTCAATCATGAATTATTCTCCCATAAATCCCATAGGTACACTTACAGGAAACCATTTTTACGAAGTCATTCTAATATTACAATCTGTCTATCTAGGTTGATTGATGGATTGACTATAGACTACTGTACGCGGATAATTTATCATGTGTGAAATAATAAGTGAAATAATGTCATTACCTGCAGAGAAACAAAAGTTTCTTTAAAACAATAACCAATGAAGGAAAGCCAGATATTATGTAGTTGTACAGAAACATGTAAATGTTTTTTTCTTCTTAATGTGTTCACTAATGTTGCTTTCAATCCAGCCTATATTATATAGCTGGTGATAATTTACCAACCAGTCATGACCAAGAATCGTTTCTTAGACCAGGGCCCCGTCTTACAAAGAGTTACGATTGATCCAAATCAATCTTAAGTCCTCCAATCAATCGCAAGTTTGCAGTTTCCTATCTCTTATGTACATAGTTGCGATTGATATTAATCGCAAATAAGTTGCGATTGATATCAACTCTTTGTAACACGGGGCCCAGATCTTTCACAGAAAGTACAAATCATGTATTACTTTTTCTTCATTTTTGTATTTAAGATAAAGAAATTATTACAAAAAAAACAACAACAAATTAATGTGTCAGGTTCAGGGAGCAAAACATCACTGAATCGTAAGTCAGACTCCGATGTAAGACTCCGATCACCATTTTTGTAAATCGTTGGATGTTGAGATAGTTTTTTGGTAACCTGGTTTAATTTCTTCTCGATTAAAAATTCAAGTGCCCAGAGAGACAGGGGATACTTTTTAATCGTCTTAACCACAAATACTGATTTTAGTATCACTACAGTCATGCGTAGGTAAATTGAATAACCAGCAGTATACTGTATTTTATTTTTTAATCATTGCAGATGTGATGCCAAGTGAGACATGTGAGTATATCGTAGAAAGAGGTGATCAATTCAAGTTGAGTTCAGCTGGTGATCAAGCACCCGACATCACAACCAGTGACCAGGCCGTGGCTTCCTACGTACCTTCATATCCAGACAATGTCGACTGTGAAATCACCTTTAGAACCACATCAGACAAAAGGTTTTTCATAAGGATTACTCATTTCGAGCTCGAGCGCTCAACGTGAGTATATCGTTAATTAATTAATTTAAATCAAATAATATGATTATTTTTCACTGTAAAACAAATTATAAAACAAAAATCAGTGACAGACTAGTGTTGTGAATAAAAGTGACAGGATCATAAACAGCACAAAAGGGCTTGTTAGAAATGACCTCTTCACAGATTTGAAGATTAAACGTATAGGCCTATACAAATAAAATTGTTGTTTATGTTAATGTTTATCCATATATGTTCACTTTTATCGGTGTAAACCTCTCCAGTTATCATTACAAAATAATCTCAATCCATTAAAGGTGATCCTATACGGTTATGAAATTAAGAAAATGAAGATGAAAGCCCATATATCTATCTATCTATATTCCATAGCTTGGAGGCCGTTGGGGCGACAATGAAATGGACCTTGAGAAACAGAGCGTTCTCATACAATTCATCTCAAAAGCATTGATTCGCCTTTTCCATCTCTTCATTCAGAGTCCGTGTTTCACAGCCATATAGAAAGACTGATGTTATCAGAGCTCTATCTCAGCAGCCTCCATCTAGATGTCATTATGATGTTCCTTTCATTCCAAATTGGTTTTAGACTTGCAAGGGCAGATGTGGCAACTTCAGTTCTGATTTTGACTTCCTGAGCAGATTTAGCATCCTCTGTGTTTGCTGACCCATGATACTTGAATTGATCAGAGGTTTCAAGCTACTCTCTTCCAATATTAACTGTTACATTATCCTCGGAACCCATCTTTAAGATCTCGCTCTTCCTCAGCACTGATTCCCATGCCAACTTTTCTTGCCAAGTTTTCTTCCAGTCGTCTAGTCAGGGAACTGAGCTCATCTTTTGTTCCACCAATCAAGTCGATGTCATCTTCCACCTATGCTGACCACATGCTGACCACATGCTGACTGATCCCTCAAAACCATCAAGAGCTTCTGTCATGATATTTTCAAAGAAAATTTTTAAGATGATGGATGAAAGCAAACAACCTTGCCTGACGCCAACTTTGGTAAAGGAAACCAATCACTCGACTCATCTCCGTGTCAGCTAGACAGCACTGTGATATACCTTGTACAATCTACAGTGCCTCAATTGCATTCCCTTTGCTGATGTTGATCTTGCGAAGAATCCCTATCATTCCATCATGCCATACACGGTCGAATACTTTCTTGAAGTCTATGATGAAAATAATGATAATAATGATAATAAAAACGAGAATGGTGATTAAACAACATTTTCATTTCATACATACATATCTGTTAATTTACATATATTATAACACATGGAGTGGATTTATCTTCCTGCAGGAGTTGCTGATTGATGATCATAATGATAATAATTATTGATAATGAATGTATTTGTTTCAGCCGATGTCAAAATGACGCTCTATTACTGTACGATGGTTCAAGCTCCAACGAGGGTCAGCTGGTGAATAATATAAGTCCTAACGGATTATGTGGACTAACCCTGTCACTACCAAACTACTTCTATTCCAAAGGCAACGTTGTTACAGTGAAATTTAAAACCAATGAGAGAAATAACAGCTATAGTGGTTTTGTGATGCTCCTTACCCCATACTGGCTTCCAGCTGATGGTAAGTATGACGTCACAATATAGACTTATGCCCGCTGCACACGAGGCGTTATTTTGCTGACGTAGGGCTGCGTCAGAGACTGCTGCGGTCTTTGACGCGCCATGTGAGAGTTACATCGTTATAACAAATGCACAGTGCTATATGTAAAAATTGGGTGCATTACTGGCGCATACACTGTCTTGGTAACCTACTTCACAAACTTGATTAGCGCTCTAACGCAATTTTAAATGACGCATCGTGAACGACAGGCGTATATCAAGTATGTCATTATACACACAAAAACGTGGGAAAACGATACACTTTTAATTTCAATCTTTTTCCTTCTTCCAAAATCATATCAAGTTGACACATTACACGAAATGTTCTAAAAAAGTACCCTTTAAATTGTTTAATGATTAGAATAATTTCTTAATATGCATGAAAGAAGTAACCCCTTTATAGGTTACTTATTAAGAGTGCTCACTTAAACCAATGAAATGTGTCTGTTCGATCTATAATTAAAAGTACCCATGTTATGATCGTACCCGTGGAGAAGCACCATGCCGTACATTCTCATTCAAACTCAAATAATAGTCACCCCTTGTCAAGTTGAACAAATTACCTTATAACTTTCTTTTTAATAAATGTGACATAATTATTATCTTCCAAACAGATTGTTTGCTTCATCGTAAAATGTTCATTCTCATTCTTTTTCACTGCAGGAGCGAATTGCACAGAGGATGAAATGACTTGTAAACTGAGTGGGAAATGCTTTACTAAAGATGCATATTGTAACAGTGTAAACCAATGCGAAGATTCGTCAGATGAACCGGGTCTAAATACATGCAGTAAGACTTATCACAAATGTTCTACTCTATAATACTAAAATCCGGTGTTAGCATTGATACGAAAGACAGCTGAGTTGCTTATTACTGAAAATGTATTGCAAATTAGTAGCCGTTTTTTTTTTTTTTTTAGTTTTAGATATCGGATTGGCTTTGTATCAGTCATACAACCATTGCGTTTTGAAGGGATAATTTGAGCGTTTTTCCTCAAATGGAATTGTAGCCAGAACATAGATAAATAGCAATTTTGTTGTGGTTAGCATCAAATTTATTCGATCGTCAATACTGCACAGATTGCGCTTCATTTATAAAAAAAAAATATCTCAATTAATCTGCCCCCTGAATCTGCAAGTTACTGTCTGAGGACATTGATAATTCTCCCCATAATATTCACTTGGTCACCGTGCGTCCTAGCGGAGAGCTTCTTGCAAATATTCAGGATTTTCGTTGTGAAATTAAGTATGAAGTAATTTAAGGTAGGGTTTATTGAAAGAGCAGGATCTATAATATAAATTACGATAAAACATTGAAATATGAAATGGTAAACCAGTGTTAAATCTTGAATAAGAATCCATTGTAGATCCTGCATGTAGAGGGTATTCGGAAATTTTAATTTGAAATAGAACATCCCACACCTTTTGTTTTTGACGATGTCATGTAGTTTATTGATTGACTGATCTATTATGTTTAATATTGTCTATATTCTTTTCTTTTCTTTTCTTGTACATTTGTTTTGTTGTTGTATATTTTGTACCTTTAGGAAGCTCCTCTTCTCGTTTGTGTGGAAATCACATGGTGGGACTGATTCTAGCCTTATTCATCACCTACATCTTTACTGCTGCTAATCACGTGATCTACAGACCTCGTCATAGTTCTACCATGGACTCTACATTCTAGCATTCTCTACCATTATGACGTCACAAAATTACGAATTCACTCGAGACCGCCGTGGAAATTTTTTTTCTTCCTCATAAGGATATGTTATCCCTTGGACTTTTAAAGAATCATTCGTGTGTCGTTTTTTAACCGTAAGCAAGGTTGATAATCTAAATAAGTATATATTGATTTATTTCCTATATTGTTTTATTCTAAATATGGTGAAACCAAGGTAATATGGGTTATTTAATATCCATTTGTGTATATATTACAATGTACAGCATCTTTACATTTTCATACTTAGATAAAACTTGTAGTATCTTCCCTTGGGTAGTGAATGTAAAAACGTTTGATTACACCATATATGGTAGAATTAATAAAGACTTGTTGTATAATTCATGAATAGGAATCCACTTACAGGGGACTACAGAACTAGTGCAAGGTAAGTGATAGGAAAGAAAAGAACAGAGTGATGATGACATAGAACACATTACTATTTTCGCTGTTGACATCAACAATAATATAAGATAAATTAAGCAAGATAAGGAAAACAGGTTATGGACAAATTATATAAATCTGAAGAGTGTAGTTTTGAAAAGAAATATGAAATGTCTCTCCGTGGAGTAAAGGGAGGAGAAAGGGTTCTTGGCTATGATAAACTTTGAATGAAATAGGAAGGAATGTCGGACTAGACGCATTTCGGAGAAAATATGCTCTGACTCTACTTTTTCAAAAGAATGACACTCCTGTTAAATATATCCAAAGCCTAATGCGTAACGGATCGACATCTACTCTGACGTACTTCTTTCTCAGACGCAGAAAGTGTAAAAGTGAATTCCGTGGGTATCTTTGTTTTCTTTACTGAACAAGGCATGTAAATAAAATTACTTCATTGAATTTGAATTATAAAGAGTATGATGACTTCAAGATTTTGTTTTCATTCTGAAAAATGGTCCAAATTTTCTTAACCCCGCCTTCAAATGACAAATAATGGTAATTGAAAACAAAGATTTGATAACTAGACAAAGTAATCAATACTTTTATAGATTTTATACTCTAAAGTATTGAAGTACTACCGAGCCGCCAAATTGTTTGACTATAGGCTACAAACAATGGCGCAGCAAGGGTCAAGTCGGCAGTGGAGGGGGGGGGGAGCAAAGGTCTTCCCAGGTGGACAAATAGCGAGCAAGGGTCTGGAAGGAGCGGAGGTCATATACTCTCTTCCTTATAATACCCCCCCCCCATCTCCCCTCCTCTCTCTCTCTCTCTCTCTGTCTCTCTCTCTTCATCTACATCTTCCATTTATTTTTGTCATTCATTGTTGGGAGCGAGCGCGCACACCCCTTCGTTATACTTCACTATTTACAAGAATACGATGCTTATATTTCGTAAATCAAGGACAAATATATATCTTCTTGTTTTCATATTTCGATGAATAAGACATCAAATGTAAAACGCAGTTTTATCTTACAGTATTAGTTAAAATTTGGTGTACTTTACATAAAAGATGTAGCTGTAAATATTTCTTATAATGGGTATTTCAACGCACTGGCTGCTAACAATTTGAAAGAATGTATATAATAGAAGACATGTTGTAGATAGATATAAATTGTAAAGAAGTGTTTTCATATTCATCTATATTCGAGAAAAAAGGAAATTACTCAACACTCTTGAAACAGTTATTGTGTCTCTCAATTGATATATATTGATGCTATATGATTCTTTCGTTTGACAAACACGACAGAGGGTCATCAAGTATATGGCATTTGAACTGACTTATTAGTTGAGTGGATGGAAGGAAACTGTAGTTTTAAATGGTTCAAATTATACTTGGAACATAGCTGCGAGTTTGAGATAAAATAACATTACATGATCATGATACAAGCGGCACTGCAGAGTAAACCCGATCTCAGCTGCGTTCGTCACAATGATTAGGGGCGTCGCAAGACCAATTTTAGTCAGGGATCGGGGTCGGACCAATGTGCCAAAAAATTTGCCCACCCCCTTAAATAAGAAAAAGGTCATCAGATTTTTTACTTGGCCAATATAATTATGTAAGTTTAGTCGTCACATTTTCTTTTACCAGGTGTTTTACCATGTTTTCCAGAAACCAAATAATTATAAATGATTGAAACAAACAAACGAAAATCAGAAGGTCATCATGTTTAGGTTGGCCAACAGGTTATAAAAAAAATGAAAACGACGGATGTAGCGACGCCCCTGACAATGATGATGATCATCATCGTGCTTTCTTTATGTAACCATGGTATAGATGTCAGAGGCAATGACATATTATTATGCAAACAACGTAATATTTACAAACATGTGATTTAGGTGTAATATATATTAGCATGCAGTCTACACCCCTTGATGGGGATTGGGATTGATATTACGTGTAACTATCTAAACCTGCGCATGCGTGTATACATTAGCATATGATCAGTTTAAAACCAATACATTCAGCCAATCAGCATTGCCTCCTACGATGGAAAGCGTTGCCAGATTTAGTTAAATTTAGTCATTAAGAGGGTCGCAAATTTTCAACGAGTCATTTGTGTTGTATCTTGCCTCATAAGAAGAACGTTTATGCGCTGATGGTCATGTTTGCTGTACGTAGATATCAATAGATAATTATTGTAATCTATTGAGAATTTAAGACAGTTTCTGATAATTCATGAAAATAGTGGAGTAATAAAGAACATTTTTTATTTGATGAACGTGGATACGTTTTACACACTTTGATTTTCGATACATTAGGAAGCATTTTCATGACTAATTTGACATTGCAGGAATACATGATTGACCGAATCTCGCAAAATGTTGCGTAAACGAATGAATGTATTTCTATTTTGAATCATCAGTTGTCTTGTATTTTGATATTAGTAGGTTGTGCAAACGACAACGAATGATCATGGCTGAACAGGAAAGCTTTGATGTAAAGGTAGGCCTACCATCGTACCCAAGTAAACGTCGAATTATGAAAAAGAAAAAAGCAGAGTCGATATACAAAAGACATTGATGTCATGCTTTAAGCTTTCACCGTGTTTATGCCTTTGTTTTGTCTATGGTCTATAACTCTATATTTATGCTATCATACGAAAGCGGTTTCCGATGTGTATAAAAAGTTGTATACAGAATGCTTAGCTTACATAGGAAATATATATTTGTCGAGTATTTTGCACTGATTGTATAATATTACTAGACGTACATGTACATCGAGCAGCATTGTGTATTTAAGTAGATACTTTATTATCAGGGTGTATTTGGGTTTAATGTGCTCTTTTTTTGTTTGATAAATAAATAAAAGTGTTATCTATAACGCAAAACGTTTGTACTGACTGATAAGAATTATCACAAGGGCCGTTTCTTATAAAGAGTTGTGATTGATCCGGATTGATCGTAAGTCTTCCCATCAATCGCAAGCTCCTAATTATTCAGTACAGAGTTGCGATTGATATTAAGTTGCGATCAATTTGAATCAGTCGTAAATGTTTATAAGACGGGACCACTAGTCTACACATGTTATCAGTTTACTTTAGATCGACTTGTTCACCAAAAAAAAAAGGAAGATGCATAGAGAATTAAGTCAAGAGGCAGTAAAATGTGTCAAATAACAGGTGTGGAGTTAAAAGACGAATTTGTAGTTAAATTTAAAAAAGTTCATATATCATACCCCACTTTAAAAGCACAACATTGAACATATTCAAAGGCATTTACAGAAAAAGTGTACATTGAATTTAATTCACGATAATCATGATCATGAGGTCTGAAAAAAAAAATGAAGTCAGAATCGTTTACACACCTTTCTTTCTACAAATAATATACAATAAATATTGGCAGGATGCGCACAAATATCGTTTAGATATTCATGTATATACATGTACATGTAGCTGTCATGCGTTAATGATCACACAAAATTCTATTTTTGTTGTGTTTAGCCTTGGGATGAGGAACGGACTGATAAAATCGGATAGTTTTCTCGAGAGTCATAAATGAAGATGTGGAGAGGGAGAGAGAGAGCGAGAGGGGAGAGAGAGAGAGAGAGAGAGAGAGAGAGAGAGAGAGAGAGAGAGAGTGGGGTGGTAGGGACAAACAGAGATTTATCAAAGATAGGCCGAGAGAATGAGCGAGAGATTGGCCGAGACTTGTACTTTAGACGATTATTACACACCACAACTGTTTATTTAAATATCAAAAAGAGTGGCTTAATATCCCCTTTACTATCAGGAGGAATACGAAAAAATACATAGGGTCTATATTAAGTAAATTGACAAATCCATAAAGGTGCGAACCTGATCTGTTTATGAAATTATAAGGCAGACAACTATCAAGAGGGCGACATTTAATGTATAAAGACCAACCGGGTTGAGGCCAGATTGTTGAGAAAGGAGGATGGTTGATTTCTGAACTGACAGATTCGAAGAGGCGATGATCCCGAGAGGGGCAATTACCGCCCTCTGTAATTTAAAATGCGTCGTTTAATTTCGATAACTAGTAATGTGGTTGCCCCTCAATTCCTGGAGATGGATTGATACCCCTAGCTATGTAGTTTACACCAAGACTTCATTAAAAAATAATCAACGACTGGTTCATAACTCGGGGAGGGGGAGGGGGTGATATCTGAATGGGCCATTTGCTGAAGGGGCCATTTGTTTTTGTTTTTTTACCGAGGCACTGAATGGGTCAAAGATCAAAAGTTAGAAATATGTTGAACATCAATATCATTATCATAATCATCACCATCATCATCATCACCCCCACCATTATCATCATTACAATCGTCATTACCACCAAAATCATCTTTAGCACAGCAGCAGCAAAAATCACCAACATCAAGATTTGTAGTTTTCCTTAACTCCATGAAAATACAGCAGGGTTGAAAATCGATGGATATATCTTTAAATTACATAATCAATCATTGCAGATCGTTTTTTGATTCTATTCTTTAGACTATTCTTCTAGTCTTCATACTTTTAATCATGAAGTAACCAATCATTGGACATCATCATCAACGAACACCAAATAAAAGGGAATACCACTCAAGGTTTGTCAATTTTTGTGTCATTTTCTTTTTTTAATTGTGACAAACATAAATCGCCAAACTTGTTTATCTATCTCCTCTGTCCCATCAATCAACAAGAACAAAACTTAAATTGAAATCAAAAGAAAGTACAACACCATTAATATCATCGACCATTTATACATAGCATTGTATGAACACATGGCCACTCTATAGACATTAATATTACGACTCTTTAGGCACGTATAGAATGAGTTTGTCTGTCACCCCTCCCATATGTACACATAGGGGGAACCAATGAACAAGAGAACCATGATTATCCAGGCCTCGTACATCAAGGGCAATTGCATTTTCAACCTAAAAGTGGACAAGCGCAACTCATTTGAGTCAAATGTGATTGTAAATCTTTGTCATTTAAAGGGCAATTACCCAGGCTTCGAAATTCAAGCATTACAACCATTGAGTTGAATTTTTAGAACTTGCAAAATTATTATTTTATACTTTTGCTTGAATACCCCCTTCGTAAGAAGATACAAGATACAAGCAAACTCCTTGACAGAAGTAGATAGGAGAAGCAATTGTTTTATAGGCTTTTCCAAGTATTCTAACCTAACCCCTTGATTATACTTTATTGTGTTATCAATGGAAAATACAAATTCATATGCAAATAGATTATAAAAGTCCAAACTGATTATAAATGGCTTATCTTTGTAATGGAGAAATGAAAACAATTGTGCAAATTACCTAATGTTGTAATAATTAAAATAAGTCATATTTAGTCCTTCCTTTCCCAATTTTGCCCTCTTCACACCGATAAAGTCTGCAGCACATAAAGACGAAAATGTAACACATTAAAGTACATACATACTTACAGTATTTCTTTTACAATCATCTTTAAAACAAGACTATGAAATGTACACATTTTAATGATATACATTTAATTACACCATTGTCCACAGATACTGACATGAACACAAAGTTTGGCCAAACAGACTCATTCAAACATTTAGACAGAGGTCAGGGACTCAAGTTCTAATCATCTAGCCTAGAACTAACTATTTGATTTTCAAAATTAAAAAACTATTTAAAAAAAATTGGGGTATTTGTATTCAGTATCTTGGCTAATTCCTTAACAATAGAATTATCTTTCTCTTTCTAATTATTGTATTTGCCAATTAATGTTATAGTTTTTGTTAATATCACAAATTCTTTTCATCAGGAAATAACCAATATGATCGCAAATAGTACACAATACCAATTCACTAAAAGTGGTAGAGTAAAACCATGCTGTGTGTTTATTAGTACATTCTCGGCATCTACAATTGCCTTGTTAACTTAGACAAATTATCACAGAAAGATTTTCTACCTGAAACATATTGATTATTTGTTTAATAGAATCTAAACAAGTCACTCAAAACCCTTTTTCTTATCAAGAAAATATTGATCACACTACATAAATATTATGAGATGGATGTATGATGGTTATTTCATTTCACTTCAAGTCGGCTGTATTCTATTTGTATTGAGTATATTGTAAATATGTTTAAAACAAACTCCCTCAGATGACACAATTATGTTTGTTTATGCTAGTCACTTTAGTGTGCAATATCACTCCTTGTAAATTGCATAAAACAAAAGCAAATCACTTCCAGGATTAGGCTTAGCTTTAATGAATTACATTGAAATAGAATCAGTAATCAACAGACTTCAGTTCTTGAGCTCTATTTTACTTGTTTAATAGGAACCTTATATTTTGTCCTCTTCTTATTTCACCCTCTCAATATTATTACCCACAAAGAGGCAGCATTCAACTGCCATTCAAAGTGTTATCATACTCTGATTATTTTATATGAAAAAGTATATGCTTTGTAGATAAGCAACCATTGAATCTATCTAGCTGAGGGACTTAAATGGAGATTAGATACTTCCCAAAATAATCAATCAATTACCAAATATCACTAGCATATAGATCTATAGTCAAACCAGGGACCTCCTGGTTATAAGACCACATTATAATCCACTTAGCCATGGTGCCGCCTCTTTGAAGTCAAGTACACTACTTTAATTACATGTTCTTCCTTTTTTGCATAATAGTATCATGTTCTCAAATATCACTACATTCATTTTAATCATTTTAATAATTTCTATGATATAATAAAAAAGAACATTTTTACTTCATGTTGTCAGTTCAATTAGTCAGGGTATCTTTACTGCATCACACGTGCCGTTTGTTGAGAGCTGATTTTCTTTCTTAAAAAAAAAAAAAAAAATGATAATATCAATATCTTAAGAGAACATCATTATCAAAACCTCAGAGTATCATTTTTCTATAGCAAATAATCTACAGTGCAGGTGCTTCATTAGATTTCTATAATACACTCAGCTTTACACTCATATATAGATACATTTTTACATTTATATAATCTCTTTTTTTTTCTCAGTCCAATTTTCATGTAACATATTGTCCACAGCATCTTTCTAATCCTTGAAATCTTATAATTATTTTCTACAAATGGTAACCAAAATTAAAATACTGTTTGAATGCTTCGTAATGTACAATTCGTTGCTTAATCATAAAAACTGGCACTTCTGTTTTTTTTTATGTACATAGTAATAAATAAATAATTTGTGTCATTATAGATGTTCAAATTCTGAAGGCTTTCAATAGATATAAACATTGATACACCACACCTATGGATTTACCTAAAAGAGAGATTACTCTTCTCTAAGCTCCACTAAATGCGCCAGAAAGGTGAGAAAGTATGTAAAGGTTCATTAAAAACAACAGCAGTAGTGTTTTTTGTTTTCAGTGAGGTTGCATTATAACAAGATATTAACTTTTTTCAATATAATTGTATTTCCTTTTTAAGATATCTTTAAACTATTGCACACACACAACAAATTCATGAATATGACTTCTATATTCCTAAGAAGTTATATATATTCAAAGAAATGTACAGCTGTATAATTCACTATCAGGTACTTAGCATGCAAGACAAAGGACATATGTACAATATATGCCCTTATTAGGCATTACATCATGAAACAGACACCTGATTATATACAGATTGAACAAGATGGCAAGAATGCAAATTTTGGTTATCTGAGAAAGATTTTAGAACATTTCAGATCTTACAATACACAGGAAGAGAGGTGACAGAAGGGAGAAGTATCTTGAAAATGTTAAAGATAAAGACTAGAATAAGAAGGGAAAAAAGAAAAATATAAGGTACAGTAATGATTCAGGACAGGTTTTAGAGACAGCGAGGAATTGTAATTACATATATTTGCAATTTCAATGATCATGATAGATATATACTGAGCTATATACTGAAGCATATTAAATGGTCCTGTCTGAACTCACATTTGATCAAGATCAGCGTCTCATTTGCATACAATAATTCAATTTTATGGACCCCTTTGAAGACCAGCTTTTAGCTGAAAAGGGTGATCCTTCCCATATGTGCAAAATGAATAAATAAAAAAATTTAAAAAAAATAAATAAAAAAGAGAAATATAAGGATATTCCATTTTGCACATGTAAAAGAAACCCTGCCAAAACATATGTATGGTATCAACAGTTAAAACACAGTGTTCATCAAAGTGAAATCATTTGGTGAAGATATGTATCTGATTTATCTTTAGATAATCTAAGATCAAATTGCTAATCAATATTCCCCTTATTCCCCTATAAATAAAGCATTTTGTATTTGAAGAGTCAAATATTCTATAGTTTGAGATTAAGCTACTTGCATAGAACATTATCTGTACCCAATTATAAGCCTAGCAATCAATGAGATATTAATTTACTACCTGTACAGTATTGATTTCATCCTGGCATAAATATCATTTAAGATTATTTATGACTGCACTATGAGAATGAAAAATATATATTCATAGTAATTAATGGGCTTTACCACGATGGTAAATATAACATGGAATTCGATGAATAATCCACAGGAATTTCCATCTTCATCGAATCGTCAGTGATTATCATGCTAACACAATAACATGAAAATAAATATCAAACAAAACAAAAGTATTGCACACAAAAATGGCAACTTATGGTACTCCTCAGTGCTGCATGAAAACAATATGCAGGAAAAAAACTAAAGCTAAATAACTTCTTTCTATTATACAGGTATTAATGGTACACACGCTCAAATAGTTTATTTCTAAGGACATATTTCTTCCAGCAAAATGTCCAATTTGCTGTCATGGCGGAACTGAATATATTCATCTCACAGAATACTGCAAATAAATGTGTCTTGCAATACCGTTTGACATAATGTATAGATTTTCATGAACAGATTTATTTGCCTTTAATCTATGTGCTATCCACTCACCACTATGTATCAAAGCTGTAAAGGGTCTTAGCTTTCCTTTCTACTATCATCTTAGTTTACATGTTCCAAGTGCTTTAACATATTTAGAGAAAATCAATGATAAATACTTGATGTTAATCAAAATGACCCCACTCCCAAGAGAAAATAGCTTTCATTCCTGAGCAAATCTAAATAATAGAAACAAATTGGATTTAAGTATAAGTATAATCATTTATTATCCATATCAGGAAATTTGGTTTCCACTGGTTACAAAGTATCAATTTGATAATTCTTCTTCTTTTGTATATCATAATTTGTACAGTAGTTCCATGCTTTGCAACATATAAAATGTACACTTATGATTGAAAATGTTGGGTTTTGAAGACCTTTTATTGGAAACATTGATGAAGGACAACTTAAAAAAAAAGAACTCATAACCTTTACATTGCTTTTTTTCACTACTTCAACAAGTCCTATAGCTAACTCTCTGCAAGCCACACACTTATACCAGTCCTCAAGCAGCGGTCTGACTCTAAAATGGCTATGTTTCATTTATAAGGGTTACCCCAGGAATATATTCAAGAGAAACAGAAGAGAGAAGGAAGAAAGAAACAGATGATGGCAGAAATGAAAAGGGTGAAAAGTGAAAAGGAAATAACGACTTGAAAGAAAAGGAGAAAGTAGAAAAAGACACACAAAAGAAATCTCAGATAGGGAAATTTAGGGGCAGGCATGGTACAATGACAGAGGAGACTGATAAAGAGTATGAAATAGAAAATGTGTATAATTATATAAAAACAGAGAGAGAGAGGGAGGAAAGAAGGAGAAAGAAATAAACATTAAGCTGGAAAATAACAGAGTACTAATTCTCTTATCTGCAACTACAGGCTCACATGGAACTGTGCCATATTGCTACCATGGGCTGCAGATGTGCCACCAACACAAAAGGATGATGTGAGGAGCCATCTCTCTCTTAACCTTTAAAGAAACATTCTTTTTCCTGAATTGATCTGAATCATCTATTCTTCGGGTTGACTAATCATAGATACAATCTATCACACTGCCAGACTGACTGGACTTTTGACTGATATTCTCTCTGAACACTTGTATCATTTGATCTCTAGATGATACCATCCATTTTTTGTAATGATTAACATTATTAAAATTAAATAAAAACCAATATAGACTCACTACTGCTTGAGAAATACAAAAACTGGCTACAGCGCACACAGAGTTCAAACAGGCCGACATGAATGCTTTCCTATCACTATTACTAGCATCCCTCTATAGACCAGATGCAGGAGACAGTAATGAATACCGATACTGTCATTATGTCATTATCTGGTTAGCTTTTTTAAATGTCTTCTCTTGAAAATTCATCGTAACAGGTTCATAATCATGAAACAGGATAAGATCAAAACAGAATTTGACAACTTAAATATTGATAAACAACTTCTGGAAAAATTTTCTCCTCCTTTTATAGTAAAAATGTACATCTACAACATCTCAACTTGTATTGATATTTGATGCCTTAATCTAGTTAACTCCAACTTTTTTCTCCACTTTTTTTTTTAGTGCATGATCAACTTCAAAGTATATGTATGTCTACAACATTTCTTCACACACTGCAAACCTGAATATACAGGTCTATAAATCAAGCACATCCATCACAGAGCCTGCTAGAAGGGCATTAGAGTTTGAAATGTGATGAGTTACTGCCCTTC
The DNA here is from genome assembly GCA_037976565.1 of Mesocentrotus franciscanus. Taxonomy (NCBI): domain Eukaryota; kingdom Metazoa; phylum Echinodermata; class Echinoidea; order Camarodonta; family Strongylocentrotidae; genus Mesocentrotus; species Mesocentrotus franciscanus. The sequence goes on from CP137676.1 coordinate 3,736,013, forward strand.
TGGCTCTCAGCAGACAATATTCAAGTCAAAATGTTTTACAGCTTCCTGTAAAGACACGGTGCAAACTAATAGAATGCACATATTTCTTTCCTTGCAAGTATTAAATATAATTCTTTTGCTGGAAAGCATGACTCTGATTCTGTTCTTGTATATTGCATAAAGCAAAACAAATCTCATTATGTACTTTGTATACATGACCCTGACTTATGCTTAGCAGCGGATAGGTGGCAGGCAGGCACAGCACTCAGGGCATATAAGTTGCTACTAGGTATCAACACCTGGGTGAAGAGAAATAAGTGCAAGTAAAATGCAAGATTGATGTTTTAAGAGCTAAGATTCAAATCAAGATAACTTTGAATGAAAATGAGAATGTACCATTGGATGGTTAAGTGTATATCTGTATTTGAACTGTGAATGTGTAGCATAAGGTCTGTCCCCATCTCTCAAATTTTCTGTACAGCTTTATGAAAAGCACGAGCAATGATAATGATAATCATAAACAAATTGTAAAACAGCGCCTTCTTTCCATATATGAGAAAACAACCATTACAGTGTGATTCCTTGCAATTTATCCCATATGACATACATCATTTTCCCAAATTTTTCATCAATAAATGAAGAATCTCTGTGAAGATGACCATTGAATAATTGTGCTTTTTGTAATAGTCATATTCATATCAAGAGATTTTACATTCATGAATGAAATATATGGATAAATGCCATATGTTTTTCAGGCCACATTGTACAGAATCGTCCATCATCATTATCTCGTACGGTTTCTTTTCAAGTTGGATCCTTCTCTACTTCCTCATAATCAAATTCTTCTTCAAGAAAAAAAAATGACTAGGATGAAAAAATCCAGGACCCTGTATGACAGCAAATTAGTTATTTGAATGATTATACTATCCACCATCCACTGACCCACCATGCAGAGAGTAAGATGAACAGTGTAGCCCTCCAGAAAAACCAAATGGATGCAAGTTTCCATGGCAAACCTCTCCAGTTATAGCCAATCAGAATCATGGATGCTGCTCAAACTTAGCGGTGGATCACGATTGGTCAATGCTAGAAGACTTGTATTTGGTTCAAGTTTTATTCATTTATAAGCTTTCCAGTATATCCCAACATTTCCAAAGATAAAGTTCTCAACAACTAGTAAATTTCCTTTAGTTTTATTTACTATTACATGTGTTACATTCATGAAACACATATTTCAGATAAAGCACTGTATGTACCAGATTAAAAAAAAATGGTAATACAAAAATGAATGAAATGAATAAATCAATGTTGCAACAAGGCTAATGTATTTTCTGATGAGAGAGCATACACAACAATACTCTAATCTCATGTTCCTCAGTAAGTCTTCATCCTACACTTTGAAGTTCCAATGTTAACCTGTAACTATCAAAATTACACAATTTTCATCCTCGAGCTTGATCACTCGTGATAGTCTGTCCTCAAGATGGTCTATGCTCAGGTACGAGATGGCCCGACAGACTGGTTTGGTGCTTCATCAGTTCTAATGGTGTTGTGAGTGTCAGGGCCAGTTCTCCCATTCTCCTTCTTCTTCTATCTGTAGGAACAGGCTTGTGAAGAGGACCGTAAAGCCAACATTCAGGACCAGGACTAACAGAATAAGGCCCTTGCTGGCAGACCAGGTCTAGAAGAGGAGAAGAGAAAGAGAAAGTAGAGAGAGAGAGAGAACAAGAAAAAATAATAATATTAAAGACACACAATGCTATTTGACATAATTTAGCATAATAAAGATACAATATGTTTGTTACATAGTTTTTATCAACTTGCAGCACTAAGCTGTAAATAATACATTTTTAACAGATAATTTATTCTCAATATGATTCATAAGCTGTACTTTTTTAATCTCTTTAAAAGAATGTACAACATTCAAAGGTAATAACATAGTTTATCTGTCCATTAAACAAATCTTTTCATAAGAATATACTTCTGCATGGTATGCACTTCTTTCTACGTCAATAATTTGATGGTGAACACAGTACAAGTACATCATTAAAGGTCAATAAAGGTCATATCCAATGTCCACGATGTTAAATGAACTGTCATGCACATGGTTAAAATGTAACAAGATGGGTGCTTGTAGGCAGGTGTACAGTTATGGTGAGGCTGGAAAAACCAACTCTGTGATAAAACAATAGAGGTGAGAAAAAGTGGGTGAAAACAATGAAAGTAATAATAATGGAAAGGTGGTGAGAGGTGAAAAGAATGCAAATAAAGAGGGGGAGCAAAATGAAAAGGGATTAAAATTAAAATTAAAAGAAAAGAAAATAAAACAGCAATCTTGCTTTGATCCATTTAACCCTGCCATGACAACAAATCAGTATTAATTTTGTTAGTCCATCACACATTTGTGGTATCATAAGAGGGTAAAAGGGAAAAGATGTTTCAGATTTATGTCAGGAATGTCACCTTAAATTGTGAAATAAACTACGAAGAAGAAAAAATAACTTGGGTTCTTGTCATAAAGTCAGTCTGTGAATTCAGTCTTAGACTTAAAATAGTCTTTGTACTTCATGAAAATTGTAGCCACCAATTGAAAAAAAATGGCATTCTATCTGGTGTCATGAAATAATAATGTACAATCAGCAATTTAGCAACAGTGCAAGTTAATTCAGAAATTGCAGTACTCTTTGCAAACTTAATAGAAATTTTGCAGCAGTGCCAGAGATTATGTTTACATGTTAAATGGGTCTACAGGTGTTCTGGAATGGTGGAAGTTTATGGACTGTTGTCAGTTCCTATGTCAATATATAGCATTTAAATAATATATAAGGAAATTAATGTAAACAGATTAGTTATCATATAACACGCTTTGAACAAAAACATTACTGCTTCATCCTATATGAATACACACTTATTTCAAAAGCACAATGATCCATGGATGAAGGTGCTATATTCAATTAAAACTTCTCTCTAGTTGTGATAAGTTTTGTTGATTGACAAATAATGCATTACCACCGAAATTACAATAATAATGTATATATATAAAGGTTTATTTAACTTACATAAGTAAATATGTGCAGCATGCAACATCAAGCCCCCTTGCTCCTTTATCCAAAGTTTGCTTGCAATTTTCAGGATTCCTGCTCCTTTCAAACTTCTAGTAGAGTAAGCTATAAAACTTCCAGTAGAGTACGCTATATACCTCCAAATAAAATGTCTTCTGGATCTTTATTGTGGAACCAATTAGGAGCCCAGCTCCTTCTGCATCAATGTATCCTCTATTTGTTCATCTAGTGGAGTGCTTCCTTAGAATCAATATGCAAAGTTTGTGTATATACAGATCATGCAAGGTGAAAGAGGCGCTACGACTCAAGGCCACAGACGATTGCTGCAACTCAATCAGGGCTTAAAAAAAAAATATTTAAGGCCATGCTTGCTGTCATCATCACACCACAGAAAAGCAGAAACTCATGAAGACTGAAGAAACAAGCAATATGTACATGTTGGTGTTTTGAGGACCAGAGGTAAGACCTGGACTAGGGCCAGCTGTCCCAGTTCCCTTCTTCTTCCATCTGTAAGAAGAGACTGGTGAATAGGACTGTAAAGCCTACGTTGAGCACCAGGACTAGAACAGTTAGACCTTTGCTTGCAGCCCAATTCTGTAGTAAAGGAACAAGATGCAGAGTAAAGAGAAGAGCAAAGAAAAAAATATATCAGTTGCTTGTTATAACTAAACATCATGTTTGTAACTTTGGCTATTAAATATATAATGAAAGTCCTTTACTGGGAGTTTCTCATTCTCAATCAGTCATCTAACAAATGCCAAATTGCATCATCTTCACACATCTATAGGTACTGTTACTGAAGATACTTGAAACAACAAAGAATGAGACAAATATAGAAATGAATATGTGACAAACAGATTTCAAATTACATAACTAATGGCATACACAGCCATTAGAAACAACACAGGCTGTTTCCATGGAAGTGAATTAAAACAGAGGAAACATCTGAAAAGCAACAATGAAGTGAGAGGCAAAAGCAGAACCAAGGATAAGAGGTTGGCATGTTAGAATAAAGAAAGTTAAGGAGTTTCCACAGTGATACGGGACAAAGTGAAACTTTGAGGATAGGTCTTGAAACTTCATCATTAGAAGACTGCAGACTGAAAAGGATAGATATGTGTGATCAAAGTCAAACAAACAAGGGGGTAAATACACAGGACAGAGTCAAGGATTGGTAATAAGAAGTAAATGATATATTAATGGGACCCCCCAAAATGAAAGACAGAACAATGTTAGAAAATTGAGCATGGAAGATTTGTTAAAGGCCACAGAATAACAGGGCTTAAGAACAAATAAAAATGAATCTACAAAGAATGGGTAGAGAGAAATCAATTAAATGGCACCATGAAATCATGAAGATGAAATCATATAGATGATAAAATCATATAGATGACGAAATAGAGGTTCAACATAGGAATGAATAAATAAAAAAACAAAATGAATACAAAGAATGTCACAACAAATATGAATGATACAAATAGACATAAGGATAAATATAAGATAACAACGTAAGAAAGGGCAATTGCTAGTTTGTAGAACTTAATCTTAGAATATCATGTCAGTTGTATTCGGATGGCATTCTGTCATCCAACAAAATAATCAATAAAACTGGAATAACCTATATTTTAAATCATACTCAAAGAAATGAAATTAAAACAGAAAATATCAAAACCTGTAAATTCTTATTTCCAATTGTCCCAACTATAACTCCTTTTGTAGCATATTTCATTGACAGTCTATATTTCAGAAATTCAGCAATTACCATGACACAATATTTTTATTTGCTGCCATCTGTTGGGCAGACAAATATCATTATTTCATATATCCTTGTTGAAGAAAAAGTCAACTTCTGGTAAAGATGGAAAATTTGTCAGCTTTTCATTCTTTTCTAGATCAGTTTTGAAGAGAGACTAGAGAGCCATAATAGAAATGTTCCCTGAAAGGATCGCTCTTCAAATTATAACAAGAATAGCTGCAGGATGTGGACCAAACAGTCATGCCACAAGAACAATCCAATATACCTATTTCTGTGTGAAGTGCATGTACTTTTTATTAAAATTTAGTCAATTTCTTATCAATTTGATGATTCAGAAACCCGACAGTATAGTCCTACACCAATTCCCATATAGTAGTAGTAGTAGTAGCTGTATGTCGTGAAGCGACAATGACCGCCTTCACTTTCATGAAGGCTGTTTGCAATTCCCATATGCTACATGATCAACTCGTATGTGTCACATAACCAAGCTTTCCAAATTGCTTTCAGCCAGTTCTTTCACCAGAACCCAACTTTATCTTTAGAAGATGATAAATGTACAAAAATGTATGATGTGATCATATCTGAAATTGAATCATAATGATAATATCATCTTGCAGATATGCAGCCTTTTAATCAAAAAAGAAATTAAGCATATAATTCATTCAATAATATAAACGTACAGATCATTCTATACAGCTAAATAGAAGTGAGAATCAGATAGCAAATGGATTTAAGAAATACGGCTGCAATGGACCACTTCTTAACAAATTTGAACTCATTTATTGCTGTGATTGCAGGAACATGAACAAAATCAAGATTTAAGAGGAATGCCGCCTTTACCAGAACACAGGACATATAACTGTTCTATGAGAAAGAAAAATATTATACAAATTACCATTTTTGCAGAATGTACAACTAGAGCTCCCTCTCCATCTAGCTCTGGATCTCTGACATCATCCTCCTCTCCCTCTGGTTTAGGTTGGTACTTGATACCACACGTTGCTGGGAACCTCCCCTGGAAGGTCCTGTAATGACCAGGAGGAGCAGCATCTACCTTAGTAGCTAGTTCAGTGATCTTAATCTTCTTCTTCTGCTTCAACTGCTGCTGCTTTAGTTTCTCTTGATCCTCCTCTTCAACCATGTGGTCATGGAGGTATGGATCCTCGTCTTCCTTGTCATACTTGTTATACACGGATTCATCTTCGTAGTAGTCGTCTCTATAGTCGTTGTAGTGATCATAGCGGTCATGGTGGTTACCATGACTACTGTGATAAGCATCATCCAAGCCCTCTTGTCTGGTGAGTTGTCTTCTTGGTGGTGCTTTCCTGTGATTGGATCTGATGGCTTCCCGTCTCAGTCGGTCAGAATCCGACGTTGTGCTGATCCCTGAATCAGGAGTGAGATCTGTCAAGGACCTGTCGCTGTAGTGCCTGTTCCTGTCCATGTGGTACTCTCTACCATCAGGTCCGTACCTCTCATCCATGCTATGGTACTCTCTCTGATGATACTCCCTCATACTGAGCATCCTTCTGTCCATTTGAGGACTGGAGTCTGAAGGGTTGCTCTGTTGAGAGTTGCCCATCCTATCCAGGGTTCGTAGATGCCTCCTAGGAACTGGACTACCATCACAGAGGTTCCCTGTAGACCTAGCCTCTCTCATTTGACTGTCATTCTGTGGACTGGCCCCACGACCGTCCCATTCATTGGACAGTCCACTTGGAATGGAACGGTCGCTGGATTGAGATGAGGGATGGGAGCCTCGCCACGCTCTGACCGGCTTCCAGATCGAGACTTGACTATAGTGCCTCTCATCCGATTCTTACGATCGAAGCCACCTAAGTGACGACCAAAGAAGCTCTTTTTCCTGTCCAGCTTGATGTCACCACCTTCCCTGCTGAAACAAAATAAAAAGATAGTATTTAATCGTCTTGTAGTCTTTCTGGATTTGGTGGAACCAATGTTTCCTGGGATGCTAAATGTATAGACATACAGCCATTTCATATCTGTCATCCATTTCAATTTGAAGAAACCAATGGTTTCAAGGATGTTATGGTAAATAATTCAGTCAACTTATTTCCATTTGTAACTTAGTAAAACTATTATATTGACATGAAATGATAATGGAAAGTGAAGTTTCTTAATTATACAATTCAAGTTTTATTTAAGTTCACAAAATACTTGCATATTCTGACTTGCTTTTAATTCATCTTATTATATCATATTTTATGAAATGTAAAATCATTCTTACATAACTTACAGAGTGTGTTAAAGGGGGTATAAGTATATTGAAAAGTGCTTTATCTTGTTCACTAATTTAGGACAATCCTGCGATCATCAATTTTCGTATTTAAAATATGCTGACAGATTATTTTTATTTTTAAACTGTTTTCATTTTTTTATTGAGAACATTTTTATCATTCTGTGTAAAATCATGATAGACCTTAGTCACATGCAATGATCTAGACTGGATATACTCTCATACCAGCAAAGCTAATTCATGTGCAGTTAACATAGGGTTGGCTGGTGCAATGAACAAGTAAATGTCACCATGCCTGCTTGATTTAACGATGACCTTGTATAAGTGGGCCAGGATTTGACAGCAGCATGTGACATTTGATTTGGACAACGCTGACCTCAATCATGGGTGGAGAAAAGAATCTTACTTTAAGCACCTTCTTACCACAATCCCCGGCCCACATACCACTGATAATCCATGTGATATTTATGGATATGAACTGACAGGGTTAACACTCTACTTGCAGAAACCCTGATATGCTATTGATATTACACATGATATTCATGATTAGTACTGAGAGTGTTATACCAATCACTGGAACAGTGCCATACAAGATATCCAAGGAGAATAAGTAAATGAATTAAGAGAATAAAAATGATGTAGCATAAATGTACGAAATTCTTAATAAACATGTCATAAAATGTTATCATCTATGGCATGCATAAAGAATGTTATATATCTATCAGGGCAAAGCAATAGTATACATCTTAAAATATCAGTGAACATAAATAGTAGAGAAAGCAATCTCAAGTAGCCTATGAAGCCACATGAAATCACAATTATACTTCCAAGTTTCTTTTTCAAGTCACAGAGAGAAGAGAAATACTTCCAATATTCTTTCAATCTCTTTGTTGATATTTGCTAGCTGAAGAAATGTTAACAAATATATAGATTTATATGGTAAAAGTAGCACATGTACTAAAAATTGTTATTTGTTAGGAGAACTTATAGTAAAAGAATGCCTACACATACTACAGATAGAACCCGAAGTAGTGAATAAAAGTGAGTGCAGAAGAAAGGAAAGTATTCTTAATGGTTAGTGCACTTATAGTAACAGCAACATAGAAAACAAAGTAGAATTGAAACTAGCCACGATAGTTAAGTCAGTCCCACTTGTAGTACTGTGGTGATAGTTTGGGGCTCATTCACACTGAGGCAGTTAACCAATTCACTTATATCCCTGTGGTGAAGGGAAACCCTTCCTTTTTACTTATAAGTGTTGTGGCTGTCTGCCCTCTAGAGGTCTCTTTTCTGTTGTTGTCTGTTTATATTCAAGGCTTGATTTCAATAAACATAAAGTGTTTTCACTATTATGTGTAAGTTTACATCCCACTGGCAGCAGTGGGATGTAAGTAATGTATAAATAACATTTAAATGATATGTACATTCTTTATCATAGACTTGGTGGAAGTAATGGGATGATCTGGTGACAGTCGTGGGATATGAATGACAGGTAAACAATATGTAAATTCTCCTCCATTCACCTAGTGGCAGCAGTGGGATATACATATCATTCATATAATATGTAAAATCTCCTTATTTGGCATGGTGGCAGCAATGTGATGTAACTGATAGGTATATTCTGCATCACTGAACTGATGTGGTGGCAGCGGTGGGATGAAAACGATATGTGTGTTATTGAGTGCTCAGAAGAAGGATGCAAAAGAATGGCCAATTCACATTTCTAAAAATTATGCAATTTGAAGTTTTGACCTTTGTTAATTACATCTACACAAAACCTTTTAGTCTCTACATTTCCTGCAATTTCAACAGTATGGGTTAACTCCTCTCTATTCCTTTTATTATTTTATTATAAAACAAATTTTTAAAATTTGTCCCAAATTTGACCCAAATTTGTGTTAGGGCCCTTCTGCTGAGCAAATGGAAAATTATCCTTCGTTGGTGTTTGTATAATATACAAGCAACAACAAATTGCACCTATTACATGTAAAGAAGCAGTGCTGTAGGATATAACACCAAAAATGTTGTACACCTGTACTGCATATCTCATCTTATATGGCATGGGAGCATTTTGTGAGCTAGTTTACTGCCTCTTGTGAAAACGAACCATTAAAAAGTACAAAAGCAATTTTACTGTCTGTTTGAACAGCTAATCATACAAAAGAAATGACACGCACATTTATTGAAAGATAAGTTTATACCGTTTATCAGATGAGGATGTAGACTTGTTTTGTGTTGTATGTGATCACAAAATGAAACTGGAACTTTTATGTCAACTTTTCTATAAATTGAAAGAACATCTACAATCTTGCATAATAGTAGGACATTGTCAATCTATTGAGAGGTCATTCACTGATCATCAATGAAATAAGATATTGAACATCTGAAGAAGATGTGAACTTACTGAAGCACAAAAACTTCAGGAAATAAAACTGTTTTCTTCACATCTGACCTATAAAGGATATCATGTAATAATGGGATTTTATGTCATATTCTAGAGGTATAAGAGAATGCTACCTTTGATGAGGTTGAAAAGTATAACTGAAGAAGAACCGTATGAAAATAATTACAATGCAGTGGAACCTATATATCAAATTTATCATAGTGGGAGGGGGAAGTAAATATACACATTTTCGTCATGCTTTGATTATTTCATAACCTGGAATATATTTTGGCATCATATGGTTGCCAAGTGATAGTAAATGTGCACAGCCTGTACATTACAACAAATGTATATCATGTCTTTATTCATCAGTACCAAGAGTATTTTGAGATGCGTCTTTCATAAAAACTTGATCTTTGCAAGTTTAATTTTCACTTAATGGGATAATAAAATATAATTTACATACAATAAGGTAACCACAAAGCAAAGGTACAAACTGTGTTGGAAACTTGTAGTTAACCTAAATGATGAATAAAAGGTCATGGATAATAATTCTTTTTTTGTTTGCATTGTAAAGTTCAGTCTGGAGGCACATCGGAGTACAGAAATGCCCGAAAGACTACTTGATAAGTGAAGGCTAGCATGGCAAGTTAATGCAATTATAGACTGGAGTTTGTTTTTGTAGGAAGATTACATGGCAGACATGTGTTGGCTGATGGCGGACATGTTTGGTAATAAACACTAGAGGGAGTCTTTGCAATGAAAACATTTAGGTTCATGAGACTGATAAGGGTACACATCATTTTCTGGCAAACAATCCAAATATTACCAGGCAATACTATCACTGTGGTCAAAACTTTGGCCAAAGTCATTCACAATATCTAAACAATTTCGGTCACATGTTTAAAAGAAATTAAGAATTAAAAAAGAATATGATTTACTTTTAAGACAATGCCTGGGTCATATATCCAAAATTATCCTAGACATAAATGTTTCACTCCTACAAGATATTTGTCTACAAAGCTGTTTTAGCTCGACCTTGTCATTATATGGTGTCTGTTCTAATTAGCAAACATGAGCATGGTTGACGATCAAATACATAAGCAACAAATTTTTATGAATATAGGATTTCAATTCAATATATGTGGGCCTGGTGAGAAAACCTGCATATCTGAAGGTAAAGGTGGTACACCTTTTCCGTTAATGGTATTTTACACTAATTCTCTGTTTGAGTTCATGAAAGTTGATAGAACATTAAAAGTGTTTACCTTTAAGATAATCATACCTGTATCAGTCATGCAACACCTATTATCTGCTTATAAAAACAGCCAACATAATCCTATGGAAGTGATCTAAAGCAAGAATTTAAGTAATTGTGTTGTTCTCTCACAAGTGACTAAAACAACTGAGAAGAGTATGAAAATCTACTCAAAAGACATCTTTGGCTTTTAACAACACAGTGGAAAATCCTTGCTATCTCAACATTACCACTTAATATGCTGAAATCCCTGGTACCACTGGTCGAACGGACAGGAAAAAATATGACAAAATGGATGTTCTTTCTATTGGCAATTCACATGTTCCTCTGATAACATATGGTATCTGTAGCACATAATATGTGGTTGCCATAGTAACTCCTCTGATCTCTCCTTCCTCCTACAGACTCATTTGTGTTCTCTTGCCTAGAATAACGAGGGCAATGACATCGCCCAGGTGCTTGTAATAAATGCTACGAGTGATGGGAATAATCTAATCTCAACTCAAATGGCATATGGAAATGTCAGAGAGTAAGCAGGGCAGTCTGGCTTATAGGAATTTGATTCACATTGAGCTCACTTTAATGCAACAACATGCATATAGATGTTTGAGGAGGAGGGATTTTATGCAAATGTACCATCTGACATTGTTAAGTAAATAAGAAATTATATGATTTCAGCATAAACTTTTCCTAAAATTGAACAGTTTCAAGCAAAAATTTTCTGCATAAAATAGTATGTTTAAACATATATACTCTTTGTTTTCTGATTGTATTTATCAAACACATCAAGACAAAAACTTGTTTTATCTACCAATTTCCATTGAAATATACAATATGCATTCACTTTCATTTTCATGTCGAACACTATGATGTTGACATGTTTGAAACAATACCCCAAATCTTAGTGTAATGGTACCTTGAGGAGTTAGGAATGACAAACTAAAGGTAAAGAAAGAAGAAACTAAAGTAGGAGAGAAAGATGCATTCATTAAGGATAAATAAGAGAAAGGAGAGTGATACTACTATATCAATAATACATAACAGAGAAAAGAAATAGAATAGAGAGAGAGAGAGAGAGAGAGAGAGAGAGACGAGAGGAAGAAATACAGAGAATGAAAGGGCAGGGTTATAGAAACTTGCATGAATATTGCAGAATTACAGTTTGTGTATGGTAGTGGCAACATAACATCATCTCATCTTTTGGAGCCAGAAGGGTGTTAACTCTGTGTAAAATATCAATGTGAGTTAACTCCTTCTGGTTCCAAACAGATGTCATGTGAGGAAGTTTGCTTCAAAGCTAAGTACAGATTCTAGGATGTTAATAGGCATGTATGATAGTGCAGGGGCCGGATTGTATTTAGGATTGAAGATAGAGGGGGTGGACGACCTACCTCCACCACCACCACCTCCTCCTTCATCATCTCCTCCATCACCACCTCCACTACTAACACCAACACCAACACCACCACCAGGCACCTGTATCCTGACACCCATCTTTCTGGTAGCCATTCCGTCTGATCCTAGTAGATATAAGGTGAGTTTCTCATTTATCAAACATCTCTTCAATACTAAGATCAGCTACTCATTGCACACCATGCATGTGAAGTGGTTCCCTAGCTGCCTGCCTGCTCAAAAACATTGCAACCAGGAAAAGAACTGCATCTCTTGTACTAACCACACTGCATACAAACTGCATGGAAATATTACTTGGCTCTGAATCAAACCTTCTTCAACCTTATTACAAAGATTACTTTCTTCCTCAGATGAAAATTATCCCATATTCAGTGGCACAGACGGACACAGTTAGAGGGAGATGATCAAGTCATCTTTGCCAAGCATATCTATGCCACTGCCCACTGAAATTATAAAGTGGATATGCAATTTTATTGACTTTGAACAAATATAGAGTAAACAGCCATTGTTATAATGTGTTTTCATTATATCACAGTTTATTGGAAAATTTGGAGCCTGAGTTCAATAACATTATAAGTTCATGACCATGCAATTTGAATGACAATGGGTATACTACCTGACTGACTGAAGGATATACTTACATTTGAATCTAGGAATCTAAAACTCACAAACCATGCACATCACACCAATACGGCTTTCAGATATTACCAAGGAAAAGAGAACGACAGCAAAGTGAAAAGATACCTACTATCTAACGACAGCAAAGTGAAAAGATACCTACTATCTCTCACCAGTAGGAACATTAAGAATTCTGAAACTTCAAGAAGAATATTCACAACACGCTATCACCTTACCAATCCATGCACAATGCATGTGCTAAACTCACACCAACCAGCAGACTATGTTAGAGATAGTGCTTTCAAAATCCTGCTAAAACCGGTGAAAATTACAGTGCCTCCAACCAAACTAATTGGGTTACTTTGCATGCAAACTGGAAATAATCACCTATCTATCATTTGGATTATGTGTAAGCCACACTCTCGATTGAATATATGTGCAGCAGTGTATTACATTTGAGAACAATAAAGTATCATATAATATCAAATGTCACAAAAAGAAGAACATCGTTACCCTAGGATAATGTGTGTGTGTGTGTGTAGTATGTGACTCAGAAAGAGGAAATGATGAATAAGCTTCTTCCAAATTTAATTACTGCTCAAAAAAATCATGAACTTTGTACATGACAATCTCATGAATTTTTTTATTCATATAGCAGTTTTACCTTACTACAGAGCAGTAATGTTGGGCAAGATAAATACATGTACTAGGGTATTTTAAAAAGATGGATTTTACTTTATCCAGCATTAATTAGACACAAAAGAAATGTGCCTTATATTATGCAAGATGACTTAGTTTACTGCAATATAAATGAAATATTATTAGCAAATGGACACTACTATAATAAACTTAATGTCTGTTTCCATTTTTAAAAATGTAACAATTGTTTTCATCATGCTTTGCTCAATTATTTAAATTGAGCAATTTAGGCAGCAACATCCATAACCCACAATGCAATGCAAATTCATATTATCAAGCGAGTTCAATACCGTTGGATCAAAATAACGTCTAATTATGTAGAATATCCCACACAACCTTTACAGTAAGTTTAGATTATACAGGATGCTAATGTACTGTATCAAGTTTACTTCTTACAATAGAATGCTAGTTTCCATGACAACCAAGATATATTGGGAGACTAGGACAGAGGTAACTCTAAACTAGGAAACAGAGTGATGCACTAGAGGCTACGTTCTATTATTGTAACAGATAGAACACACGGTAAAGAAGGAAACTGCTTCCCGATGTTTGCTAGGTACCTTTGACAGAGTCCCAATAAATCATGTGTTGAATAAATCATTTTGCACATTTATTTCAGCCATTTAAAATTCTGTCCATTTTTAGGACAGAAAAATATGACTCCAGAAAAAGGAGGATTAGGCCTACTATGCAGGCCTATTTGCAGGTCCATTTTGTTAATTATTACTAATTAAAATCTAGAAGCTATATCCTTCTACAAGGCATCTTATAATTCACCAACTGATATATTTAATTGTTTGATGTTCACAGGCATGGACAAAAAAAAAACTAATGGAATGTTTTTGAATGATAAATCACTAATTCAAACATAATCTCTTAAATACACAACAGAATGGCTAATATTAGCAGTAATAGTAAAGGTTTCAAAGCAGTGTTTGAGAACAATATGACATAGAATACCAGATAACTGTAGAATAATGGAAACTGTCTTTAAGTGTGGTCATATCATTACAACTCATACAAAGAAACATTTCTTGAGCTGATAAGCCATATAACACAGGAGAAATAAATATACAGTGAGCTTCGTTATTGATGGCTGGCAGGGCCCTACATGTAATGAGTTAACTATCAATCACATACATTATCATGCCATATTCAAGGGATGATGAAGATGGTGCATACATGTATATATAAACATATCTGAGACTACAGAGCTTTAACGCTTGTTTTTTTATCCAATCACATTGCTGTGTCTGTGTATGCAACAATATATGTATTTAGTTTTTTTGTTATAGACATAACCAACTAAATCTTGACAAATTTAAATATTACTATATTAATTGATATATGTATATTTTTCTCTCATAATTGTTTTGTTCAAGTGATTCAAATGTAGAAGTGAGACTTTGATGTAAAGCTAAACCCATACCCAATTAATCCAAGTTTGATTTTCATTTTTGCCCAAAGATGGACGATCAAGAATATATGCCTGCAACACTGACTAGCGAGGGAGCTGCACTTGTTTCTGCCATGTTTGGCATCATTATTAGCGTGCGCCCGCCAGAAGGATCTCCCTCATGTAACCAAGATCAAGTTCTATTTGCGTGAATCTTGTTTTTCAACGTCAAGCCGCGGGTAATTGCTTGTCACAGTTGGCTAAGGCCCCATCTATCCCCTCCTACCCCCCCCACTCTCTTTTGTTTTCTTTAGGCTGTGTTCTTTCCCCCTCCCGTATATCACTGTATTTTTTCATCTCTTACATAGGTCATGTCTTTCTTTGATACAGTATCACATTCTTTCTATTGACATTAGCATTTTCCTTATTACTTCAAGACCTTATCCTATAAAATATAATAGAATTAGCCTTCACTTCTGTATTCATTGATAAAATAAAGTGTCATTTCTCAAATCAGTGTAATTATTTTCTCAATTCAATTAAGATTCAATATCTCAATACATAGTTTGGGTTTTCATTCTTTGAAGCTCTAACCTCTGAAAGGCATTTTAAAAATTTGTTTAATCCCCCTTTGTTTGGTATATTTTAAAGTATTTCTTAAAATTATGTCTAACCTTTCATTTCCTTTCCTTGGCCTTAGTGTCCTATTGCAGTGCTTAACCATCTATTGAATTGTCTATTTACATCATGTATTGCATACCTTAAAATACCAGTCCTTCAATGTATACTCCTTCCCTCTCTTCACCCCCTCTCCGCCTCCCTCCCTCTCTCTCTCTCTCTCTCTCTACTCTCTCTCGCTCTCTATTTCTATTTGCGGTAACTAGTGCCCCAAGCATATAGAGCTGAAAACACATGACGCTAAATTTGTCACTTTTTGTGTTGTTTTTCTGATCTTCTAACAAGATAATTAACCTGACATTTACCTACACCATCGTGGTACTTTAAGGTAAAAGGTAGGAAAGGCATGGTTGGTTATTAAAACCACAAATCTTCATACTCAAGGCTCTGGTACTATATATAGTGATCCCTTAAAATAGGGCTGAAATAGAGTAGTTCATTCTAAAAATATCACGAAAAACCAGGTTCATTAGAATGAACTTTAAAGGAACTAAATCGCGCTCTGACATGGCATATTTACATGTAACCTACATTCTCATTACAGAGGATTGTATTTTTCGGAGCAATTTAGACCTACAGGATAAGGCTAAAGATAGCACTTTCTCTTGGAGAAAACATTCTTTTTTAAGACTGTCCATGTCCATGATAAGGAGTTTGCTTTAAGAGTTTTTGAAGATTTCTTTTGAAGAACAGCGGAGTTGATAAAGAAGTTACAATACACACACACAAAACCCCAAACCATCTGTGTGTGTGTGCGTGCGAATTGAGCATAAGATAGTTATATTGACACTCTTGCTATTTTCATATAACATCTGTTAGGAGCCAGAAGGGCATTAACTCTGTTTTTAAAATGATATGACTTTACGACCTCCTGGATCCAAAAAGATGACTTAATATCTTAGACACAATACCCAACATTGCTTTTTGAGTAAATTAATGTTCCGTAACAAAGCTTTATACATATAAAATCACATCGTACCACCAATGCTACAACAAGCAATTTATAAACAATGCATGTAATATATCCCGCCACCATATAATTTGATACTTTCTATTTCATTTGTTAGTGCTGTACGTACACAACCATATATTAACTTTTTTTCTATTCATACTTTCACCTTTGTTTGTCTGATTCTCACATCCATTTCAACATAATGTATCTCGATCCTTTCTTTTTTCATCATTGACTTCTTTTGAATCAAACACATGACATTAAAACAAGATTAAAATGTGCGATATAGAGAATCCTTCTAAATGCCAATACCATCGTGCAGCGTTTGCAAAGTGCTCTGCATTTATCAAACATATAGTCCCACTAACCATAATACATGAGTGAAAGAGTGATTGAGTGACAGAGCTGAAAAATGCAATGAAAGTTTAACACATTATGCCTTTTCATCTGGTCATAAACAACAATTACTAAGAGAGCGTTTGTGACTCCTGGCAGAAATAGACAAAGCTGAAAGAAAGAGTGTTTATCCCCTGGCATTCATCAAGACGTAAAAAGATTACACAATCGTGAACGAAAGCTTTTACTTTAGCAAGGCCCCTTGCTTACTTATGTATGCGGAGCTGAGATCTGCATTGCCTACGTGACTAGCGAATTGTTATGCTTCAGGGCATGCAACAAGTATTCTGTGTGATTCAGCCTCAGAGATAAGAAATATTGAGAGAGATAAATAAAGAGAGAGAGAGAGAGAGAGATAAAAGAGATATGTTTGAGGGAAATGAATGAAGAGAATTGAGATGGAGAGAAAGAGTAAAAGAGAAATATGAAGGAGATAGAGTGGCAGAGAAAGAATGAAAGACAGTGAAAGAGATAGTGAGATAGATATTGAGAAATAGCTCAAGTAAATGAGAGTGCATGAGAGAGAAGAAACAGAGGTTAAGACAGGTATGATCAAGACACAGAGAAGAAGAGACACAGAGAAAAACAGAGGAAAAGAGATAGAGACAGACAAAAGGGGAAAGAGAGAGAGAGAAAAAAAAAGAGAGGAGGTAGAGAGGGTGTCAACAACTGAAAATATAGAGACAGAGAGGGCAGAGAAAAAAGACGGAGGGAGGTAGGGAGAGAGACAGCGGGATAGGAAAAATTCTGAAGAAGAAAAAAGAATTATCGTGAGCTGTGCAGTACAGAGTTAGATAATGGATCGTCTTACCGTAGTCATTCATCATGGACATGCCTGAAAAAATACAAAATTTGGTTAGTATTCCTTGGTTAAGAACACAAGAGGGCATAATTAGCAGCACGTCATTGACTCATAACTCATGCACAATCAACCAACAACTCATACATGTATCATCATCCACATTTCATTAACCTCAGGTACATTTCATTGGCAGCTGTTATAAACATTGCGCATTACTTGCACTGAAGCAGAATTATCTTTTAAACCTCTGCGAATGCAAAACATGTTTCAAAGTTCTGCCAATTATGTTTTCCAAGAGATTTACAGTGTTACTTCCACTACAAAGCAAACAAATCAATTCCGACAGTTTCTCTTCTTTTTAACTGCTTGATTGATTAGCACTTGTATATTGTCTACTTGGAGCCAGAGGGATGTTAACTCTATGTTAAAGTATATGAGTTAACACCCTTCTGTGTCTAAACAGATGATACGTTGTATATGTGCACAAAGGAATACTTTTGTTGTACTATGTCAATAATCACTACATACAGAAACATTGCTATTTATAATGAAGCTTGATGTTAGAGCAGCAAACATTTGATATACAAATGTCATTTTAAACGTTATTAAAGAATATCTTAACAATTTTGAAATTGAGAGTAAAATAACTCTTATGCCATCCCCTTTTCACTGATATAAAAAAAAAAACAATAGCATAGTCATTAGTGTGAAGATTTTGTAGTGTGGTTGGAAATAAAGACCGAAACTGTAACATTACTGACAGGTTTAATTTATTCAGAACAAGTTATGCAGGTAATATGACTGGAGACACAAATTACTTTGATCAAAGGAGATTAGCAATTGAAATCTAAGATAACATACCTTTTTTTTGGGGGCGGGTCATACTTCACAGTACACTCGCACAGTTTGATGTTTGTTAAAATTTATACACACCAATCCACTTTAAAACAACTTTTATTTAACTAAAATAGTTCACTCTGTGGTTTTTCTACTACACAACAAGTGCCAAGTCAATCAATACCTGTTAACATAGTAATAAAATATATCTGGACGGAATCAAAGGTGATGGCATTCCAATTATTGTTAATATTAGTTCAGGAAGAAAACAATAATAACATAAGGTTACAAGTACCCCTATAAACACCGTGTGATGGGGTGTGAAAAGTTCTACAGTGTAGGATAAGTGTTTCATAGTTGCTAATGAAATAAGATAAAATGATGTTCACGTCTAATCACATAAAAACTGCAAAACAACAGCAGAACAGCAAACCACGTCAGGACTACTTCCACTTCCAAATTAAACAGATAATAAATACAATTTATTAAAAACTTTTCACTGAAAATGTCAAATGACTGGAAATATAAAGTCACATAAATATGAGTAAACAAATAAAGATACTGTATTTAGAATCATCAAGGATAAATATTAGGATCTTATTGCTATCCCCTGCATGGGAATGTTATAAAGTATAACTGAGGTGGAACCATACTATCATACATCAAATTACTGAAATTGGAAACCACTTTTTCATTAGGTTGACAAAATGTCATGCAAATTAAATGAATGATTTTGAAATTGGAGCTTAATCTGGAGAGCCTTCCATAGATTGATGTATGCTTGTTTGTCATAATCAATCCACACAAACAACTTCTAAGAGAGCATCCTTACAAATAAAAAGGATGAAATGTCAGACAATGATGAGGCGGTTAGTTGTACTAGTGGTTTGGTATTTAACATTTAACCACTGTGTATTCAGGTTTGAGTCTGATAAGAAAAGTATCCCACTCTTGACATCATTTACAGTCAAGCTTCCACATTAAGTGGATAGGATCAGGATTTGAAGGATGATGCCTGTCCCCTCCGGTGCTAGTTGTGCACCTTTTTTGTGCTTATGATAATGAATGCACTACGCATCAGGACAGAAAATAGACAGTCACAAATGCAATGGTGAGAGGAGACCTGTGTCTTTCTTAGATGAGGGTATTAATGTGGCATTTTAAATGCATAAAACCAAAGGATGATCTCCTTTCTAATTTCTTCTGAATGGCTCTCAAAAGGAATCAATATCCCAAGGGACAAACCTGTGACTTCATTTTTAATGGTTATTTCCCCACTTCTTAGAGAGAGCTTACACAGGAAGAACAGAGCCATTTTAATAATGGCTCTGAATAGAGCATTCCAGCCGCTTTTTAATTCTTGATTTGTATTATATTTGTAAATTGTATTCTTGTATGTATTTGAATTTTTATACGGAAAATAAAACCAAACCAAACCAAACAAAGATGAATCAATAAACTATGAATTCTATTCTAATGTTTCAATTTCAAATCCTTTAATAATCAAATATTATTTTGAAAATCATTCCAATTTTATCGCTCAATAATAAAAGTCCAACATTTCCTTCTTTCTGAAAAGTCACACAATTCATGAAAACTGAAAGATTTTAAGAAATATGAGAACAATATCTTCAAGTACAGCCATTATATGTGTACAAGTGTTTTCTATCCCTAGTCAAAGTCTATTTGTAAATGATATATTGACAGGATAGTTTGAGGTGTTCTAATTCAGCTCTCATTCCCTTCAGATTACCTTCATGTAATTGGGTCAACCAATAAGCAACGCCTACTAATGAGCTTACAATACAAGGTTCTGACTATCAACAAGTCCTGGAAATGTTGACTGTCATGGCCTATGGACAAAATGTATAGTTGATTTGATTAATATTGCTTTGATTTGAATTGATTTAAATTTGATTTGATTGAGGATATACATACCTCTTGGTGGTAATGTTGAAGCAAGGTCTTTGGCCCTAGCCCTAGCCTTGATGGACTCCTCCCGAGCCTCTGACGCTTCTATATCAGACATCTCAGCTTTCTCCTTGGCATATGCAGCCCTATGATCAGAGAGAACAAACGTACAAGACCATGAAGTATACCAGTCAAAAACATAAAATCAATGTGGTAATAAAATTCCAAAATTTTGAATTTCAGGAGAGCATAAGAATTTGTATGTATACATAATTGGTGCATCAATGGCCTTCCTCATACAGATTGCAAGATGCATCATTTTTCAGATATGCATTACATAAGTTTATCAGAAGACCACACAGGTCACTAGCTACAAAACTATGAGGGAAAAATCACCAGAAATCAAACTACTATACAGACAAGGTTCTAGATCTGAGGTAAGGCTATCATTAAGGCTAAGACAGCAGAAGGTTTATATTTAATATAATGGATAATTTTCTTCTATGCTTTACAACAATTATAATGATAATAGTAGGTTCTTGTATAGTGTAGTCTGTCAGACTCGACACTCCTGGTACTCCACAATTATGTAAATAACTTATATACCTAATAGAAAGTATACATGTTTTCAGCCCAATGAATGAATAACCTGTTTAAATATAGATAAAAATGAGTTCTGAAAGCTTTTACGCCTGATAGTGAAAATTGAAATTGTTATTTCTTATTATCATCCTGTCTTTGTCAACTATGAAGCCTTGAATGTTTCAGTGCTTCCTTCTTCTTGAATTCAAAACCTGTTGATGAATTGAAAAGGCACTTTGATATCTCTTCGTTTTAACAAATGAACGCCCACAAACCAAAAGAGAAACATACAAAAAATTATGGCCAGTCATGATATTTTGTGTGATACATGTTTGTAAACTTGTATGCACTTTAAGGATTATATGAGATCTGAGAATATTAAAGATTAACATGATACCTGTATAAACATGGAATATGAAGGTGGTGTGCCCTTTAAAAGATTTCATGACACGCAGTCCGTGGGAAGTTACTATGAAAGGTCAAACTTTAGAATGATGACCTTTCATCAGGTAAACAGTGAAAGGGATGATGGAAAATGAAAGAGCAAACACAGCTACCAAAAACTAAGCTCTAGGTCGATTTCACCCAATAATACTCAACAGAACTGCCATCTTTGCCATCGACTGCAAAGTAAGACAGAATCATAATTTCACTTTAATGAAATCTGATTAATTCCTACATTCTGCATCAACAGCAAGAAAAATGGAAACTAAGAAGCTAGACTATACCGTAGCGGAAAAAACTGGCTGAATTTTCTTAGAAACCATGCTATCCTCCGAGTCTCATTGTCATTGCATATAAAGCAGCATCAATATGCCATATTTTACTTTGACCCTGATATAAAACACCAATTGGAGAGCATGGAGATGAGCATCAGATCCAAACTGACCTTAAAGGGCAATTGGCAATATGTTCACTAATATAACATTTCATGTTGGTTGAATTAAGAATTCATCTAATGGGCATGCCTGAAAAGGTAGATTCAAAGGCTTACAACATATAGATGAACTAATATTTAATGTGTTTAAACACAGCCTTTCAATATTCTCCGACTTGCACCCTGTTGATAACCTGTTGATTCATTAAATATTTAATGAGAATATGTGTATGTAATTATATCTATATCGCAAATCTTATTGGTGATGATACGGTATGGCAACTTAAATATGTATGCACAACTACATGATGAAAAGGAGCGAAAGCTAAACTGCGTGTAACAAAATTATATATACATGTATATCTGAATACACTGGCCAATGACACACAGGCACATTCATGCAAGAAAGTATCATTTGCTCCCTATAAATACAACCTCGAAGTCATATATCACATTTCAGACATACTTTAAATCTGAAAGGATGCTACCTGATATCTTTAAGAGCTTTGTAGGAAAGAGGTTCTAGAATACTATAATCTTCAAAAAGCATTGTCCCTGGGAGGTTTTCCCAGGGTTTTTTCCAGAATAAATCCATTTCCATTCTGGTTTCCTAGATACATTCCAAGGTCTCTTCCAAGGTCTCTTCCCTCGTAAGCTTTCTCAACTTTCATTGCCTAGAATAATACTACCTCATCTCAACAGCAAAGCCACAACACAACAGGATTCTTTCATCTTGCCTGAATACCAAATATACTCACTTCTGACTCCATCCATATAAATTCAATGATCTTTGAGTAATGCATTCACAATTCACTCTTTTTATTTTAAGAGATGGAGAATCCATATATATGATTCTTATTCTTCAAACTGAGAGAGAGAGAGAGAGAGAGAGGGAGGGAGAGAGACATGGAAAGCACTGTATAATTCTAATTAATTACCTGAACTTCTTACAAAACCAAAGCACTTTTCAGCTCAACCTTTACGACTATCCACAAGAATTATAATTTGATATATGAACTCAATCATTGCAATGCCTAATAGAGAAACTAAATTTTGATTTGAAATTCAAACCTGAGTCACATATATAACTTATTAATTAAATTCTGTATCAAGATGCCAACCCTTGGACAATCATCCCTAGATATCTACCCTCATAGGATAACTATAGCCTTGAATTGATTGCCTTGTGTTTTTACAACTACCTACAGGGTGGTCATTATCCTAGGGTAATTTTCTTCTTTTCTTTGGCTGGAGGTAGATATCAATGCGGTTAGTTTCCTTTCCTAACAGGTGACTGTCTAGCTAGGCATGACAGTTCCGTTGTTAATTTCCTAGAATCTAGAGTCTGATAAAGGTTCAACTGAATAATGATTTTACATCTTACCTAGATATTGCCAGGTCAGCCTTAGCTCTTGCAAGATTAGCAGCCTGTCCCGCTAAATCCAAAGCATGCTCTACCCGGTCACTTATCTTTTTGATCCAATAACAAAGAGTTTCTTTTTTCCTGATGCAACTAACATATTCTGTTTCCATTTTCCTTCCTCCTTCTGCCCGTTGGGGTATATCAATGACCCGTAGCCGTGTCTTTTATTGTTGTGCCACTCTCCTGTGTAATGATAGCCATCAGATCTTTGACTTGTACCATAGCCCGCCCTCTTGTCCTGTTTCCACTCCCCCATGTACACCTCCGTCACATCGTGTGAAGCCTCCTCTTCATGCATGTGACCCATGTCACTCTCAAAACATGATGATTGCACAGAACTGGTGCTCATAGTACTTTCATTACTCTTTAGTGAGTCTTGGTGTTTAAGGTTGTGTCTAAGAGAAGCCACACTGCCCCCACTTTCTACCAAAGAATCCCTGTTTTTGTTTTTGTCTTTCCTACGTTTGCTCCTAAACCCACCCATGAGTGTCCTACTCCTGCGTGAGGTCTCGTTCCGCCTCAGTGTGGCACTTTGTTGCTTTCCAAATCCGACGTACAGTCGTCGGAAACATCCATTGCAAACCCTCCCCGCTGCCCAAAGTTTTCTGGCGAGCTCGCGATGGAACCATTTTCATGCTCGCTCCGTAACGATGTGAGGGATGTTCGCAGTGATGGTCTAACGATGGAAGCCATGCCATACGGAACGCTGTTTCTGATTCCGTAGCCATGTCGCATACCACCTGTCCACTGACCTTGATATATACCTGCAATACAAAATCAAAGAAAGTCTTTATCAGACCATTCAGCAATAAGCAATATATACATATATACATGCCCATTCATGGTAGAAAACTATGCACTCTAGGCCAATATCATTATTACCTCTTTTAATATATACATGTACTGGTGCTCGTATAAGAGCAGGTGGGGGGACCCAGTGTAGTGGGCCACCTGCAAATCCCAATCACTTATACCTGTAGGAGATACATGAGAGTTACAGTAATTTGGGTTGCTTTTAACCTTCTAGGCACACGCAATGCTAAATACTTTAATAATAATAATGATAATGATAATAATAATAAAATTAACAATAACAATAATAGTAATAGTAATAACAATAACAATAACAATAACAACTAGACATGTAATACTTGTTTCGGAACAAGTATAGGTGGGCTGTTCCAATTAATGCATACCACACATGGTTAGTGAGATAGTGATCAGTGAAATGTTTGACCTTTGATCCTAATTTACATACTAAGTAGTTCAGATACCATGCATGATTTGACCTAAATTTTTGAAATAATCCTCTTATTCAGGTCTATTAGTGTGCCAAATTTCATGTCTATACAAAGCATTGTTTTAGAGAAACCATGTACAGTATATTTGACCTTTAACCTTAAAATCTAAATAACATAATGAAATATGCATATTCTAGATTTTATGTTTTTATATGAAATATTTTGTCTTACCTATCAACATGCAACGTTTCAAGTCAATTGCGACCAATATACCAAAATAATCCACATAGACATTATACGTGAACAGAAAATGGAATTCTCAAATCCCACTTTGTAGTCAAAATATCACCATGATCTCATTAACTGATTAAAAAATAAATGTCATATTTTGTGTAGAGAATCGTCTCAGCTACAACATATCCGAAGCTGGCAGAAAATCGAGCAAAAATAATCGAGATATTGCTTAAACAAGACTGGAATGTAGAATGAAGATTTCAGAAAAGTCACCTCCCATAGATATACACGCAAAATTAGGCATTTTATTACATTGTTTGTGATTGTATATGATAATATGTTATAATAGTCGAAGAAGATCATAAAATCAAATTTAAAACGACGGCAAAAAAAAAAAAAAAAATGACCCACCAGGAATCGAACTTGGGTCGCCGGAATGGGAGGCAAGTGCTATGACCACTATACCAAAATAATCCCCATAGACATTACACGTGAACGAAAAATGGAATTCTCAAATCCCACTTTGCAAGTGAAATATGAGCATGATCCCGGCATCTGATCGAAAAATAAAGGGCACACTTGTGATAGCTTATTGTCTCAGCTACAACATACTCGAAGCTCAGGAAAACAAAACTAAAACGACGGAGATATTGCTCGCGAAAGACGGGAATGTAGAATCCAGTTTTGAAAAAATGTCATGTCCCATAGAGAATACACGCAAAATGTGAAAAATTGACATGCCTCCTTTAATCGCAAAAATACGCCATGATGCCTTTGTCAAAATAAAATCATTTGTAAAGAATTGTCTCAGCTAGAACATATCAAAAATTGGGAGAAAAATGATCAATATTTACAGAGATACACTAATTTTTCAATAAATATGCTGACGTCATAATATGCAAATTGAAATTTTGAGTTCAAGGCCATTATGATGACGTCATGATGTAATTAATGGTCAAATGAGACATGAAATCATATCTCCGACTCATAATCTATCCAAATATGAAAAGATTTGGGAGTTTCCATCCATTCTGAAGAGTTACAATGAATTTGGTATAGGCATGTTTTTGCCCATATATGCTATGTATTACAAGAGTTCGCGCGCACGGACATGTTTCTTGAACGGACGCTCATTGCGTTATTAATGGTCAGAAAAAGGTGAACAAGGTATCAAAATGCTTGGAAAAATGTGTCAAATATGATGACAGAAAAAATTGGCGATTCTATGTTGCAAAATGCCAGTACGCGCGAAAACGCGCGCGATGCGCTGCGTGCGCGTTTTTTTGCGAAATGCTTAAAATGGCCTGAAACGTATCCCAAATGAATTTGAGACGATTCGGAACGTTTTGAAATTTTGCGCGCGCTAACGCGCGGACGACGCATGCGCGTTTTTGACCTGAAATTGACCGGACAGATATTGACCTTGATCATGATAAATATGAATGAGAAATGACTTTTCGTTATGAAGATATGATCATGAGTAGATTTTCAGAAAATTTTACAAAATGGCGCCTAGATGACGTCATCAGTCAAGGTCAAGGTTGAAAACGTTATTTTGATTTTTCCATATGCCTATATATATGTGTGCCAAATTTCAAGGCATTTGATTTAGCAAATTTCAAGTTATCGTGCTAACAAAAAAGTGATTGGAAATAAGAAAAATAAATAAATAAATAATAAATAAATAATAAAGGCAATTTTAACAAAAACACAAGGTGGTCTGTATTATATACAGCCCACCTGATAACAATAATAATAATAATAATAATAATAATGATAATAATAATAATAAAAATGATTATAATAATGATTTTATCATTGGATTATTTAGATGGTCATTGTCATATTGGAGCACATCAGAAGATGATACACTAGGCTTCTGGTATTGTACTATGGTTGATTTTATGAAAGATTTGATGATTGTGTGACAGCTACAAACAAGTATATTATCAGTAAAGGTAATTTCTAAAGATTACCTTAGGTAGCTCAGCGAAATGTTGTTGTACAAAAAGATGCGTCCGGAACGCAAAGGCATATTATAGTTAATGATATTTGTTAATAAGAAGTTCTTTTTTCAACATATCTGAATGTAAGGATAGGTGACATTAAGCCTGATCAAGATAGTACATGTATTTACCAGTTCCTTATCTTAACAATGTGGTTCTACCTTTGTGTGATATAATAAAAATTTTCAACAATTATTCATTCTGCTTTCTGGACATGTCTTTTCGTGCCACTACATTTTTTTCGCTGAGCTACCTTTCAGTGCAGACGATGGCTTATAATCTGAATCCCAATATAAATCAGAATACAGTGGCATGTTTATCTTCAAAATATGCTTTATCTCTCATATCTATCCATGCATTGATTCATTTTCTGCACTAGTTTTATATCTCAAATCAATGTTCTTTATTGTAGAATATAGGGGAATAGGGTAAGATTTCCTGAAGAAAATATAGAATATGTAGCTAAAAATCAATAGAGAATGAATTCTGTCACATTTCCTTTCTTTCTACTGGTTATTGGTGTTGTGTGAGCATATAGATACACAACACGCTCTTTTCAATATCTAAATGAGTTCCATATGTCACTTTTCTGTGGGAGGAAACCCAGGAAGATAAGATTTCTAAGATAATCTATACCACACAAGGTTGATTCCATGCAGGAATAGCTAGTCACGTCTCACATTGGAAATTTTTTATTAGTCCCTCAACAGTCTTCAAGCAGTCCTGACACACTACTTATAATCACTACAACAACATGTACACAATGGTTTTATCATTGCATATGGTGGATAATATCACTAATGTATACAAATCTCAAGACAAACGCAAGGCACGTCTATACTATAAATTCTTAATTTCATCCAATGGTTCAGTCCTTATCCTCTACCAAATTTATGCTATGAATAGAAGGCCAGAAAAAATTAAACCCCATGGAAATATATGTGACTTGATTAAAAAAATTGTCTCCAACTTCTTAAATAATAGCAACAGGACTAAGTGTTTTGAAGATATTATTGTTCTTGTAAGTTTTATATCTTTATGGCACCTGCATTATTAATTTGCTTGACAGAGGTCACCAGGAAATATGTGCAATACTTGATTGTCATATAAACATTAACTATCAAATAATAAATTGAAATATAATAGGTCATAATTCGAACATGCATCTTCTCAATATTTCTCAAAAAATAGATGATAATATCAAATCCTCATTATAGGATAGTGGTGTAGTATTACATGCTCTCAGATACAGACCCATTTTTACAACTAGCTAACAAGCATGACCATAAAACCTACATGCTAATCATATCACACCCCAGCCAGAAACCATACATAATAAAAGCTCTACAAATAAAAAAGTAAAACCCTAATCAGAAGAACAGGGGAAGGTTGCATGAGCAGATCCTTTGCGAGACACACTTTCAAACGATAGCTACCGCTCTTTAGAGAAGCCCCTGAGGCTGTCTGACGTCCTATAACTCCTTGCCTTCTCACACCCTAAGGTAATTCTTGTCATTACCCAGCTCATTTAATCCAATTCTTAGGGTCTGTGGTTGCTTGATGCCACCTGAGCACCTGTTATGAGACACAATGAGCATCACCATGTGGATGCCTCACATATCACAAACCCATATTCACATTACACGCATGTACAGAAATGGGCTGTTTGCAATCTATGGCTGTGCATTGGTATCAACTCATTCGGCACAAAGTGTGTTCTCCTAATGAACGTAATTCATCAAATTAATCAGTCAACGATGACCCATTATGACTCTCCCAGGATTCTTTTGTACGCTGTCTCATCTGGGAATTGTCTGAGTTTTTTTGTCCTGCAAATTATTCCAATCTCCCATTCATCCATCTAAAGCCTGCACATGTATGCAGAATTCCCCTCATTAATGCAATGATCTAGAATTAATGCAAAATATACGATAATGAGTGAGGTGTTCATAAATTGAGGCTCTCCTGATACTTTACATGATAAGAATTAAATAAAACAAATTGCACAGTGGGTGTTAGATGGTGAAAAGTCTAGTAGTTGATGAAGAAATGTCGAGAGAAATTCCCAACACGTATTCCACCACTCTTTCAAGAACTTCTCTCAAACATTTTCAAAGTTTTGTACTATGGTTGAATTGTGCATATATAATCTTAAAATATTAGAGAAGCATATTTGACTGTTTATCTGATTATCTTCAAGTGCATTAAAGGATTAATTCAGTGGTTGTAGTTGTTGTTGTTGTGGTGATGGTAGTATTGACCATTGATATCCCATGTGCATGAGTCATATATAATTTATATGCTATGTTGTTTACTCTAATTATCTAAATGTCTCATGTTTGAGAGACATTTCATTCTGTATTTGCTTAATTAATAATATCACAACCTATGATTTTGACCAATTTTCAATTTCAAATGTTAAAAGCAATATAATTAATATCAATATATTAATTGGAAAGTGACAAGCACTATTGTTGGCTGTCTAAGGCATTTTTGCACTTTTCAACATTGAGATCATCAACTACATGGCTTTCTCAAATTGGCAACTCAGTCATTGAGATTTGATACCAATGAACACTCTATTCATTTTGAGCATGAGTTTGTGAGAATATCCTTTTTTTCTATAAACGTTTCCCTTAATGACGTTTACATGAACAAACTTAGGTTGTTCACGATGTCACATGTGCGAAGGAAAGCCTGCCATCATATTTACTTTAACTGACAAAAGAGATATTTGAAGTCACATTGTTTTACATCTTGAACATCAATAAAATCATATTTTCAGTCATATTTATGTCCCTCTTGGGGATGCATAATGCAAACATTTCTATATCTTATGACAAGATATAATAAAAGCTACAAAATCAATTTATTTTTTATCATTTTGTTTCTATTTTATCTATTTCTCAGAATTTTTTCTGCTTTCTACAGCAACTTGCCATCAAGATAAGATTTTTAAAAAGGAAACGTATACTGAAGATATTAAAGCCCTTTTCGGAAAACATTTTCATCCTCAATGCATCCCCAATACAGTACAAAATTTATTTTCATAACACAATCAGAATGTATTGCTTCAACTCACTATATCAGAAAATATATCTGATGATTAAATGTGATGAGAAAGGCTTCAACCTCTTCCTTCAAGTTCTCTGATAATTTGCATGAAGGATAAGGAAAGATTGGATTTCTCTGTGTTGTTATTCTAAAGGATGGATATGTATATAGGTAAGGTCTAATGTACCACATCATGATGAATAGCTTATCACATTAGGAGATATATAGCAATACAAACCCAAAGGCATTCCACTGGGGCTGATTATGTTCTATCTCAAACCCCAGCAATTCATCAATGGAGTTTGTATTAATTACAAGCTGTGTATTTTGAGTTGACTTTCATATTCAAATTCTTTTGTTTCTATTTGTAAGGGTGAACACAGAAGGGCAGCATATTGCAACTCACCTATGCATTTACTTTTCGTAACATTGGTAAAACTATATCATTTTCTATGACAGCACTGAAAAGCATACTTGCTAATGTCGATTTTTAATGACTCATGTTAACTGTCAAAATAAATGCCACAATGAAAACTAAGAAATGTATTAATTCTAACAAGGCAGAATTAAAAGTATTGAGCTGATTCAATAATACCAACAACCCAGCAGCATCTATCCAAATGGAATAAAGACAATACCTGAGCAAGTCTAGCACAGAACGGAGCTTTTAATACTTGTCTAACATCGACCCTTCACTAATTTACTTCACAGTGTACACACTTTACATGTACCAATACTTGAAGGAAATGTGAAAGAATGGTATGAACTTGAAACAACAGGACTCAACCATTTCGGATTCATTCGATTAATATGAAGACAGCAGTATTGCGGGAATTAACTTTCATTAATAGTGGTACAATATGATTATAAAAGGTATAGTGAGTTTAATATTTCTCCATCTGAACAACCAGAACGAAAAATATATGCATCCATTGCAGACTTCTCAAACTATAGAACACTAATTAAGATCTGTTTTAATCCTCCTGAAATAAACGAGGAAATAAATTGTTAAAATTGAACTTTCCAGAAAAAGAAACCACTAATAATCAAACCGTATGACCAACAACCTTCCCAACTAGGTCAATTAATCAACAAACAATACAATCAACTACTTGCTACTAATTAGGAAACTAATCATGAAGAAGTCTTTATCAAGATACCTTCCTCGTATCTATCTCCTCTGCAAATATATATTGTGTTTCCCTGTCTCTGTTCTTAGCCTATTCAACCCTGCTAGCTGTTTTCTCTTTATTCTCTCTTGCTCTGTCTATCTGTCTGTCTTGTTACCTCCCCCTCTCTCTTGCCCCCATTCCCCTTCATCCACACTCTATCTTTCTTTATCCAGCTCTTTCCTGCATCTCTCTCTCTCTCTCCCCCACACGCACACACACACTCTCTCTCTCCCACATTCACTCTCTCTTGCCCCCCCTCTCTCTCTCTCTCTCCCACCTTCTCTTCTCCTTTCTCTCTCTCCTCCCCTCTTTCTTTCTCTCTTTACTCTTCCTGCTCTACTTCTATTCCTCTCCATCCAGCTCTCAGTCGGAGGTACGAATCATCTCCTTGGCAACCAGTCATACAGATCAATACAAGCCAATAAATTTTCAATCAAAATAGGAATTGCCCTGATAGATCTCTTATCCAAATCTTTCTGTTAGACGACAGAATGCAGATGAGCAGAATGCCATTCATCAATGATTTATGTTCTTTGATTTGTAGAGGAAAATGTTGAGCTATCTTATATGCTTGTGCGTATAAGCAAATGACTGTCTTCATAAGATGTTACATTTTGAGATGTCACATTTGTTGAGTGACATACACATACATGTAGATGAGTCTTTTTTGTAATGTAAGAAATCAATGCAATTCAATTAATTAGTTTTCACAGATAATTTGTAGATATACTGTAGATATACTGCCCCCTTCCCTCCCTCCCCAGGAGAATTTTATATTTTTGTACAGCTCAATTAATTTGCCTTATATTAATGATAATTTTGATAAAATGCTTCTTTCACCTTACTCATGGCAGGAGAGTGCTAGCTCTAAGTTATGTATCAAAGTGTGTATAATACATGTGTATTAGGCCAAATAACAAAAATAAAGTGTTTCTCGTCCCGCCAGCCTCCTTTTTGGCCGCCACCTCCTTTTTTTTTTTTTACTATTTACTATTCAGAAGAAAAAGCCCCCCAAAAAAAAACAACCTGTGATATACATTTTGTTTAAATAGCTTCTCAAGTGATACAAATCATTTGTTTGTCCTACATTGCATCAGTATACTCACATAGCACAATATCTGTGAATAGATAGGCTTGGCCAGCTATAATTAGCATGGCAGCCATCTTGAAAAATCATTGCCAAAAAATTGCAGAATAGTAAATAGTAATGCCCTGCCTCATCCTTTTTTTAACAAGTTCGGACGAGAAACACTTTATTTTTGTTATTTGGCATTATAGGCAGTTGTTAGTGTGTTACAAATGCCCCTGTTTGTGAATAGCACTATCATGATCTCAACTCAGTCTCTCCAAACGAAACATGTGGTAGACTTCCCTAGAGCATGCAGACATGGCAATTATATAATGACTGATTGACCTATTCAGATGAACTGATACTCTCTAGACATTTACTAATCCAATGACAAATTTACTTCATCATGAACAATTAGTCAACTGAACAGAATGATGAGGTATTCCATCATGTTGTAATCTCCACCAAAAGTATCCTCTCTATATATCATATGCTAAGAGCAAGAGGGGTGTTACATCGTATAGTTGTGCAGAGAGTTAATGTCCTTCTGGTCCTAAGCACATGATATTACCATCCTGGTCAGACTTGTATAAATGTCATGAATCAGTCAATCCTTAGAAGTCTTGAGGCTTGACATCTACTTCTCATTCAAAGATGTTAAACTGTACAGGAGCATCCAGACGTCCCTGGCTCCCACTCTAATAAAAGAATTCTTCATGTAATTTCCAAGTAATCATTTCATAGCAAGATTGGTCAATGATATGACTGTTCTATTCATTAGCCTTTAAGGAGCTTGTCACTTATAATACACATATCATCATTCTCTGCGTAATTGAAGGGATTTTTTCAGAGTGATTTTCTTTAAAGCCCCAGTCCCATATAAAGCCGGACCAGCACGGACAAGCACGGACCACTCCGACCATCCCGACCATGGTCTGGGGTGATCCGGGATGGTCCGGGATGTTTTGTTAAAAATCGCAACCGCCGACCGTCTCCCGACCCAACACGGTACCACTACGGACCGCCCGACCGTCGGGCATAGCCCCGCAGCAGTACAGATCATTCCAGACCCAGCACGGAGCCGCCACGGACCGCCCGGACCACCCCGTGCCAACACGGTGCCAACACGGATGACACCGACCATCCCGTGCCAACACGGATCATCCCGAACGCCCGGTGCTGGTCCGTGCTGGTCCAGGGTGATCCGTGTCGCCACCGTGCTGGGTCCGATCATCCGTAGGGGCACCGGGTGATCGGGTCAATAACTCACTCCCGGACTGCCACGGATCAACACGGACCGCCCGGCGCCACTACGGATGACCCCGACCCAGCACGGTGGCTACACTGATCACCCCGATCAAACTATTGTCCCGGACCGTCCCGGACCACCCCGGCAGTTTTTGACCGTCAAAAACATCCGGGTCGACTCGACCGCCCAGGACCATCCAGGACCATCCAGGACCACCCGGTGCCAACACGGTGTCAACACGGACCGAATCCCGGATCACCCCGGATGGAGTCCGGGATGGTCCGGGACGGTCCGGGACGTATATGGGACTGTAGCTTAAACCGCTTTCTCAACAGCATCCTCAATATTACAAATCACAGCCATGCACCTAGAATAAATAACTACAATTTATCTTGGGATATTTCCTCCTTTTAGAATGATTTTTTTTGGTATTTATAAGGTATTTATAAGGTCATGATAAATGATTCACTTCTAGTGAAGTGTTTTTTTTTTTCTCTCTTTGAAGTCTTATTTAAGCAGCTTTCACTTCACAATCTGGAATTCAGGCATAAATTGATGTAACATCATCAGTGTACCCCTTGAGAATATAGGTATTGATTTTTAAATGGTCCATCTTCCAAATGTTAATGATTTCTTGCACAATGTATCTCTAGAGAAGGAATTCAATACTCAACACGAAAAGAACATGAAAGTTTTGGATATTTTGGAAAATATCAATACCATATCGACAAGACTGCTTGTGTGCATGCATGCATGAAATATCTTGACAAGTATTAATCATAATAACTATCAGGTTGTTAAAGATATACCACAATTTGCTTTATAGATGAAAGGAAGATTGTTGAAAGAATTCTGATTTTTCCTTGCACCAGAGAAAATTCAGAGACGAATTATTTATTGGTACAGACAGGCACTAACTCTAAAACAAATATAGTGACTTGGAGATAATATAAAATGTCAAGATTTTTTGATAGCATACTGTGAAAAACATGATCAACAAGGCTCAAAATACACGGGGGTGACGGGCGATTCGCCCCCGTGAGCTACATAATCTGACGGAGGCGATTGCAAAATTAAAAATCGCCCCCGTGGAATTATAAAATAAAGATTATCTTTTCTGTTATAACTTTCACACAATATTGAGTTTCAACTTTCAAACCTTAAACCAATGAAATGGAACTATGGAAGTAAGATTAGCATGCAGGATTTCTTGCTCGAATTTTTCGGTGTCTAGATGCTGCAATATTGTAAACAAATGTACGCTTATTCGCGCAAGATGGCGCTATATCTCCCATCTCCAGATCTCATTGCCGATACAAACAACGGAAGCTAGCAGTGCTAGTGCAGTGGGGCCGTCAGCAGTGGCTATACTAGCTGCGCCAGTAGTACCGGTGTGCATGCTGCCACCCCATATGATAGAGCTAGAGGCGATCGCACAAAGACCAAAAAATAGAAAAGTTTTCCTTGTGAAAAGCGTGAATCCTCTGAAATCTGGTGAATCCAAAAGAACAGCAAATAAAGAACCTCGAACAGTAAATTAACCGAAAGCTAAAATTAGTAAAATGAAACCTGTTGGCAAGGAGGCGACTGTACGGGCTTGGACCAAACATTTCGTACAGAGGGATGAGGTCTGAGTCTGACCATTAGCTGCATGTAACTTGTAAAGGGAAAATGCTGACTTAAATAAATGATAATGATGAAATAGCAAAGAATTTAGGAGTATCATGGGTACCAATTCAATGGAAATTTGTATTTAAAAATTAGCCCACGTCAGTACTAAAGGAGCCCCTGTGAGAAGGCTCATGGGGGCTCTTTTTTTTTTTGGAAGAGCCCCTGTGGACAAAAAATTAATTTGAGCCCTGATGATCAACACAACCTATTCAACAAGACCCCTTCTCCCTACTCAAAAAATACATAAATATGAACTTGACTTGCTACAATGAATAATCACACACCCCAAAATAATAGCAGAAATGGAGGGATGTACTGATCTTAAAACAGAAGAGGAAAGAACTAAAGATTAAAAGTTGTTCTGCAACTATTGTCGGATGCATCCTGTCTTGTTTGCCATTCACTTCCACATCACCATCAGAGGGTAAATCCTCCTGAAAAGCTTTCTCATCTCCAAACCAAGCAGAAGATGGTTACTAAGTGGAAAATGCCGTTGTCACGGAAACCGGCCATCAACAGGTGCAGATGACATTTCATTTCCTTGTAGTTGCTATTGATTTTCTACCCTCTACCCAATAATCGTTCAAGAAAATCAAAATGTGAATTTTGGTTGACTGAGGACGAATCGGACAGTGTTGTTTTGACAGACATGAAGGGGGACAGTGTGAGGTATATTCAATCTACAATGTTTTGCTTCTCTAACTCTCCTTGTGTTCTGAATTCACATAGAATGCGTTTTATGGAATCTGGAAGGAAATATTCTTGTCTCTTGCACTCACCTAGTATTCAATAAAGCTATATCCTTCATCTCAAGAGAAACTGAATTCATGTGAACTATCCTAATAGATAGAAACCTGCTTTATAAATTGATATTATGCTAGAGAAGCTAGCTAGCTCAACCGATTTGATTAATGTCCTCCCATTATAAATTTAAATCATAAAATGAGAAAAATTCAGAAACTCTCCATTTTATTCACGATACATTCTCAACAGATTTTATTCCAAGTTATCACTGCCTGTATATTCAACGGGTTAAGAGACTATGTATTTACATGCCAGTGCTTCCGAAAATGATTCCATCATTCGAGGCAGTATGGCTGAGTGAATAATGCAATCTCAGAGTGTAATGATCTTACCAAAGAGGTATACCGCGGTATGGGACTTACCCATCATGATCAATCATGCATTCAAATACCCAGTCCTGTGGAGAGGCTTACAAGCTATAGGTTCTAGGAGCTTCCTTAAAATCATATGGTTAATTTCAGAATAAGTCAAAATAATAATAAACATACTGAGGTTGAATTAATGAAAGGTAAAGTACTTATGAAAAGTTTGCCAAATATCGAAAATCATGTTAACTTGGCAGAATCTGCATGTATTATATCTACATGTCATATCATATGTTCTACTATTCTTCACTTCTTGAAAGAGAAAGCAATCAAAGTTTTAGAGAGCAAGCTAAATAAAGAACTATTAAGACTATGAAAAGGTAGTCATCTCAAGGAAAGCTGACACATAAACTATCGCCCAAGATGTCTGCATGAACACTAGAACACTTTATTGGTGGTTTCTCTTATCTTTTCCTTTACTTGAGATGTAAATCTTTTATGTCTTATGTATGACTGCCTCTCTAAATACTGCATTATGCTTGTCATATTTACCAGACACTCTAGACCTAGTGGCAATTGATGTCGGCGTAAAAGTTCATTTCGGGTTCAGAAATCAACTCAAGGTAGCCTGGGTACAAGGCAGCGTAATAATGCAAATATGAAATGTATTAAAGCTGTTATCAATACGAGTATGAGTGCACAGAGCAATATCAAGTTCTCTTTTCATGAGGATGTTGATTCTTTATTTGCATGTATCCAATCTTCAAGTATTGCAATATTAGGGAAGGTATACTTTGTATCATTACTCTTATAATACCTAAGCTTTTCAACAATACTTCAGGCATTTGGCAAGTTTTAATCTGATATCCGGGTTTAAGTATATATGTAAGTACTTAAGAGACATAGTGGATGTAGCACCATATAAATCCAGACTATTATCATCATTATAATCATATGAGTGGCAGGGTAATGAGAGGTACATTCAATTGGAGAATACATCTTTCCATTAGTGATGCTTAACCTTTTAAGCTCCACATCCCATCTGACATTCATTCTGAATGTTGTGAACACCTCCCCTACAATCAAAAATAGTGCTACCCTCAAAATGCACTTGCAACTACATGCCATTTCACTTATGACCCTTTTTCACCCCCCCCCCCCACCCATCAGTTCCATCACAATCACCATCACCACCACCACCCCAAATGACATTCACAAGAGCCATAAAGCTCAGGATATGAAGAGTGAAATAAATGTATTGAAGGCACCTATGGACAATTAGAGTCCTATTTTTGTTTACATAAACTACCATAGTTTATGAATTAATGTGATAAATGAGATACATCCTGCTTTCAATATACAAAATGTAAATAATCATGTGATTTTTTGGGGGGTATATAAAAGGGTAAATACAAGAAAATCATGGTAAACAGAAGACTACAAAGAGAGAGAGAGAGAGAGAGAGAGAGAGAGAGAGAGAGAGAGAGAGAAAGAGAGGGAGAGAGAGAGAGAGAGAGAGAGAGATGTGGTGTGAATGAGTGCATTCCAAGTATCCACTGGCTATTGTAGCCTACATTCACATCTGTGTTAGACATCACATAAGCATAGCTGCTGGCTAACTCGCATTTACTTCACCTTGCTATGGTCTCTTGTTTATCAGCTACACAGTGTGCTGTTTTCTACCAGATATTTAACACCTAGCAAGGAGGAGGAGAAGAAGAAGCATGGCGGACTTACATTAGGCTCTATTTTTGGTGATCAAGAAGAAATTTGAGGCAAGACAGAACAAGGTTGACACACGAGATGGCTGAGAGGGAGACGGGAGATTGAGGAGAGAGAGAGAGAGAGAGAGGGGGGAGGGGTAGCTGGGAAAGGATATGATGCAATTTGATAGGGAATGAACAAGATAGAATCTACAAATATACTGAAAGAAAAGAGACAGATATAAAAACAAAAATAGGATGACACAAATCTAGTATCTTTGAAAGGGGAAAAATTATGAAGAAATGAAAGACAAATGAGAGGGGAGCCTTGTCAATTACGACAGGGTTAGGATTGGGGGAGGCAGAAAGAGAAGAAGGAAAGAGAGAAAATAAGTGACGATGAGACAGACGAGAAGAAAAGATATTTATAGAGACAAGAGAGAGAGAGAGAGGGAGAGACAAGGGGGATAAGAGAGTGGTTTGGAAGAGGGAGAGCTAGAGAAAATTACAGAGAGGTAGACAAAAAGAAGGAGGAGGAAGAGAACAGTATAAAGGGGGAGAAGTGGGGAATGAAGAAAGATAGAGATAAGGGGAGTAAAGAGGAGGTAGATAAGGTGAAAGAGAGACAGGGAGAGCTAGATACCACAAATGAGGGGGTCTAAATGGACAAAAGAAAAGGGAGAAAGAAAAATGTAGAAATTGAGAAAAATCTAGAAAGAGATGAGAGAGAAAGAGAGAGAGATAGAGAGAGAGAGAGGGGAGGGGAGGGAAGGGGAGGAGGATGAGGGGGTAGAGCATTGCATACCATGGTCTCCAGGCTGTCTCTGGGCTGTCAGGGCAGCCACAGTGAGTAACATTTGAGGAATGCAACATGAGAGCTCTCCATCCCCAGCTGAGAGAGAGATAAACCCACAAGGACACGTAAAACTGGTGCATCCCTAGCTCTGATAATCATCTACTACACCAGCTCACTGGTTTATGATTGAAGCAAGCATAGCCAGCTTTCATTACGCTGAACTATGATTACACAGTGACCAATCCTCAACACACAGATGTATCATTTATGATATCAATACCCCATACACAAAATGCAAAATTCTTGGATGCTAACACAAAAACTAGATACAATCCAGCAAAATAAATGTGAGTAAACATGTAAGTTATACTATGTAAATGAAAGCCTATTTTTAGTATATTGGTACATATGACCTACAATTCTATAAGCATGTATTTGATATATTTATCTCTCTGTTGTTATACACTAATCAATCATACTTAACCAACTCAGCAATTCTCATGCTTTTAAGAATATTGAATGACATATAATTTCTCTGACTTCCCTCACTTTCAATGGAACATACAAAAGATTTTTTTTATCAATGCTCCTTCTATTACCTACTTAAATTTTGTCAATGAATGCACTAATGGAAAGTAGTTGCTCATATTATGTTTGCAAGACATCTTATATATCAAATCTAGGCTAATCTCTAATTCCTACCCCATAACTAATACTCATGCTATTTATTATTCATACTCCTACATCTAAGTATTTTCAATGTGCTGTTTGTTGAAGTTCCCTTAGGATGAAACACTGTAATGATGAACATATGGAATTACAGGTTTGACAACTAATTTAAGTAGCAACTAGGTCTTGCCTCTAAAAGGGATTGGTACATGCTGTTAGTAACATCCAAAAACGTGCATACATATGCATTCAAGCATTGTTAATTCAATATGAATATATCTAAAATAACATGCACTTAAAAGCCACCATGTTGTATACCACCATTTTGACCCACCCCCCCCTGCCCATTACAATCTACAATAATATATATATATTTGTTTTGTGTCAAAGACATAATATTAATAATAATAGAGAATATTTATTAAGGGCATAACAAATTGAAAATTTCTCTATGCGCTTTACAATCATTAAAAATTTAAATATATAAACAACATAATAAATAACAAAGTATATAAGCAAATAACAACAAATATTTACTTAATTAATTCACCTATAATTACACCTAAGTAAAACTATTTGACATAACATATAACAAATTCAACAAATAGACACCCATTATGTCGAATCAACCTCCTAACCAGCAAAGGAGAAAACAGCTCTAGGAAACCCTCGAAAACAAATAAGTTTTCAGGGCTCTTCCAAAGCCGTCAGTGCTCCCAATAACTCGAAGCTGGTCAGGAAGTTGGTTCCACAAGACAGGTGCTGCCGTTGAAAAGCACGAGAACCATATGTTTGGGTTGATGTGGTAGGGACAGTCAGGAAATTCTTTGTTGAGGAGCGGAGATTTCTACCGGGTATGTAAGTGGAAATAATATCAAGAAGATAAGTCGGGATTTGTTAATCATTACCTTGCGACACAACATAAGAACTTTATAAACAATTCTTTCTTTTACAGGTAGCCAATGAAGGCGAGTCAACATGGGTGTTACTGGATCTCTCCCCCTTGCTCGTTCAACAAGTCTTGCAGCACTGTTTTGCACGATTTGCAATTTTCTTATATCTTTCTCGGCTAAACCAAACAATAGAGCATTACAGCAATCAATCCTAGAAGACATTTGCGTTAATCACAATTAAATCCCAGGCATGGTCCTTAACATCCATCATTTGGCAAACAGTAATCTACATTTGTCACTTTTCGACCCAAAAGAATAGGAATAGACATTGCACTCAATGCATACATGTAGATGGTGTAAGTATAGTAAAAACACTCCTTAGGGAGTGGGCATGGTGCACATCTGTGTGCAGGTTCAAAATTCAGTTACAAGAGGTATTAATAACAATGCAAAGCATATCAAAGTACTCAGTCAATGCATTGTACATGTATAAGTGAAAGTATTGTTCTTAATCAATATTTTGTTAAAAGAGTTTGTAATCTTCCTTGGTATTAACTTAAGTTCAAATGATGAACAGTAAATATTTTTGATGTATGAGACGTTCCTTTAAACAAACAAGTCATCAAGCTCGAAACACATTGGCAAAGTCCCGGGTGACCTAGGTCACGCCTGGTATCAAATTAGTTTGGGTTCCCGGTAGACTATGATCGTTGTGAGACGAGCATGACAACAAATTACTCTGTCTACGGCTCATTTAGAGGCATCACTCACATCCCACATAATACACCTACATGGACATGTTCTCAACACCGACGCTACCTACCTAGTACAACAACAAAACATCACCATTCTCTTATCCTATACATGACGATGGATGCTGCATTACATGAATATAATGTGGACTCTAGATTTAAGAATATCACCATTCTAGAAAGTTGCTTGAAAGCAGAACACCAGAGATACTATCCAAAAATATCAAAGATAAAACTTGAAAAAAATTTGGCAATAAATCAATGAAAGTTATACTTTACAAATCTATATATTAATACGCAAAATCGCCGCGGGGGGTACGTAACGGTCTATGAATGTGCTTTTTCTGACATCAAAAACGTCTTTCCTCGACCGTACCCGCCTTTGCCATCACGCGGGAACGGCGACACAATTCCAAGCGGACCCGCTCCTGCATGTTGCGTGCCACGTCGACCCCGTGGTCGCCATCCATGTCGTTAAAAGTGGTTTCGGGGTCCCGGGGAGGACGGGCGGACGAGAGTATGGCGGGCGTTGTCCATGCAAGGAGGCGACGAACCCGCGAGAGTGAGGCAGCGAGGTGTGCACCCACCCTCTATCTAATCAAAGAGATACACTAGCTATCAAGAGATGATCCACTCCATAATGTATTGTAGCAAATGCACGATAGAACGGGTTGGGCCTATCCCGTGTTAGGCATCTTGCTATATGCAGCAGCCAAAGAGATACACTATTAAGAGACAATCCACTCCATAATGTGTTGTAGCAAATGCATGATAGAACGGGTTGGGCCTATCCCGTGTTAGGCATCTTGCTGTATGCAGCAGCCAAACTGACGAGAACGTAATATGTTGGTTCTCACACACACAGTACAGTCGAGTTAAATCGTGCGACTGCAACAATATATTGGCACAAACGTCCGATTTTTCGCGTAAAATCTTTACTTTGAAAATATTTATACAACTTCTGTGAACCATGTCAACATAATCATAGTCCAAGCTTCTGCTTTATTGGTCTTTTCATGAAAACTAAATTAAAATCACAACAATAATAACGCAAATAGATTGTAATTATCGAGATCATATAACTGAGGAGAAGGTAAATTCAGCGAGCTTACGTAATTTCAAATGCCTCTGCACGGGCAACTCCGCGGTCTCGGGCCAGTCACGGGGCTGACGCCATGCAATTTACCCTGTGCGGTAACTGCATACTACTCTACTGCAGTAGGCCTACCTGTCAAGCGTGTATTTACATCCTTCAATGTTTCATGTTTGAGCCGTGCAATTGTTGTTTTCTTTTATTTCTTTTTGAATGTGATGTGAATGTGAGTACGATACATGCTATTACAGAAGTGTCCAAGGAATGATATAGGCCTACAGGTGGAAGGGATATAAAACAAATATACAATTAATGACTCATTCTCGAAACAAGCTAAAACTATTCGCACTCGGGAACATCAATGCGATTTGATGTTCCTTCGATGCAAATAGTTTTAGCTAGATCCCCGTGTCATTGTATATTTGTATATTTGTATATTATTTTCATTGTAGGCCTAAATTAACTTAGCAATGTGTGAAAATAACCAAAGCGATAATGGGAGTGAAGTGCATGAGAACAATATTCGTATAGATAACGAGAGTGCAGGATCCGGGAAAGGGATAGTGAGAATAGAAAGGAAGTGACGATCGACAATAATTGTAAATAACGAAAGTGAAAGCGAAAGTAAAGTCTATAAGATATCTGCATCAATTTAATTACAAATTATCGATTACACCGTTTTCTTCCAATTTTTTACCATCTATTTCTATTGTGGAGATTTGCTACATATTTTATTTCTTGGTAAGCATTAGAAATGAAAAAAGTAAAATGCAGAGAAAATTCTGATTTGACTAAAAGGCATCCCATCTATAAACCAGCCTCCTCCATTGAATGCTTGCTTGCCATGCCTGCTCGCCATGCCTGCTCGCCATGCTCATCTGGTTGACTAAATTTATTTCACGCTTTCTCACTTTACAGGAAATGAATTATAAAAAAGTGCAATAACATTAAAGTTCACTAATCTATAGAATGTATTTAGACAGTAATGCAATGCAGGTGTGCGATGTTAAATCAATTTGACTTGAGCTGAATAGGAACAGGCACACTGCCGCTGAAAAGTCACCCATTTCCATAGAGCACAACCATAGTGAGCATTTTATTTTGTGTGAACAACCTATATTTACATGTACAGTTAATAGTGATCATCCTTACAGAGGGATAGCCATGTGCATCATCAAAGAAACTGAGAAATGGAGTTTCATGGTAGGGAGAACAGGCCCTAATGGGTCGGGCGCATTATGAGACCGTAGAGTCAACACAGAGGAGTGTGCGGGGAGAAAATTAAACCAACATATTTTGGGTATTTTCTTCAAATTGCTTTATGCAGCCATAACATGTTGATTTACTTACTTGCTAAATTCCCATTAGCAACAATTTCATAAAAGGTATTTTCCAGGAAGCATGAATGCTTATTGTATATTCACATGGACAAAATAGAGGAACTGTGCCCTTTTTGGTATTCAAAGCTGCATAAACGATGAGGCAATGATGTAAAAGTCCTGTCTTGTCGTGGCGGTAAGGCTGATCAATCGACATACCCACATCGGAATATCTACAGGGAAATCAGAAAGATGTTAGAGATGGCATGCTCCAGGCCTCTTTAGGCTAATTATTCTGTCTCTCTTTTCATGCTCTTAAAATAAAGGCAATTGCATTTAAAATTTAGTAGAACCATGATTCAGGCACATAAGCTAAAGACAAATTATAGTACTAAGTACACTGCTCAGTATAGTGCACACCTTCAGTTAAAATAGAACAAACCGGTTCACTGCATGTTTGTGAA
Organism: Mesocentrotus franciscanus; assembly: GCA_037976565.1. NCBI lineage: Eukaryota > Metazoa > Echinodermata > Echinoidea > Camarodonta > Strongylocentrotidae > Mesocentrotus > Mesocentrotus franciscanus. The sequence goes on from CP137676.1 coordinate 3,779,786, forward strand.
ATTGTTATGTCAACTGGTCTTCTGAATTTGGTTCTATGGTTTCATCTTAAATGTGATGAATTAATTTCTGACTTTGCCCAATTTTGAATACACAAACAAAACATATAAATATATCAACAAAATACATGAAAGTAATCAAATAGTGCAGCGTATACAACAACAAAAATGGAAACTGAACCTATGGCAAAAGAAACTTTAAAGAGAGAGAGAGAGAGGGGGGGGACTGGAACAAGAGTTTATCAGAGACAAAAGAGATAATGCAAAATATCTGGAAAGACAGAGAGAGTGAGAAAGACTGGTAGATGAGAAAGATGCAGAAAGACAGAAAGAGAGACAGAAGGACAGAGAGGGGAAGAGAAAGAGAGAGAAAGAGAGAGAAAGAGAGACAGGGAGAGAGAGAGAGAGAGAGGGGGGAAGAGGGCGAGAGAAGAGAAGGAAAGAGGGGGAGGTGAGAGACAGAGCATGAGTGAGAAGAAGAGTTAAAGAAGAAAGACAATGAAGGTGCTAACAAAAAAAATCCTGTAAATGAGAAATTGTGTCAATTGCTGGATTCCTAAGAGAATTCTACCCCCTCCAATACCAGTGCTCAGAATAACACATCAACTCTCCAAAGATTACAGAATATGTCCCCTTCTACTATGGAGTGCTAAGAATAACACATGCATCATGTCTCTAAGGAGTACAAAACATGGACAGTTCTCACTGAAGCCGAGCACAGAAAAGCATCCACACATCTTTACATGCCATCCCCTTTACCATTAACCTACACAAATAGAAGATAATCCCAGACATTATGAGGCACTAGTCTAGACTCATTATTATTATGGAAATACTCAAAATCATGGATTCTCATTAGCTGATACATCTCTCCAATTTTCTCTCCACCTTTCTGCCTTCTTCACGACCTCTCCCCCTTCTCCCTCCCAATTTCTCTCCCTCTATCGCTCTCATCCTCTCTCAATCCCTTCATCTCTCCATTGTCCCTCCCCATTGTCCCTCCCCATCTCCCTCTTTCATACCACATCTCTTGAATTTGGCAAAGATGTTACACTGCATCTCTACATTTCTAGCCTTTACACTCAGCCCCATCCATCCTCCTCTCTCCTCTATAATCTCTGAAATAACTGCTGGAATGTCACATTTTATTATTCTTTTCTTCTTCTTAAAAAAAAAATTTGAATTCTAATTCTTGAGATATGAAAGATCACATGCTTTGTGTTGAAAGAAATACTTGTACTACTTCTACAAACTTTTCAAATCATAGTATATACCGACTCATTCTGTTATATGGTTTCTGATAAAAAGGAACATTATGGATGACAAACTGGAGGAAAGGACTTTATATGACATCACTGACATCACATATGCATGCCTTATGTCATGATTTCTGATTTCTGGGATTTCTCATATGAATACTATTTTATAAGCAGGAAGGATTTGTTAAAGTTTACACAATATCATGATAGCCTTTTGAATACTGAATTGCCTCATCCTTATTGAGTTTCCATGAGCTGAGTCGCCTTTAAAAAACACAGTTATACGTATATCTAATGATACTCTTCAATAGACATACTTAAAACTATTTTATTACTCTGTAATACAATTCTAAGTGTGCCTAGGAGAAATCAAAATAAATTCTAAGCATGTCGATCAATTTCTTAGCAAAGCTCACCCATAGTAGTGTAAGAGTGACAAGCATACATAACATAGCCCAAGGGAATGATACACACATACTTGAAGCTCATCACATCATGACAACCTTGCATACAAAATAGTTTGCTCCTGATAAACAGGAAGAGGTCTACATGTTTATGACACATCAAGGGCCTTTTCACACCAGAGAAAAAAATATATACAAAGGAATGTTGGAAAAGAAAAGAATTGATGACCGTATATATAGCAAAAAGAACATGCACAGGCATAAATACTTTTTAAAAAATTAAACAAAGAGAGATGCAAGACTTTCAGATAGCTAGTTGACCAGGATTCTTTGTAAGCACAATAAACATCTAATTACGGAACACACAGGGAGTGATAACATGAAATGTTTAATTTCACACATCAGAATGGGATGCAAGCATGAATTATGGTATGTATCTAACAAAATAACATTTCTGGACACAACTCACTGAGGTTGCTGTGAAGTCGTGTGAAGTCGTTTGAATTCCTAATTGGAGATGCATTGGCTGTGTGTTAAAAGTTCTCTGGAATGACATTTAACTGGATTGGCCACTCTCAACCCATGTGCAGTTCATGGGTTCACCAAAATCAATAGCCTAAACAAGGCTGGTAATAGTTATTGCTACTTAATCATCAACTTCAAGCCTTGTAGATTAGAGTACTGATGAACAAACTGGACAATATTATTATTACTGCTGTTAGTTTGAAGACAGACAGTATTAACCCCATTCCTGTGGTGCATGAATCAAGTGAGTTAGATGGTTGTTTAATTACCTAAGGTCTCACCATACATGACAGAATTCTAAAATTATTCACAATGTTCCCACGTTCTTCCTTTTCATGAAGTATATTCTGTTCAGATAGTTTAGTTTTCCTGAGTTTTTAAAAAACCTATTCCTCACCCACGCTTCCTGGAAAATACAACCCCAAGCAGATTTGTCTTTTGTCCTAGATTTCCCTGTCATTCATGATGAGCAAAAAATTGGGTTACATTTAATCACTGCAATGACATTACAATCTAACCAATCTTAACTCAAATTATAGCATGAAATATAACCTTACTGGAAAAACAACAATGGAAATTGATGTAAAAGTGTTTCATAGACAGTTACTTTATATATTTGTCATTGTTTCACAAGCAACGTTGCCAGATCTGGCATAATTATGCTTTCTGGCATAATTTTGACCCTTTAAGCATAACTTGGCTGTTTTTAGCAAAATTCTGGCATAATTTGAGCTTTTTTTAGCATAATTTGAATACACTTTTCAAGTAGACCTAGGCCCTACATGTAGTTATGATGGTAAATCAAAATCTAAAGTGTTTTTCTAAGCCGCCACTAAATATTTCCTAAAAAATTGGACCCCCCAAAAAATTCCTTCTACCCGCTTATTCAGCGGCTGGCATAGGAATATTTCCTTTAAAAATTTGATGTCTGGGGTTTTGGCATAATTTTGGGCGAGTTAGCATAATTTTTGCTGCTCCCCTAGCATAATTGTATTTTTTCACTGGCAACGCTGTTCACAAGTCTTTGTAATCTTCTTTGACCCAAGGTATCACCTTGCATTTGCCTTCTTCCACTCTATGGCCATTCAACTATAGGCCTATGATTCTGGACATATTTACCATGAAATTTTTGTCTCAAATTGTCCAGCCAAAAATGTTTGAGAAACACATCTGTCCCTGTAAATGATGAAATGCCTTTAGAGACCTCATTTCATGCATAAAAGTTTAGGGTGAATTGCCAGTCTGAATATTGAGCAGTAGAGTGCAATATATCACACACTCAATAATGCAATGTGTGAAATGTATTCAAGCACATGGGTACAATGGGATACGTGTTAAGGGGATCAAATATGTATGTTGATGTGTTATACAGGGGGGGAGGGGGGAGATATGGGAGCAGAGAAAAAAAGAGTGGGTGTGAGCGGAAGAGAACAAGATTGGGAAGGAGGGAGAGGTCAAGATAGAGAGGGAGAGGTCAAGATAGACAGAGAGACAGAGAGACAGAGAGAGAGAGGGAGAGGGGAGTGGGGAGAGGAAGAGGTCGATTTCATACATGAAAAAATGAAGAGATATGTAGGTGTTATGTCTAAATCCATAACTCTCTTTTGCCCTAGAGGATATGAACCTATTGGAAATGTATGCTAAATTTTCATGTAATGGGCAGCACACTCTACCCAAGAAATTGAGTGTTAAACCATGCCTTACTTCCTAAAAACAAAACAAATGTCACCATATGTAATCTTTGCAGGCTTCCATGGTGATCATAGATTGAGGAAGGTTGGCGGTTACACCACATATTCTTTTGACAGGGTTAGTTAGCCCTGAATAGGTACAACCTATCGAAACGTTGAGATAGAGCATGAGTGGGCCATAATTTTCAGGGCCAATTAACCATGTCGAAAGAATATGTGGTGTAACCGCAAACCTCGCTCAAAATATCTTCATAGTAAAGCTTGTTTGCTATGGGAGATATGTTATGCCCAATTCAACCATAAAAATAACAGCCCTGTATGTCAAACTTCAATTCTACAAAGTTCATTTATGAAAACTGTTTTAAAAAGTTGGTTGCAGAGAAAGGGTTAAATAAGAGTTAAACCATTTATAAAGGAATTACACACATTTTTGCTCACATGTGAAAAGTTCCTCCTAAAGAATAGACTAAGGGCAACACATTAAATTGAAGTACTGTTTTGCTTCAACAGAATATTTCTCTTAAAACTGATGAATAAAAACACAGAGCAGTCAATAAACTAGGTGACCGCATAGGTGATAAAGAGTGCTAGATCTTTTAATAACATGGCTAGCTTTGATTAGTATTGACCGCTTGATAATGGTCAGCTGAACAGGTGAAATCCACTCAAAACTCTCGTCCAGTGTCAATTTCTTCCTGCTAGAAAACAAATTGCACAGTACTAAGACAGCTTTCATAATAAAACATCCTCTTCACAATCTGTCCCTCACATCTAAGGTGTACATATATTTAGTACTGCAAATCCACAAGGGAATATTACTAGGTGTATATAAATTATGTTGTATGAAAGTTTATCAATTACGCTAAACAAAAAACAAACAAACAAACAAAGAGAACAAGCTTCCCCTCTAGTAGCCTTGAGCATCTTTTGTAATGGATATGGAACTTTATAAATATTCAATAATATTCAATAAATTATAATTACTACATTCAAATAAATATATATCTGTAAAGCGCTTTGAGAGGGCCTTCGGTCCTGAAAAGCGCTATATAAGAACTAGCTATTATTATTATTATTAGACTTAGTAAATTCTTCTTAAGATTTTTCATCCAGTATATTTCATTCTATTAAAAATTTCGTTCTCTCATTATGCTTGCAAAGACCTCAACCCTAACCCAAGTTCCTTCTCCTATCCATACAGGTATAATACATAATGTCCATTGAAAGCATTGTGTCTAGCACACCATGCCTGAACCCATATTACATACCACAAAATGAGGAATAATTACTTCGAGACCAACCGTAACTTTTAGATAAACACATGGTGGCTACAAGGCTGTACCCGCCATTGATTGGTAATTGGAGGCATGAAAGCTGGAAAGCTTCTTAAATGGAACATGGAGAGACTGGAAAAAGCTTCTTAATGGTTGATTCTAAGACTTACTAGTCAACTATGCCATGTTGTAACATGACTGAACGTGTTTGAGTGCCTGCCTGCCTGCATGTTTTAGTGATTTCGTGTCTCTACATATATACAATAAAAGTTTAAAATTAAAGGCAAATGGAAAATCTTAAGCTGAGACTGATTAGATCATGAAGAACCTCTATACAGATTGTTACTGGTGATAAACAGTGTTTATTTTCACTCCTTCTATTCAACCTGATCTATGAAATACAGGTCTTGACTACTGTTGCGCAACTTGAGCTTAAAACATTCTTTTAAGGAATTGTGAATTAACCTGCAATTCTGGCTTGAATTGAACTTGTACAAACTGACTAACTTCACTTGGTTTTCAAAATGAAAAAAAAACAGATTTCTTACCAACATATGTTTGGAAAAAATGACTACTAGAGTTTGAATGGTCTGAAGACCAACTCCAGAAAAAAACTCATTAGAGATACAGTAGATATTAAATGCGCTGCCTGTCACTTGAAATAAATAGCCTTTTGCCTATTTGAAGTCCTTGTATTATAAATGACATGCTTCAATTTCATACTGAAATATTAATTTCTGAAAGATATTAACCTATCTTTACAGATGAAACATAATAGAGTAAAACTTAATGGTAAAGAATTTGTAAGTCATTATACCTATCCATATGCTTCTTCCGCCCGGCCTATTTAGTCGTTTATTGAACAGATTTAATCTTTGATTAACTACCTAAGGACTGCATGTGCATACTAATGACTTGGAGTGAGGTGGAGACATGCATGGGAATGTCTGAACATCTGTTCAATCCATTCTTGATTTGAGCTTGATTTGTATTGACGCGATGGTGATGAAACGATTGCCCAGATGCCTCTGTCTCTCAATGGATGCTTCGTTCGTCAAGGATGGAGACAACATCAAATCATGTAGGTTTTACGCAGGCATTAAACACCAGTCAATGACATGATTACAGACAATCTTATTTAAAGGGGACTATCAAAACTTAATCTCTTCCTAAATCTCCATTAAAACATGTAGAAAAGCTGACATACAGTATATGTGACAATTGATTTTACAATCTATTTTTTCATCTATTTTTCTACCCTTTATCCATGGAATTCAATAGATCAAGAATCTTGGATGTCAAGGTCTAAAACCAAGACAGCACAAGCGTGAAAACATGAGTGTAAAAATAACAAAGAAATTACATAAATGAATGAATATTATTTAAATCATTTTTGAATGGGTAATTTATCATATGTTTTTGACATTATTAGCAGTAAATCTATATCTCATGTTAATATCTGAATCTTAAAAGAGTCATTTCAAAGTATATTCATAATTACATAACAGATATACAGTCTAAACACTCATGTTGACTCATTAATCTAAGGAAAATTACAGAACTGGTGAATATTCACATTCTGTTCAAAATAACCTTAATGAGTCTACATCTAATGTAGATATCTGAATATCAATACTTTTTTTATAAGTTTGTAAATAAATAAACAATGCCAAAGCTGTTAGCAGTAGGTTTATATATGTTGTTAATATCTTATTATTACATGACATGAACCATTTCTATAGCTTGTAAATAATCGTGTCAAGTTAAAACTGTTTCAGTAAGTCCATATCTTCCTTAGATAGCTGAATTAAAATAAATCAATTAAGTACTTGTTAATGATCATAACTGTATGTTGAAATTCTGTGGTCTGATTTTTATATCTCAAAGTTGAATGCAAACCATTTTAAAGTTCTTAAATGAGCATATTGCATTGACAGTGTCAGCAGTAAGTCCATATCTCATACAGATAAGCGGAAGATCCACTGTGGTTAGCTGTTTTTCTAGTTGCCACGATGCCTTCATCATTTCCATACTATAATCAATTCTACTCCACTTGCCATTCCTATTCATCCTATCACACAATACAAATCTTTACCCATGAACAAATGCATTGTACGGAAGCCAATTGCCAGAATATTCATGGAGCTTGCATTTACCTGTGCAAGAGTGTATTCACAAGCTATAGTGTTAAATGAAATTGGGTAGATCATGTGATCCAGACAAAGGGAAAAATATAACCTTGTGAAAAAGACAGTTAAGTCAACTTTAGTGGCTGGGTTTTTCCCTTTTGTGTTTCCAGATTGTATTCGCTCTTTTTCCTCTTTTTTTCTATCCTCAGCTCTGAAGAAATCTATATTAATGAAATGTCAATAGCAGCCATCCTGGAATTTGATAAGATGTTTAGGTAAACTAGATCTAAAAAGTTGTTTTGAATTGGGATGAGGCTTTTAAATCTCTCATTAAATCTCTTAATGCCTCATGGTACGGCATCTAATCTTACAATTTCTTTATTATCTTCTTGAAACAAAATGACTCACAACACCAAAAGAGAGGATTAAATGTTCTGTGCCATTATTCTGCGGCCTTGCAGATGTAATGTATTCTACTTCATGCCCACGCCTTTATGGTTCAACAAGAATTTACAATCATGTAATCAAAATGAGATGTAGTACGCCATGTCTGTGATGCTTTTATATTGGTGACATTGTTGATCTTGATGATGTTTACTGATGCACCAAACACACTACGGACTAATCCTACACAAAGTCAAACCATCTTTCTTCAGGATCTGTCATTTAAGGTGATAAATCCATTCCTTAATTGTCATTATTAATTCAGCATGTGTAGCATCAACAAAACACCACCCTCAAAATTAATTTTCAACCATTATGGTGCAACTAAGTTTACCAACAAGAATAACAAATATCATCACATGACACAAAAATTAAATTTACGCTTCCATTAGTAACTGTTGATACTGATACAAACAATGTTATGTTATCTATGCATTTTCTCATAGAAAGTAGGAAAAAATGCCTATTCTAATCCAGAAATATGGAAGGATATCAAAAATATTTAAAGATACTAGAAATATTAAGAGAAATGGATATTAGATGTCACACCCATGATAAGCTATCTTGTACATTATTAGGTATTGCGCATGTATATTTGGGTAAGTAAGTACAGTACCATATAACTACAGTTGAACACTATTCATTGTTATATGACAATTACAGAAATGAAGAAAGTGTTTGTAAGAAGCCTAAGTCAGTCTATGAGGGAAATGGAGCATGATCTGACATTTGCTCTGGGCTTCATTTTGTCAAAGATATAGGATGAGGATTGCAGTTTGGTTAAGGTTTATGGTTAGGGTTAAGGATCAGTATACGTATTGGTCCAGGCCTAAAGTTTGGAATCCGCTTAGTGTGGGGGAATTCACTGTGGAGTAATTGTTGTCGGAGCATGTGTCATACAGCCATGACTACAAGATTTCATGATCTATAGGATCGCCTTAAGGTGTGCCCTCCTGCTAAGGTCATCGCCAAGTCAATGGGACACTCGATAGCCAAAGTGATGTCTTCTTGACCTGGCTTATGTCGTCATACAGATCTTACCTACATCAAAGCTTGTCAACTGAGATGCATTCAGCATGAATCATGACAGGGCATCTGACCCTGTTGAGTGTACAAGATAGGTACCGACACTTAATTTGATTTGGGTATAATTAAAACTTGAAACAACCATCCTGGACAATTAACATCATATCTATGATAACCAATACCTGTGTAACTGTCCCTGAACAACTGCGTTCAGACAACTTATCACCTGACAACTACCAGTTGAACAACCGGCCCTTAACATCGAAATATGCAGAACTATTGCTCTCTGGGCAACTGTTCTTAGAAAACTAATCAGAAGAAATAATACCTACACAAATTTAAGATAACAAGGTTTATAATAGCTTGGGCAAAGCTGCGATATGATGTATTTCTTTCCACTAGGCACTCATTCTCTACATCCGGGTTGAGAGTGGCAATCAAGGATGGTTAGCAAGCAGGACATCACTGTCACAGCAGGTATCTTATCTTAGAACACTTTAACAATAATCCATTGACGTACACAGATCTACTTAGAATGTATCACCTCACACAGAATTTCAATATATTTCAACTTGTCTGCCAAGAGCAAAATAGTTTTCTCTCCATGCCTTAATGCTCTTATGGCTCTTACACGTCTAAGTGAATCTGACATAGCATGTTTTGCATACAAGAAGGACATAAAATTCTTTATCTATACCTTGAATCAATGCCCTTCTGGTTTTCAGCGCCAATCAGATAAGTATATATCGAGACAAAATTTTGGTTTTGATTTCAGAAACCCAAGTCAAGCCATGTACCATCATCCCATGCCAACTAATAAAGCCTACGGGAGTTGTGTTTTGACCGCTAATCTTATCTGAGATTGCTATTTTTTCTCTCACTGACCTAGCAATCACATGAAATCTTATCAGCAGAAAGTGAATTAGCTGTATCCCTGATACTGCAAGTGTTCTGACAAAAACCGGTATGTTAGCACACACGTAGATCCAGGATTCAGTGAGAAAGGGGGTGGGTGTCTAAAAAATCTTTAACAATTTTAAAAATAATTTGGCATGGAAGGATGAGGTAAGGCACATGAGTATATTTTTACGCTATTGTAACTGCTTAAAGGTTTGGCAGATATGTTTACCCCTCCCCCTCCCATTGCCCCCTGAATCTACATCCTTGTCAAGCATGATTACTAAACACATAATATATATACAAAAGCTGTTGGGAAATTTTGCATATTTGTCGTGTAGTTATCAAAAAGCTAGGAATTACTTTCATTCATAATGCAAAACAACTACAAGAACAACAATAACAACTAGCTAAGTTTTGGCTGTGGTTTTTCATCATGGTGATTCCAACACAGCTTTTATTTGATAAGATACGGATATAATCCTTTAACAATAATAATAATAATATATTACATTATACAGTGCCTTTTCATTAGATACAAAGCGCATAAACAAGAAATACTTACAAACTTGAGAGAAAACACTATCATATGAAGCTTCCATCTGTCATCTTATCAAAAAAAACATTTCCACAAAAGTAGGTACAGGTACTCAATGCTCTTTACACAACATGATCACTTTACAACTAATATTAAGCTTATGTATATCCTCTGAGTATACTTTGGATGACAAATATTGTTATTATAGCTAGTGTAATCATAGATCAATTAGTAGGGTTCACATTCAGCAATTATTCAAAAGATATGAGTAGGAGTGTAATTGTGAAAATCATAATCAAATATTTCAAAAGCTGTTTTAACCAAATACTATCTATATTCCCTTTCCACCTCAACAAATAGACATTTTTCTTTGATTTTTTTATTATCTGTCATCTGCTTCATTTCATAAATGGGCTATGGCTATGACTAAGAGTAATTTTTTTCTCATTAAGATCGAGTGAGTAATTTGTTTAAGTGCATGCAATTAATTTGGATGGATTCAATATCAATATCCAAATGTTACTTAGCATGTACATTTTACTTAAACTGTGGTAGCAGGCAACATATTGCATAAACAGCATACTATTTGAAAAACAATATAGCCAATAGGAATCAGTGTTCTGAATAACCAAGCCATTTCCAAGTACAACAGATGCAACTTTTTATACCTCACAATATTAGCATGGTAAATATAATGTATTATTTTTCAAGGGCTACATATCAACCAAACTGGATGCCATATTGAATGATTATAGACATTTGCAAATCACTGTCAGTTGTGTTTTTTTTCAAGAAGCTTTTTTCTTTTTTTTGGGGGGGGGGGTGTTCAAGGCTAAATTGCATCTAGCCATATTTTCATTGCAATGTTGAAGTCATCTTCACTTGACCTACCTTAACTGACTGAATGCTAAGTATGAGCTACCTCAGGCTGGAGTGAAAGGAACATTAATAATAATAATAACCTGGATTTTAAAAATGCTTATTACCCCGGTCATCGGATTCATTCACGCACAATGTGCACCATATCCTCTCCCTGGGGATTTTTCCTACCAAATGGTCACTGTGAGGGCATATGGCAATTACTAACACAAATGCTTCTGTCATCTTACCAGGTCCCCATTTCACTTCTGGGTATGGATTAGCAAATGCAGATTAATGCCTTGCCAAAGGACATTAGTGCCATGTTGGAGATCGAACCCACGACCTTTGCATTTCAAGTAAAGTGCTTAAACCACTTGACTATGACACCTTTGGTATAAATTTTGCAAAATGCCAAAATAAAATCCTATCCAACAGGTTAAAAATTTGGAGGAGACTACTAGTACAACTCGATGATGGATGAAAAGGGTAGTTCAGTCGATGATGGCAGGGAATTAAGCAGGAAGTGAAATATTCAATCAATTTCATGCATGAGATAGCATGATCCCATCAACAAAACCAAGCTAGCATATAAAGCTAGTCACAGAGAAACAATTCTATAAACCAGCGAATATTAGACTTTATAAATGCAGAGCTGCCAACCTGTCACTTTCAAAATACATATTATTCAGCTTGAAAAGGCATATTTGTAGAAGAAAAAACATATTTTGCCTGTTTTACGTTATTTGTTATTACATCTATTGCAATTAAGTTTCTTTGAATAAAAACGCGTTCAATCATTGAGAGCTGCCAACCTGCATGTCACTTTATAAAAATAAAAAATTAAAATTAAAAAAATAAAAATTATTTGTTAAATATATTTACCTATTTTATCAGAAAATTTAAAGGGAGAGTTGAGTTCTTGTTTAAGACCGCAAATGCTTTCAAAGTGCATGGTTATTGCTCTTAATCTTATTTATGACATTTCTAGTGGTCTTTTAGGACCTAAAATTGCTATGAAGGTAATTTTAGACCCCAAAATGTGTGAAATTTAGCCAATACGATCATACCAATTCAGCTCCACTTTCAAAAAAATACAGTGACCGTTAATTACTTAATTAATTAATAATAACAATACACGGGCCGGCTGGTTGTGCGTATTATAATCAACACGAAAAAGCCAACAAAAAGCCAACATCGGCATTGGCTGGAATATAACGTATAAGGTACTATCTCGTTTTTTCAACGACTGGTTCAAATTATCGAATATTTGTGTCCCACCAAAAATATTAGAAGTCGTTATATTTATGGATATTTAAGCCATCTCTGAACCGATTTTGATCAACCAAAGATGATTTTGTCATTTAAATTGAATGTTCTTTCAAATTTGACACTCAGTTTTTCATTATCTCACACAAAAATTATTTTGTGTAGCGCCTCTGCAACAGAACTCAACTATCCCTTTAATTATTTAAATACATCACAGAATTTTAGAAAATCAATGAGTCAGTGAGTACGAGGGCTGCTGAATTACAGCGCACCACACGAAGATGTTCAATGCCGAAGTTGCGGCGCCCATTGGTGCTTCATTGCGGTCAAATCAAGGCAAGTCTGGAGTTGCAATCAACTTTGTACATAAAGTCAATACATCAGCAGGTCCGGTGTTTGTTTTTCATTTGGCTTTTTGAAGATACCATCACACTCAAAGGGCTTGCGATAAGCAAAAAAACTTGTAACAAGATCGCTGATTTCTTGATTTTTAGCGCTTTTTTGGTAAAGCTGCATGTTTCTTAAAACTGGGGTAAGCCTCCGCGTGCTTTGAAAATATGGCTCCGATTCCGCATTTTTTACAGCAAAATTTGGCTTTTGGGATGGATTTTTGGGATGGATTTTTGGAAGTGACATCGGGACTTTCTTGTACTAGTGAGCAACACTGTGCGTGTAGTGCAGTGCACTGATATATGTCATTTGCGTGTGTTAGGCAATAGGATTTGCTGGCTTGATATAACGATCCATACATGTACTGTACTGTATGCATGGCTTGGGGAAATGCGCACGTGTTTGAGTGGTGTACATCCCCTGTACTGTGTGCAATGTACATGCGTGCACGCTGCAGGAATCGCCAACACAAAGCAATAGCAAAACTATGCATACGCTCGTTCTCACAATCAGCCGCTTAGCCACGTTTGCACAACCATACTCGGAACTTACAAAAAACGTATTGTAGCACAGCAAAACATACAGACGTATAATTCCCCCCAAAAAACGTACTACTTGGCAGCTCTGTAAATGCATTCATTTGTACTATTCCTATTATTGGGTAATGAAAAATACACTTTCTACACAATCTCTGCATCTGGAAGTCAACAACCTATTGAAAGCCACAAGGGCATAGGAACTATAGAAAATTGCAAAAAGTGAGATTCTAGGTCTAGGCAGATATATTGTTACAAATTGTAACAATTCCAGGGCAATCATATATGTATTTACCCTCTGTTGAAAACCAGAATGTTAATTTTTTCTGACTCTGAGCCAACACTATTTTTATATAGAATTGAACAAAATATGGATTATGCAGTGATGGAGAGCTGAGGCAGACAACACTAAATGCTTGTTAATATATGATTTCATTTTAAGATATCATATGAATATCCAGAATTTAAAAAGAAAAATGGAGTCAATTTAGCAAAAATGACTCTCATTCTCACAGGCTGGGATTCTCAATTACCCTGTGATATCTGATCAAATTTAATTTAAAAATCTAATGTTTTTATAGTTTTAGTAAAAACATCGATTATGTTTGCTTTCCAACAAATGCATAATAAACAAACTAAATATGACTGATTCCAGATAATATAAGATGACAAGCATTTTTTAAACAAGGTTAATGTTCTGACTTCGTAATAAATCAATAATGTGACAAAATGGCAGACTGACTTAGTTTTCTTCTTTTTCATGATGCATTCACAAATGCTCTCCTAATGTTTGTACATTTGTATCCAAATTGTCAAAAACGATTGCAATCATATATTTTGTAAAAAGAAAGTCAATTCATAGGCAAAATGCCCGTAAAAAATATTAGACAAGTAAAGAAAGAACATTAGAGGTGCTCTTCCAAACATAAGAGGAAAACAAATGAATTAATTTATTATCTACCTAAAGGCAATTTAGAAATAATATCTAAAAAATCTTTATTCAAGCCATATCTCCATATCTTGGCTAATTTTTGCAATAGTTGACCCAATTTCATGCTGAATCAGGGCAAAAAATGTCCAGGGATTTGGAAGGGGCCTACACCCGGTGATGCATAGACTATGGGATTGACTACGTGGGATTGTGAGGGGTAATGACGCTTGCATTATTCAAGCTTTTGATCTTCACAAATTGAATGATAGGATAGGAGAAACACACCATGGAGGTTGGTAGGAAGAAGAAAGATGGATAGAGAAGGGTGTAGTATGAGGGATGATGACAACAAATTAATAGAGTGAAAGATATTTGATAGTCTAATAGGAAGAATAAAAAACAGACCTAACAGGAAAATTTCAAACTGACCAGCCAAGATGAATATATTCATCAAAATAAGAGGTAGAAATTTAGTACATGTACTTATAAAGCGCATACACTAGGGAGGGTGATAGGAAGAAATCAGAGATGGGTAGAAAGAGGGAGGGAAGGAGCAAGAGAGAGAGAGAGAGAGAGAGAGAGAGAGAGAGAGATAGGGGTGACCAAACAGAATTGAATAATAAGAGTGTGCTGTAAGAATGGATTAAATTGCGTTTTCCATATAGAAAATAGCACTAAATATCAAAAGACTTCCTTTAGCAGAAACATTTTATGCAATTTTTTTTGCTTCTTTCCTTTTTAAGTATTTATTATTATCTTTTTGGGATCGATTTAAAGTAATTCCCACACTAAAATCTGAATTTTGCCTTTAAACATATCAGTGATCAAGATCCAAACTAACCCTGTAAGAAATAAAAAAAAAACTGCCACTGCATAGCTGTCACATACCCTTCTCCTCAAATACCTAGAGATAATTACTACCCTTCTCCTCAATTTCCTAGAGATAATTACTAATCATGATAACTCTCAGGCTGCAGGACAAGAAAGATTAGGAGATTGTCTTGATACACTCTTCGTCGTAATTTTAAAAAATTAAAAGAAACAATCTCTCACTATCCATCAGCCACATTTCACAATTTCATCTTTATTTCAACTTTGAAAAGTGACATATTGCTTTTAGAACGCAGCATTAATAGCAAAAAAATATAATTTTCTTTTTGTAAAGTAATGTTACACTTTTAGGACTAACTTTAATAGGATAATACGCAAAATAATGTATACTTTTTTTTTCTTCCTATATGTCTCCTGCTTTGTGAAAAATATCAATTTATTGCCTGTGTTGTCATCCATCAAAAGAGAATCTTTAAAGAAGATATTAATTGGTAGATATACATGTATGCAGCATACACAGAATCAACACAGTTTGAGGTAAATGTCTTGATACAAACTGATATATTGTCTGTTGAGAGCCAGAAGGGTGTTAAGTCTCTGTTAAAGGTTCTGATTTTAGGCCCTTCTGGCTCCCACCAGATGAATGAGGATTCAATAAACTCACAATATAGAAGGACTAATGAAAAAGAGCCATTAGGATGGTAAAGCGTGATTCCAATTACTTGTCTAACGTCCAATGATTGATATATTCCTCATTACCAACAAAAGTTTGAAGTAGATTGCGGTTGCTTACCAATGCTCATAATGTATATCTAACTGCAGTAGAGCATGTAATGGGCACGGTTCCGCATATAATACATCTGTACAATATAGCATATAATATTACTACTATCCACTGTCGAGTACTAAATTCATTAAGACACATGCAGGTTTGCATCTCAATGCTAATATGTGACAGAGATTCACATCTGTTTTTTACAATTTAATTTTAATGTAGCACAATGATTTTTCCATATAGTGCAGTATCTTGTTCTCTTTGTCAACAGTGGTCTACTTTTTATTTCTTAATTTTAAAACTACTATCTTTACCCCCAAAACAAAAGCTTTTTTTTCTTCAAATGAAGTTCCTAACCATTCTCGAAGCACTAGAATGTTGCGTCAGTGGAATGTTTACTTCTTCAATTTTGTCTTCATAAAGCAGCCATTCATCTATTAATTAACTTCTATTATTTGAAACTGATTGATTTTTTTTTTCTCACCAAACCCTATTTCTAATGATTAATACTACACAAAATAGGATTGTTTTAAACAATTTCCATAACAATGCAATATAGTACATGTACATATTTGTTGTATGATTTCCTACACACATGTATACACTAGTGTTAATTACACAAAAATCAAAATTCTAGAAGAAAGAAATGCTTACCCGTATAACCTATTGAGTCATTGTGTATGTTAAGGTGATTTGTAATAATTTGCATTTTACTTTTCGAAAGCAAAATATTGATAAACCATATCAATGATGTTTAGCAATAAAGAACGATTGATGGATAGATTGATGTTAAGGGATATATCTACTAGTTATACAATATTTATACCAATAAAATATCTCTTTCCTCCCTAATTACCAAATAACTCTCATTAAGATTATTAGGATTAGAGCCATTGTATAAATTGGACAGGCTATAACTCTATTAAGATTATTAGGATTAGAGCCAATGTATAAATGGGACAGGGCTTTATGGCTGGAATAGCAGATGGTTTGTATTAGATGGATGAAACACCCATTAGTATTACCTAACTCATCATCATTATTACTGATGAGTGGAACAAGTATTGTTACCAGTGCAATCTATCTCACCTAAACTCTTCACTATACACCAACTACAAGATGAACCAACAATTACTGCACTGATGCATACAAGGTCAATTGGGATTGTGTAACTATATAGTCCAAATGATAAATGCTAAAGTGAAAGAAATGTGGCTTTTGTATTTCATCGGTTTATTCTTAGTTTGCAATATTTCAACGCAATGACACAAAGCCTTTATTAATCAACTGCAATAATTTTCATTTTCTAGGATGATTTCCAATATATTTCTGTCTACACAGTGAATCATCTAATGAGTGTAATTACTTTATGCCCTTTGTGGCTCTCAACAGACTAACTGCCTTTGCTGTTCATAGATACAGAGTTGGATTTAAATCAAACACAGCATATATATAGAGAGTATTATCAGAATTTCTTCATTCTCGGTCAAAATTGACTAGAATTTATTTCAATTAAACATCAACTTGATTTTAGGCAAATAGCATAAGAAACTAGCACTGATAGTATGAATAAAAACTCAGTCTTCAGGGGAAGGGACAAAACTAAAAAGAATGGGAAAGAGTGGGAGAAAGGAAAGGGAAGGGAAAGGCATGGAAATTAATGAATTAGAGTGAGAGGGAAGGAGAGAGAGAGAGAGAGAGAGAGAGAGAGAGAGAGCTTCAGATATTTCTTTTTAAATATGGAGAGTGGAGTATAGTGAGTGAAATGGGGAAAAGGGGTTCAGAAAATGGAACAAAGAGAGAAAATGGAACAGAGAGAGAGAAAAAGAGATAGAGAGAAAGAGAGAGGGAGAGTGAAAGAGAGAGAGAGAGAGGGAGGGAGGGAGGAAGGGAGGGAGGAGAGAGAGAGAGAGAGAGAGAGAGAGAGAGAGGAAAGAGAGAGAGAGGGAGGGAGGGAGGAAGGGAGGGAGGGAGGGAGAGAGAGACAGAGAGAGAGAGAGAGAGAGAGAGAAAGAGAGAGCTGAGTCAACGTTTAATTACATCCAAAATGGCCATCCATTGTGTATGCCATAATGCGATTGTGTTATTACACATGAAGCTTGCTGTTATTCATCATTTTTTCTTCACATGGTAATAAACTTCGACATTTGCTGGAGGCTATAAGAAAAATAAACCTAGCAACATCACTCTCGATCAACATACAGATGGCTGACTGCAATAAAACACACTTAGCTAGGTCAACTATAATATTAAAAAAACCTTTGTAAGAATTCAGAGTTAATAGCTTGCAATGACTGATTATATATATATGGGAATATTTGTTTAATAGCACAATGCTATTTCCAGCTATTTGTTGGAATAATTGCAGGAGAACAAATTACATTTCTAAATGATTTCTGTACTTCAGTGCCTCCCATTGCCTGGAATTTGAAATAATTCATTCAGAATATCTGCACAACATGGGAAAATATATCAAAGGTGAACATGCCTGAATTAGACTGGTGCATTATTTCTTTCCTTTATATCAATAACAATTTGATAAAATGTTATTCAAGAAAATCATGTCTTTAAAATGGATACATAAATGAAAGTGTCAAGTTGAGCATTGTTTTTCCATTGAAAGTTTTCAGAGCATGAGGGATTGAAAATTCAATAGCACAACTTGGGCTGATTTACAGTATGAACAGAATAATGAGAAGAAAAAAACAGGAGCTAAGTAAATATTTGAATGGGTAGCTGAATGTAAACTTAATAAAAGGTTAGTTAATTTGTGTAGTTCAAAAGAAAATCACAGGGACTAATTGTTGTTGCAAAAAAGTGATCCCACCCCATCCCCCAAAAAAATCTCCATTCTGTTTCGGGCACAGCATAGTAGAACAAATATTCATGAGACCAAAGGTTTGGGGATTTTTCTGTTTCAGATTTTGCAATTATTTATTTTAGTAACACATGAATATACACTCCATGTTCATTTATTCATTACTAAATCATATTTCAAACAATGTTGTTTTCTTCATTCCCTTTTAGGTCTTCATGAATACTGACTTTGATTTTGAGGCACAGAGCGAAAGTTTCCAGGATGATTTTGAGCCTGACGTAGACACACATCTCCATGGTAACAAGGGCATTGTCCTCATCCGAAACCTTACATTCCAGGTTCCTCTCTAAAATATCCATTTTTAATGGTATTCACACTACCAATTCTTCAGGCCCAGCGGAGCACCCCAATTACCGAGCGATCGACTCGTCCAGTAAACATCATTTGCATAAAATAAACAATTGTGTACCGATTGATGCGAAAAAAGTAAACAAATTTCGAAGGCAAATTCTTCATTAATGTGATGAATATCAGCAATCAAAGCTACTAAATCGATTATTTAAAAATTTGCAAGACACTCATGTGTATAACAAAAGTTATTGATGCACCGAAAATGTGAAATTTAAGGGATAATTTTGACGAACAAAACGAAAAATGAGATACGAAATCACCGTAAAATTCACCATTTTTTCGAGACCGCCAAGAATTGCCTCATATGAACAGAAAAGAAATTTAATAATCTCAATCCTTCTGAAATATCTCTTTTATAGTTGCTGGATAGGGTAGAGTCAGAGAAAACATACCCCAACGTCCGAATCTCATCGAACAAAAACAAGCCTTCGTGTGCGCAAAATGTTATGACCAGTCCTATTCATTCAAATATGTGTTATGTCAGGAAACCTCGCGTGTGCCTGGGTTATACATGTCTTGCCGGCCGAATGCACTGAGCCCGAAGACGCATGCGCAGAGAATAGGGACTTTTAGATTTGACGACGAGCGTGCACCTGCTGCCTGGACATCCTTTAAGGCAATGTTACGTCCTTTTAAGGCACTGCCGGGCAGACTGTCAGTGCCGACAGTGCCTTAAAAGGACGTCACATTGCCTTAAAAGGATGTCCACGCAGCAGTCCACGCTCGTCGTGCAAATCTAAAAGTCCCTGAAGCCCCATGAAACAGAACTTATAACTATAAAAATACTCCATCGGCCAAGCGAAAATTTCGCCCATATATGGATTCAACCCTCATGAACATTCATACTAAGTCTCTACTTCCTGCATTGCTGGATAGGGGAGAGTCAGAAAAAAATAGACGGCGTGTTTATCGAGGGGTGAAGCTCATATCTCGAGTTTTATTCCATGGAATTTCATATTTATTTCACTGATATCAAGTTCATAATAATTGTAGTTAGTATGGAAAGTTTCATAACGATATTGGCAGTAATAAAGGCGCAACGCAAATTTTAAGATTTTACATTCTAGCAAACACATGTTCGGATTCACGTAGATGTCCGTTGGTTATTCAAATAGAACGGGCCGCTAATGATATGCTAATTGGGGTGCTCCGCTGGGCCTGTCTTATGTTACACAGAGAGTATTAAAAGCATTGTCCACATACAATACCTTACATTACAGGTTTCTATCTAAAATATCAATTTTTAATGGTATTCACACTACCAATTCTTATGTTACACAGAGAGTATTAAAAGCATTGTCTGCATACAATACCTTACATTACAGGTTCCTCTCTAAAATATCCATTTTTAATGGTATTCACACTACCAATTCTTATGTTACACAGAGAGTATTAAAAGCATTGTCTGCATACAATACCTTACATTACAGGTTCCTCTCTAAAATATCCATTTTTAATGGTATTCACACTACCAATTCTTATGTTACACAGAGAGTATTAAAAGCATTGTCTGCATACAATACCTTACATTACAGGTTTCTCTCTAAAATATCCATTTTTAATGGTATTCATATTACCAATTCTTATGTTACACAGAGAGTATTAAAAGAGTAGGATGAGTTACTGATCAAAGGCACACCATAAAAGCATAATGATCATTAATGCCTCTAGGTCACACCAATGCATTTCCATTTTGATAAGAAATCGAGAGAAGTGAGCCGACATCGATCTGGGAATGCATGATTTGAATTGGATCCGAAGTGAAATCAATATAGCTACACTGCATTTCATATGCGTTTTTAGGGGAAACGGATTGACAACACAAAGGGCCCAAGAACATTTTGGATATGTTCAATATTTCAAATTTCCAGCGGCGTTTCCACTTCGTTTCTCCACATCGAACCGGCATTGAAACAGTATCAAGGTGACATTGAAAAAAAAACCCATAATTCAAACCAAGAATGCATTATATGGTAGAAACGCATGGGAACAAATGCATGGAAACAAATGCATTAACAAAAATTGAGAAACAAACTGACTTGGAAAAGAAAAAGATCGGGTGTGACCTAGGCATTATGCATTGTGAAAGACATGCATTTATTTGCAGGACAGAAAACAAGTCACTAAAACAATGACAGTGTACCTGGACAAATTTATGCAATTATATTTCAGACAGCATTGGATCTTTTCTGTCTGGCTGAATATTTTGCACTGATTGTAGTCTTTCTAAAATTCTTTGGAAAATAACTTTGAATGCAGGTTAACGGTTAATACCACATTTTACTCCTTTTAAACTTTGATGTACATTTTAATTCAGCAGATTTAAGCAATGAAGTGATTTTTGTAACAGATTTATGTACTCAGTTCCAGCAAAAATGAAATTGGGTATCAAAGTGCCATCAGTTTAAATCTAAATTAAAACATATGTTTAAAGACAAAGCATAATTTTAAATAAATTGTTTAGAACTCTTTTTAATAATGTAAAATAAAACTCACTGAGAATATAACTGAAGGAAAATTTCTGCTTCATCATGCTACCAACTTGTGACCACCAGAAAAAATTGAGATTTTATTCTAATAAAACCAAATAATGATACCCATTATTAAACCTGCACCCATACTACATCAAGTAATTAGACAATTGCAATGCGTGGGGGGGAAGGGGCACATCTCTATAAAGTGTACACTATATATAGAAAGTGTGCCTGTTCTATGGGCACTGGGATATGAATTGTAGTTTTGCAATGTAAAGCAAACAAGTACATTAGGCTTGGTCGGTAACTTGATATCAGGGTAAGATCCCTTATAATAGCCAGACGCAAATACACACAGGGGTTTCAGCTGAGAGTGAAAAGGGCATGAAAATGTCAGGCAGAGGAGAAGTATGGTGTTTGCAAAGCATTTCAAACCTTTAGTGCGATTACATTGAGTATATTAAATGCAAAATTTTGTGTAGAAACAGAAAAGTAAGGTAACTTTTATTGCCATAACTTAAATATGCTCTCTAGAAATTGACTTTTCTTGCTCTTTGAGCACTCTGCATGTCAATATTTCATGATTTCTCTCTTCAGGGGCTTGGTAATTCTTTGTAAATATTGTAACGTTGACTGAAAATATGATTTATATCGGTATCCTTTGGACTTTTTTTTTATAACTTTCTAATATCCAACAATGTAAATGTAATGTAAATATTGTAATGGTTACATGAAAAACTATGTCCAGTTCTAAACTAGAATTAATAAAATTTAAAAAACCCAGAAGATTTGCCTTATGGAAGTTGATTTATGGTGGATGCTCATTAATCAGAAAGGGTCTATACATCAACCTGAATCTGCAATTATTTAATATGTTTTCATCTTTATTCATAATACCCAATGGAAAGAAAAAAATTGTAAGGAAGTTATTCAAATTAAAATTAGCAGACTTTGGAACTGCACTCATGCATGTACACAATGCAAAATATAGTGCAAGAGAAAATGACAAAATTAAAGAGAGAGAAAGGGGGAGGTCACACAGACAGTGATATAAACAGAGAAAGGAAGAGAAAACGTCTCCTGAAAAGGAAAGGAGAAAGTATGAAATAGAGAGGGAAAAAAATCATAATTTTCTTGTCCAAGACATTGACCTACAAATACTATACAGAATTAAATTAGATCCATGTACATAACTCAAAGTGGTGTACAAAAGGCAATCATCTCTTCCAAGTACTATTTTTCTGTGCTCCTGAATTTGCAATTACATTATATCTGCTCGCAAATGCAGTTGGAAATTTCATTTTGCATCTAACTTCATTGCACAGACTTGTATCAAGTTGCACTGTTGACTAAATATTTACTTTGACAATAGCAGAATCAGGTCAACACTCAGTAGAAAACAAACAGACTAGATTCAATAATCACATACACACAAACACACACAGGCACGCACATCAGACGATACGGAGCTGATGATGGCTGCCATTCTAGTCCCTATGAAAGTGTAGGGAACTCTCTCCTGAACATCCCATCTAATAGGCCATGATGTGCCCAACTTTATGAAATGAGAGTATATATTCCTATATCATCATTATTACATGCTCACTGCTCAAATTTGTTGACGTGGTAATAGCAAACAAGATAATTACGTTGGTCCTACAACAGCTGTTACAGATTTTCTTTAAATTCAGAGATCATGGCTACAGATATAGAATGGATTGTGTACATGTATATACATTTTTTTAATGAATAAAATGTAAAAGAATACACACTGAATTTATATGCCAAATTTCTAAAAATTCATTAAATTAGGTCCAATTTATTATGAAATTTTATCCTGCAACTTGAAAAAGAGTTGGGTCTATGATCATTTAGCTAATAAACAAGGATATCATAATGTAATTTGAGAATGTATGCAGCCTAGAGACACTAAACCTGATCACAGATATCATGGGATGAATATAGTTTATGCTAGCAGCAGCTCACTGTTTCACCCCCCTGACCATACTATATTCTAGTCCTACCCCACTCATATCCACTCCATGTCCACTTAGATGACCAGAGCAGGAATACCACTTGAAACATAAGTACCATCTTTAACGGGGTAAACACATAGCAACCTAGTGATAATGCACTCATTGCCTTGACTGTTTATACTTGCCGTATTCCATGCAACTCTGAAAAATCATAAATCATAAAAATTCATCAGTTATCTATCATTCACCTGTCATCTTATCTATGGTATAAAATTTATTTTAAACAATGATTGCTCTGAATTATTCTAATGTCTTTATTAAATTATTATGACAACTTTAATTGGTACCCAAATTCAGGTATTTAGATTAAATAAATAAGTAAGATAAATGTTTGCACACTACTTTTCATTGAACTGATAGGAAGAGAATCAAGTATAGGATCAATTAGTTGTGTTATTTACAGATCAAAATCAATTACGAATGACTGGCAGCTGCTTTTAAATGTCTGAATGCTCAATTAAATGCATTCAGTCTAGCCTATTTCCATTGAGCCAGCAATAATTGCTATGAACAGTATTTTGTGATATGAATAGATCGGCCATCTTGTAACATGCTGTGTGTATACTGAGTGAGACAGACACATAGTAAAGCTTTGTATTGTATGCTTCTTGTTTGACCAGCTGTTCTACCTGCCAATCAAAGTTGACCCTGCCCATGGAAACCATTGACCTCTAGCGACTCAATGCTTAGCAAGACTGTCATGGTCTATATAAAAGACATGTCCACATGTTGGTCTGCCCCTTTTCATCTGGCTGGTCAAATATGCATCTGACAAGTACAAGTAGTGCTACTATACTAGAGATCCAAACCATGACTGCAAACAATGCCAAGGATTCTGAGAAAATGATAGCCATTTCCTAAATTTCATGATTTTTATATTACATTCTGATGATTTGCAGAAATGTCCTTGATTCAAAATAAAAAGCACTGTAACAATAGGCATGTGATCTCCAAACATACAAACGCAATGTATAAGTTTTGATCTGCATTGTGTATATTTCAATTCTAAAATTCATTTCAAAATCATTCTGCTTTCAGGAAAGTTTTAACTGTTGAATGAATTTGAATCATTTTCAATTTTTACATAGTGACAAATTCATGAAAACATATTTGCTGATTACAGATTTGTGCATGGCAAAGAATTGCATTTTTGAAAATGCAAATGAAATCTTTATTTTGCATTTGCTAATTTAAAAAGAATTGCCAATGATTTCCTAAAATAATACTACAAACTTGAGCAGTATGTTAAAATTAGCTCTCTAAAAGAAAATAATATGCAAATTATCTGAAGACCCATCATCAGTAGATATGAACATATCACCTAGTTTATTACCAAGACCCTTTAGAGACTGCCATTATATTTCATGTAACAAAAACCTTTAGAGATGGACAAGTGTAATATATTAAATGCATTTGTTATTGAATGGGTTATTGGGTATAAGAATCAAACTTTCTCAAAAACTGCTGCGGACACATAAAATGATATTTTTGTATCTTATAACAAACAGATAAATGAGTATGTTTTGGGAGCCTCTGTTCCATCTGACACTTATTTTTCACCTTACTTGAAATTCATTTGAAATTAAAAAACATGCAAAATGGTTTATTTTGCCACAACCTTTGTTGTTAAAGACAGTGTACCTTCACGTATGTGAACAAAACTTTAAAAGGTCGAAGTGAAGAAGGATAAGGTGTTGCAGGATGATAAATTCTTTTAAAGACACCCTACCAGGTAAACTACTTGAGAGCTGATATATACTGATTGAAATACAGCATAGGGAAATGCACAAGAAATCATACAGCATGAGACGAGTATGTCATGATATTCTTTGTACATTCATTTACCTTGGATCTGACAGCTCTACTTTAATTCAAAGACTTGCATTATTTTATACTCGATCGTCAGAGTATTATATTCTAAGTTTGTGGGTTAAATGGATCTATCATTCTACACATGGTTTATGTCAGTTCCATGTATAATTTCCATAACAATCATTATAGTATCAGTCTATGATTACAATGATACAAAAAACACCAAAAGTATGAGTTTTAACAATACACTAAGATTGTATTTACAGGTGACCTGCAAATCAATCGAGATAGACAAATACAATAAACATCTCATTCAGCCAACATTGATTGGAAATTACTTATTTAAAGGTCAAATCTGAATTGATAGCAATCTCTGCAACTGGGTTATGTTTAATTGGAAAAAATAAGGTATCAAAGGATAGTTACTTCAGGACAATAGGGTATAAAATCTCCAAATAAGACAAATGTGACCTAATATCATTCTATCAAGAAATATACCCTAATCATATCGCTCATATTGTGAATTCTACAAAATCATGTTGTCATGGCAATCATTGATTGCTGCACACCAACCAAACTGCGGGTAATTGGTCCTATTCACTGATCTCAATACTGATTGTATGGATCTACCATTCACAGTTCACACGAGTCCACGACGCCGCACCATCAATACTCACACAATAGATGGTCAGTCAATAATTTTGATTGTGCAGTTTGCTTTTATCATTGGCAATCAGGCGTAGATTAAAGAGCAAATATTAATTAAGAGGCTGGTCAGTATTGAGGATGAAGTAGAATATTTGATTCATATAGGTTTGATTTCTTATATAAATATATTCATATCATGGTCAAATAGTAGGATCTAATACCTATAAGCAAAATAGTATGAAGGATAAGAGATTCAAGAGGGTTATTATTTACATGTTCCATGTGTCTGTAAATAGTCAATAGTAGACATGGTTGTGTATATGGACAATAAACTGTCTGCCATCTTATCAACCTACCCATACATTCAAAATATGCTCTCAGCTGTGTATCATGTGAGTCATTGGAAATCATTGAATATTAGGCTCTATATTTTAGAGTAATATGAATAATTGCTTGTCCCAGCTGTTCACATGTACACAAAAGAATATACAGCATGGAATATATATCATTATATACCTCACTTTAGAAATCTAGCCATCTGATTGGTCGAAATTGGAGTCGTGATTTCAAGCCATGCCCAACTCACAGGGCATAGCAATAGCCCACAGCGCCGTTTGACCAATAAATCAGATAAACACAGTTTATCGCCGATAAACACTGTTTATCGTCGAACAGTGTTTATCTGAATTATTGGTCAAACGGCGCGCCATACACAGGGCCTAGTTAAAAGTTTCTACCCTCCGATCCTGCGATTCCCATTGGTTTACTGCGAACCCCATTGGTTTGCGTGTTAAAATTGTCTACGTGCGAGCAAGGACGCCATACAGTGCTCTTTGTCTGCGATTCCCAAATGATTGAAACTTTCACTCATTTTTAAGCGAAGATTAACAGACAGTGTTTCAGATTTTCTGTGATGTTTTAACAAATTTTTACTCACTAAAAGGCTAAGGTAAGAATTCTTGGTAGATTTTTGTTTTAATTCGGCATATAAAGTCATATCGACTGCTTTAATACTGAGGACTAGCTGTTTCTATACTGGCTCGCGGGATAGTTGAATCCCTGCTATCACCCTCGCGCCGCCCACCCAGACGCGCCTGGGTGATAGCAGGGGATTCAACTATCCCTTGAGCGTATAGAAACAGCTAGTCCTCTCCTAGCAGTCGATATAACTATAATATTGCATGCTACTATGTCTTACTTCATCTAGATTTAAAGAAAATAACATAGACATATCAATTACTGATTAGTTTTGATACAATGTGGACAAGTTGATTTCAAAAGAAAAAAATGTACAAAAAGATTTTTGTAAAAATCTTCTGCATGCAGTATATCCCTGCACACTTCTGTTAGGCATCTTGTCTAAGTTTTCTGTACGTACAGGCTAGAAGCATGGCAGACACACACCCAAGATCGTTGCTTTAATGACATTTGAAATGACCTCAATCTTAGACCAGAAGAATGCCAGGTATGGCCAGGCTATAGAGTGTAGTCAAGTCTCTCCCTAATGTTCTTCACCGTGAGCTGGTCTCATGCTGCCTTCACCCAGCTTACATACCTTAACCCTATGACATGCAGACATGCCGCCAATATATATCCATTCATCATGGAATAGGGATTTCTACGGTATAACATCAATCAAATCAAATCAAATACTCTCATTGGCAACCCTGATGTCTTTATTCCTGTAAAAATTCTATTCTGGGAAATATCATAATATATTCTATAACCAAATACAATATAGACATATATAATTAAACTAAAAGGTCTAGAGCAACTTTAAATGACAGATATTTCTTTGTTAAGTTTTCATATAAATGGTAAGCGGGACAGCAGGGATTTTGTGGTTCTTTTTTTTTTATTCAGCCAAGTTGAAATGCCAACAAGTTGCATAAACAAAATTGTTATTTACAGCATAAAATTTAACCAGCAGCTAATATAAATGGGAAGTTAGATTGAAAAAGTAAAAATAAACATGGATGCAAAGTGTAACCCCAGACAGTTACATATCTACAGTTTTATCCTCCATTTTAAATTACCATTAGGTGACAATATAAGTACATGTAATTAGCTAAAAGCAAAAACATGTTAGCTGTGCTTACTCCCAGGTACAGATCTATCTCATTTGAACATACAGATATTGCAATTCTGAATATATGTGATATGTACGAGGACACTGAATTCTGTGACCCACACCAGAATCCAATGCAAGAAACCTTTGTGGCCTGCTCGAGAATTCAAGATATGCATCCATTTTGAACTTCTCAATAATGTATTCAAACATCTGTAATTTACAGGCGCGTAGCCAGGGGGGGGCGATGGGGGCAGTCCCCCCCCCAAAAAAAAAACGCCAGCCAAAAAAAAAAAGAAAGAAAGAGAAGAGAAAAAGGAAGAGGACGTAGGAAGAAAAAGGAGTACGGTACAACGAGTCGTCATCTTCTCTAATAATTTAATGAAACGTCAAAGCTTCCGCGCTTCGCGCATGATGAGGGGAAACCGTATTCAGACAAGGATTAAGAGCAGAGAACGGTACAATGAATCGTCTTCTTTCTCTAATACCGGTAATCAAATTTTAATGAAACGTCAAAGCTTCCGCTTAATTGGTGCAGGGGGGAAACTGTATTCAGACAAGGATTAAGAGCCGAGAACAGTACGCGAATCGGCTTCTTTCTCTAATAATTTAATGAAATGTCAAAGCTTCCGCGCTTCGAGCAGGAGGGGGAGGGGGGAACTGAATTCAGACAAGGATTAAGAGTCAAGAACGGTACAACGAATCGGCTTCTTTCTCTAATAATTTAATGAAACGTCAAAGCTTCCGCGCTTTGCGAGGGAGGGGGTAAACTTCCCCCTCCCTGCACCCACCCCCCTAGGGAGCGTGCTTCGCGCACTCTGTAAGTGATTCACACGCTTTGCGTGCTCACTACCACCCCCCCTAAAATAAAATCCTGGCTACACGCTTGGTAATTTACTATGTGTTGCATTTATTCTGCATCAGCCTACATGATCCATGTGACTTCTTTTAATTACTACATCTGTAGTGTTCCACTATAAAATTAAATAAACTCCTTATTGTTTGTTCACAAGAGTTTTTTTGGATTTTAATGTGACAAGTTGGGACATCCACACAGCAATATGTATGTTTAATTTGTTTTCCTGATCTCTGTCCCATATTGCTTTCCACTCTGGCCGGTGATTGCAATATTCATATCTTTGCTAAATGAATAATTATACTAATATAAGTACATATCCATCAGTTTGAATTTATTGCAAGCATCTGTAAAATGCGTTCTTAATTAGATGTTATACTGAAGAGTGAAATATCCTCAAGATTTTTATATATATATATATATATATATATATATATATATATATATATATATATATATATATGTTTTTAAAGTGATCTACGGGGGCATTCTAAAGCTGAAAAGCTCAGACTTTACATGCATTATAATTGCTACAAGATAAGATGCATGTAAATGGGAAAAGGGCCTACCATGGTGCAATTCTCAAAGAATTAGTGCACATGTATACAAACTGGTCAGACATCTATCCATATAATACGAGAAAGACTGTATCCACTGGAAAAAATGTATCATCTGTGGATGTTACAACTCTTGCTCCAATATCTTTCAATTTAATGTTCCAAGTCATATCGTATTATACAGGAGCTGCATATATTTTTACTGACTAGGTAAAATGAAATATATTAACATAAAATGCAAAGTAAAATCTAATATATGACCACTCCCATATAAGATTTTGTACCAAGTTGGCAAACTTTACTTAGTGAAATCATTGCAAGCTACTACAAAATATTAATAGCTTATAAGAAATCATCTAAATTTTAAACACAGGCTTGCATTAAAGGCTACATAATTGGCATAATTTGCAACAGTAATTATCACACTATCTGATTCTTGCTTGATATGAGAAATGAAAAAATATGTTTAAAAAAAACCCTTGATGTAAGCAAATACAAACTACAAGTATGCAATATTCACAGAGATCTCATTTCCACAATAAAGTATTCATGTCAGCATCTGATTACTACTACACCAGAGAGGAAAGTCAGGAAACAATAGCTCATAACCATGGCTTATAAGAGCCAGAGTCCCAGTACCAGGGCACAAATTTCATAAATTGAATTTTAATGAACTCTGAATTGTATTGTTTTGTCCAGTCAATAGCCATCAAGACCTTGGTTTCTCAATTTAGAATCAAGTACACGCATGAATCAAGTTATCACAGATATTCGTTAAACGGTTACCATTAAATGGAGTGCATTCCACAGAGCAGTGATTAAATGGAGAACTAGAGGTAAATAAGGCTTAGCAATATGTCTGAATCTCTCACGTGCCTTAATCACTATTCCCACAATGAGATCGACTCACAATTCTGCTGTTTTTCTCCCTTTTATTCTTTGTAATGAATAGCATCAGATATATAGCAATATATGAACAGAACTCCCATGTGCCTTAACCGCTCGCCTCAATATCATCAAGTGCAAATAATTCATGTTTGTAATGTAATCAAATTTAATATGTCTTGGTTAACCGCCTCATTTCAATCACCTGTTACCAATAATTGTATTTCAATAGTCAGAAAGCAATATATATATATATATATATATTTTACATGCTGTTAGGTATGGCAAGCCATAATTTCTGTCCTACCTAGCTACAAAAAATATATGCAATTCACATTCTGACTATTGAGATACAAATATTTTTAACAGGTAAATGAAATAATTCATATCGAGATATTCACACAGATACAGTATATGCAATAAATTTGGTTACATGGCGAAAAAGTTCTATTCTTCAGCTTTTAATTCTCTCACTTTTCTCTCCTCTCTTTACCTTGTGCTGAATAGTGAGTTAAATAGATTCAACTGGTGTTGAATAATGTGAAATTCTAGCCGCTTGTTTACCAGAGCTTGACTTCCATCAGGACTGTTTGCAGCATTGTGGACGAAGCCGTAGGAGTAAGGGGCTTCAGCCTAACTTACAATTCTTCTCCATTTTACTCAAGAGGCAGACTTCATTTAGTATTCAAAATTCCATTGTGGAGGGCTTGTGTACAGCTTAAGAGCATTATATCTGTTATTGTTCAATGTAAAAACTGAAAGCCCCTATTCAATTTTGTCTCAGAAGATCAGGAGATCTTCATAATCATGCTTTTATGTCATGGATAAGGATTCCTGATGTGTCTCTTTTTTCTAAACATCAAAAATATGTTTAAAACTTATTATGTCCTATCCAAAACTGTTTGTTAGCTAAATCAAATTGTTTAAATACCATATAATCATTTTTAAATCTTGCAATTGTCTTGGTAAATTTTTGATTACGATCATGAGAATTCAGTGGCAAATTGAGAGGAAGCTGGAAGCAAACACCCCTCTTTTTCTCGACAATCTCCCAACGCACAGACATACAATTTTGTTCACATGGGTTTGCTTAATCTCTGAGTTAAACCTAATCTGCCTGCACTTACAATGTCTCTTATTTCATTTGAAGGACTTCTAAACAAACAAATACCCTGAAAAGTGTGTACAATATTATATAGTCAAATATTTATCTTTATAAAAACACTGGTCTTTTTTACAGTTAAGAGAAGATCATGACATATAACAGTGAGCAAGTCTGCATCATGTTTGAATGTGTATGTAAACAAGAGACAATGTGAAGATAATCAATATCTAACACACCTTTGTGTTGGCTAACATTCATTTAATTAGTCAATTAATCTATAACTATGTTTCATTATTTTCATTTTTGTCCCCTTTTATTTCATTAATGTTTATTTCCAAACATAAAATAAAACAATATAACATTATGTTGACATGTGCAGGGAGCGCATGGTGGATAAACAGTTTAAACAAAGACACAATAGATAAACGTACAACATGACTTGGATCATAATGCACATGTAAGTGTATCACCTGACCTTTCGTCATTATTTCCATAAGTATTAAGTTCAAACCTACATGTAACAAACAAGTTGCCATGTGCCAAGTTGATATACAAAGATATTACTTAATGACATGTAGGCTCCATCATACAATGTCTGTTTAAGCTTATTGCTTACAAAGGAAAACAAATCAACATTAATTTCAGTCAAATCTAATTTCAGAGTGGGAATCTTAGAAAATATAAGAAAATAGCTTCCCCATTTATGTCTCTCCAGAATTTTTTTGGGGGTCATCTGTGTGAATCAACTCCTTATATTTCAATTGCTGAAAATTCTTATCTGGGACTGTATCTGCATCTATATCTTACTGACCTAATACACTTCTATTTCTGATTATGATGTGTGGGTAGTGTCATGCATGCTGCTTAATTATGCAAAACTGTATAATTTTATTTATATGCTTGTTTCTCCCTTCTGATATACTAAAGAACCTAAATATGTATGCCACTATTTTATTGTAGTTTTCAACTTAAGGAGTACTTCACAAAAAAGTTAATGGTTTCTGTAAACGTGGTAATATTCGCGGTGCTTTAATTTTCATGAATTTCGCGCTAAAGTCGGTGTCCGCGAATTTTAGAACCCGCAAATAAGTTTTGAGGTCGCCGCGCGAAAAATTAATCGCGCAAAAAATAACAGCATTTACAGTAGTGGATTCCCATATAATCAGCCAAAATATGCAAACTTTTTAGATTGTGCAGTTTACAAAATAACTGAAGCATGAATGAATTTCATCACTGAGGATCAGCTAAGGTAATAGCCAAGATTCTTTCTTTAGAACTGTGCGAGCTAATCTCAAAAGACTGTGAAATTACTGCATAACCTAGCCTTCGGAGTAGAGTTTAAATCTAAATCTTTATCAAACATTGCAGAAGATGACGTATGGAAACCATTAGTCACAGAATCCAGATAATACCACAGTCACACCAACAAGACAGACATCATACCGACTACAGGCTGCCTCGAACGGCCAATTGGTCAGTTTATAGGTGTAACTGGGGTTTCAAGTAGACCTACAGCCCCCATTACTATTAGATGATTGATGTTAGCTTTTATCAATCGATAAGAAAAATATGTTGTCCTTACCTCCATCTGCATAGGTTTCCTGTCCATATCCATCTTGAAGACCACTGCTCCACGTTCCTTCATACCTTGCACCACTTGCTAAGCTTTGTATAACTCCATATTTCCCCTTGTACCCTTGAGTCCATTCCCCCTTGTATAACCATCGCCCCTTAGTCTCTACCCCCAGTCCGTGTCTCCGTCCATGTTCCCAGTGCCCCTCGTAGGTGTTCCCGCTGGGCCAGGTATAAACACCCGACACCTCAAAGCCAAAGTGCCACGAGCCGCTGTACTCGCCCTGTCCCTTGGGACCAGTGCAGACCCCGTGTCCGTGGGCCTTGCCCTCTTCCCAGCCGCCATAGTAAGAGCCCCCATCGTCGAAGTCAAAGCGCCCGCCATTCAAGGCCAGGTGGCGAGGCTGGGGGGCCTTTGGGCGGGGGCGGAAGATAGTGGCAGGATCCAGGTTTCAATGATGTTGTGGAGGTCCAGTCATGATGAGAAATGATGTACACTCAACATGTCTGGAGATATAAGCAAAAGATATATATTCCACAGAATGTATGGAAGAGGCAAAAATGAATTATTGGTTTTAGGACATTCTATTGGTTACCATGACAATGACCTTTGGATTATAATCCCTGAAAAACTTCCTGTTGGAAAATTTGTCTCCTAGACAATCACCCCCTGGTCAACTATTCCCACAAAACTACCCCTAGGACAATCGGCCATCCCAATATGATAAATATCCCTGCAACATTCAGTTTAGTGATCAGTTTAATCATGGTCAGTTTCTATTCATATACCTTTTCTACTAGCAAACAGAAAAATATATACATTATTCATGAGTAAAACTTGTTTTTCACTGACTTTTAATGATAGAAAATATATTTCTCTCATTCATGCAGTATTTGAGTGACTGAAATTTACACCTTGTTATCAGACTGAATAATAACTGAATACAAAAATAGAATTTTTGCATGTCTTTTGGTTTAACACAACATAATTACACATTGGACAAACAGATGGAAGTTCAACCTACTCAATTGATTATCATCATCATCATCATCATCACATAACATCCTACCATAGGACATGCTACCTTACAACAGACGGTTACTATCTCAACTGTAAAGAGCCCTTACTTCAAGTAGTATCCAAACACTGCCTTATTAAACACAAATTAACATTCTAATCCAACTCCATCCAATGTATGCAACACCACAGCCGACTAACACCCCAGGCTTAGAACACTTTATTCGACTTAATCCTCTATCTTTTTTTTCACGGTGTCCCTGATAAAAGGTTGTGGCTAGCTGGAGAGCATGCAGTCCTTACTTAATGAAGATCTAGATGGCGTGTAAGACAGATTACCTGAATATTGACTCAAAGGCTACACAGTGTCTGCAACCTACAGCGTATAATTACAAGTGCTGCCAACTCACATGGTACAAAATATGACATTTAGTCGTCTTTGCATAAATATTTCGATCTGTCTACCATTTACGATGCTAAACTTTAGCTCTCCTCCTCTCCTTTAGATGACAATCTTTTTTTTTAATCTCCAAGTGCAGACAAACAAATTTTCAAAAGGGTACAGGATAGGATACCTATCATAATGCTAACTTATATTTTGGATGCATAAAACATCCACAGATTAGATTTTAAAGCACTTTACAGACCTTTCAAACACGATTGGTAAAAAAAAAAAAAAATGATTTCAATCAGATTTTTTTAAAAATCTGTTATTGAAATCTCTAATTAAATTGACGATTTAAAGGAATTACAAATTAAATCGCCAACCCTGCTAACTATTTCTCAAGCAAAGAGAATATCAAAGGGGAAACAGGACTTATGAAATGAATGGAAATTTTTAGGATGAAACAAAGAAAAATTGAAAGAATTGAAAAGTGGAACAATTGATCATTTATTAAAAAGGAATAGCTTCATTAAAACAATAAAGGATTTTTAATTTTTACTAGAACGATATACCAATGGTAATCCAATATAATGGATCATAAAATATTATATTGTGTGATAACAACTTAGAGTTTAATAATTCTCTTCCGAAAGTACTTGATCATTTATTCTGTATGACAAAACTAATTATTGGAAATATGAAAGCTGGTGACATATAGTGTTACTATTTCCACTACTTTGAATTTATTAGATCTGTGCTAACACATTTTTTTAATAGTCTGTAGATGGAATGAGTGTGAACATCTCATTGGACTGGAAAAAGGTGTTTAGTTTGGAAGTGTGAACAGCACAATATCCCATGAATCTTTGGATAATCAGCAACAGTGTGAATGGTTCAATAACTAATGAATTTTAGGATCGACGGTGCGAATGGCTTGATGACCAATGGAACATCTTTGGATTAGTAGTGTTTATGGCTCAATGACTAATCATACTTTGGACAGGCAGTGCAAACAACTTCATTTCGAATGAATCTTTGGATTGGCAGTGTGAACGACTAAATGACCAGTGAAACGTCTTTAGATTGGCGGAGGCCCCTACTGGGATGTCGTCTGACAACCGTGAACAAACCAGTCAAGAAACGGCATGAAATGACGTCTGTCTCACATCATCAGTTACACTTGCACAACCCCCACATGGCTACTACTTTGATTTTCATCATGAGAGCCTCTTCCACAAGCAATTTGCTTTCAGATGCTGGGTGGAACAATCTTTTATTTCAATCTATATGTCTGTAATATCAAGCAAAAAATTCGACCATATTATGACACTGAATTTACTATTAATCCAAGCATTTTTATCACTTTTGACTATGGTCTATTGGTCTTGATTCCATGAACATTATCATAAAGGTTTTATCTATTCTTTATACTGTCGAATGGCTCTCATCCTCTATTTTGTACACATTTATTTAAAATAGAGATATCCCTTGGATCATGAATATAATCTGTATAGGAATGCCCTGCTATATCTTTTTAGTGATGAGTGAAATGAAGCAATTATACTAACACTAGCTCTGGGGCAATTGTAAACTTGTCTTCCGACAGCTCAAAGGGCACTAGCCTGTTTCATTTTGCACAGAAAGAGAACTCTTCTGGCTCTTTTTACCAGACAATAATGAGTATTCTTTGACATCAACATGCAATTTCTTTAATGCATCCTTTTTATTGTAACACTGGTAAAGAATTGTGTGCCTAAGGTTTTATTACAACATCATGATCCATCACATGGATTATTAAGCAAATAATTACCGTTGGTGAAGGTGATGGGACACACTATCACTTCCGAGGCGATCTGGATGTAGATATCTTTCCGAAGCGAAGCTGAGGAAAGATAGCGTATACATTCAGATCACCGAGGAAGTGATAGTTTGCCATCGCCCGAAACCAAAAGGTGATTATTTGCTTTATATTCCACATTAGAAACATTTCACTTCTTCCATCATTTTAGAGCAACAAGTCATCAATTGACAGCTAGCTAGCAAACGGTGTACGATACGTACAGTGCATGCAGTATGGTGGTGTGACCATAGCTCGCGCGTGACCAAAGTTCGCGTACTAACACTAAAAGCGCTTAAAGAGGAGAGCAATACGCAACGCAAAGTGCGTTGCACCCGGTAGATAGTACTACTATCTACCGAGTGCAACGCACTTTCTTCTCCCATCAATGATGGGAGAACTATCTTTCATCACATGATTTACTTTTGACCAATCGTAGAGCAAGATTCTTAGTATGTGGAATATAATGCTTATTATACAGATATCATGGCCATGGATGTGTTAATTTTGCTGAATACAATAATTTTTGGGGTGAATTAATTAATTTTTTTTTATCCATTTTTGTTCCTTAATTTGTTTGAAGAGACATGAGAAAATATTTATTCAATAGTTAATCAACCTAATATATCATTGACATAACATCATCATACTTTACTGACATATCATTGTTTGTTCTGAGCCAGAATACCCAGAAGGAGGTTATCTCTGTGTTAAAGGATGAGCTAATGCCTTTCTGGCTCTAAACTGACATAAATATACTTTAATACTACTTTAAATTGTTACATTCCTTTATTACCCTACCCACACGTAAACATGTGATTAAGCAAAATTTATTACATTTCGTGGCATCCTTCAAAACATGATTATTCATATAATTAAATATCACTTTCAAATGGGAAATCTTGACATAATGGTTTAGGATATTAAACATATTATCAACATTCAAATAATGCTCCTTAGGATCATAATGTAACATTGTGTTAGTAATTCTGTTGCACTTAAATTGTGTATAACACTTTCAATCCAGTCATGTCCCCCCATAAATTTATTATTTAAAAACAATGAAAGAAATGCCACAGTGCAAGTACTATTGAACACAATACCAGCATTTGAAGTTTTGATTGACCCATTCAGCAAACCAGTATAGCCATCAATTATTATAGTGTGATACTTCAACATCTACAGTAGATTACATTATTTTGTTTACTTCTTTTGAAACACTGACCTCCACAACATTACTTATTTTGTGAAAGGTTCAGTTTCATCCTCAAACTATAAAAATTAAAGTATGACCTGAAAAAATATAGATATTGAGCTGGTCCTTCTCTCCTCTTTTGATAAACTACATGTTGAAGAGAATTGTTAAATGTTTTACAAACTTAAGTAGATATGTGGATTACAAAATGATGTATCTCAGTTTAAGGCTTCCTTTACCAATCCATCACCTCCCGTGAATTACAGGTTCACATGGAGGTAGAGAGAGAGAGAGAGAGAGAGCAGGGGGAGGAGAGAGGGAAAATCTACAAAGATATTCATCATCTACTAAGCACCAGTAAAAAGTGATTCCACCATCAGCAGCCTGCAAGATTAGCTCTGCACATCAAGTGATCCAACATTAATATGGATCATTCAGCCATACATGTTTATGACCGGCTTCATGATGCTCTCGCCAGTAACGCTCAGAGACCATATCGAGAGGCATGCATGCAATGCTAGCTATGCATCCTAACTACCCCGCCATACATCACTCAGTCATGCCATGGAGTTGGTTTTATGTGCGCCCAAGAACGGCATCGCTACCAAGCAGCGAACCGGCTACGAATACATGGCCATAGATTTGCATACACGTTACCAAAGCAATCACACAATGTGATCAAAAATCGGTTCTATATCACTGATATCAAAAGCGAGATAGCGTATGAAACTTTAGCTCCGGCTCTATACGGATATATTGTTTAAGAAAAGATTGGAAATAAAGCGACTACAATGAGGATAAAAAATATAATGAATTGAGAAAGTGTGATACTTACAACACGCACAGCAGGTTCAGCTTTTGGCTTGTATTGGAGATTGTATTGTAAATTTAGGAGATGGTGTTGTACGTGGTGGTATGGTGCGGAGCGCGGTGCTACCTTAGCGCCCGAGGAGGTTGAAAGCGATGCACTTATGAATGTGATGCATAATGATGCGGAAATAAAATAAGATGGCGCTCCGTTGTTTAGGGCAGGGGATACTTTGATTCTGGCAGTGCCTAGATTGTAGTATGTTCTCTTATGTTTCCTCGCTATTTTACAGTCTAATTTGAAAATGAAGCCCCAATAATCGTCATAGCCTATAAATCAGAGGCGGCCCTACAGGGGGGGGGGGCACAGTGACCCCCTCCTTTTTCAAGTACCCCCGAAAGTGCCCCTTTTTACATAGGAAAAGTGCCTCTTTCATTTTGACACGTGCCCCTTTTTCTTCGACAAATTCCAATTTTTCTTTACAATAAGACAGTGTCCATTTTCCATTCTCGTAAGTGCCCTTTTTAATCTCTAGTAAGTGCCCCTTTTCAGGTACGAGAAGTGCCCCATTTCACTTTCAATAAGTGCCCCTTTACCTCTGATAATTGCCCTACTAAAATCTGAGAGGTGCCCCTTTTCCTTTGTAAGACGGTGCCCCTTCCCCTTTCAATAACTACCCCCTTTTTAACTCGAATGAGTGCACCTTATATTTTCACATGTGATCCTTTTCCTTTCTAATAAGTGCCCCCATTTTTAAAAAAGAGTCCCTTCCCCTTCTCATAAATGCCCCTTTTCAGGTACGAGAAGTTACTCCTTTTCACTTCAGATAAGGGCCCCCTTCACCTCCGATAATTGCCCCTATTCAAATCTGAGAGATACTTGTTTTACTTTGACAAGTGCCCCTTCCTCTTTGATAAGTGCTCTTTTCGTCTCTGATGAGTGTCCCTTTCAACCTCAAATAACTGCCCCTTTTCCTTTCTAATAAATTCTCCTTTTCCTTCTTATAAGTGCCTCTTTCCCATCTCATAATTACCCCTTTTCATCTCTGATAAGTGCCCAGTTTTTTTTTAACATGTGCCTCTTTTTCTTTTTAATATGAGCCACTTCCCCCTTCTCATAAAAGCCCCCTTCCACCTCCGATAAATGCCCCCATTTAAAATCTGATCGTAGCCCCTTTTTTCCCCTCTTTTAAGATGTAATTTTTCGCACTGCGACCTCACAAATCTTCGCTCGCAAATGAATATTCAGACCATCACACCCAACTGCAAAGTATAATACTTAAGCAATATCTTGTATGATGTATAAAGAGAAACAAATATTGAAATTATCCCTGATAATGTAATTACAATGTAGGGGTATATACCAATGTCTGAAGAAAAAAAAGTATATTTTCGCTTTGAGATTTCCCTTTGAAGGTGCCCTTTTTCCCCCCAAAAGTGCCTGTTTTTGTTGGTGCCCCCCACACTTTGGAAGTCGCTCGGCCGCCCCTGCTATGAATAGAAAGGTCATTTACCTACATGACCTAGGCAAGATGAAGTGAAATTTGACGCAATAAAATTGACTGCTAATTTAATTTTCATCTCTTGCAATATTAAAGAAACCACCAAAATTACGCAACACGTCGCACAGCAACATTTTGGCTGATATTAGAAACCTATTTGGCACAAAGTTGAAATATATTAGATTGGAAACATTCAAATCTGATGTTTGTTATAAATAATGCAATGCAGGGGTGTCGATCACAGGGGGATGGGGGATTTATCCTCCAATATTTCAGGTGGGGGGGATGGCCTGTACAATTAACCTCCCCCCCCAAAAAAAAAAAATAAAAAAAAAAATAAAAAAAAAATAATAATAATAATAATAATAATAATAATAATAATAATAATTCACCATCAAAAAAAAAAAAATGAAGAGAAAAATTAATGATGAGAGCCCGATGAGAGTAGTTAATGGTTATTACTCGCAAGATGACCATCTATACACATTTTGCTATCTCATTTTCATAATACATACATATATAAATAGAAAACGAAGTAAATGAGACAACCGTATATAAGACAAGAATAAATTGAATTCTTGGTCATACGGCTTTATCAGGAATTGATGAATTTATTCAATTTATTCAATCAACAGCATCATAGAAATGCAGTGCGCCAAATGCAAAGCCGCAGCGTTAAAAAGCGCAAAAGTGCAAAAAAGAAGTAGAGAGTGGGAGAGTTATAATTAGTTCACTAGTTGTTATGTTGTTTCCGTTCACCCTTTATAAAATTCACGTCATTGTGTCTTTATTTGGTTTTTTTTCACTCATTTTATTTCCTGATATTTCCTAAAACATTTTTCAAAACGCGCTAGGAGTTACAGTCGTGTATTTGTTTAACTCTTTTAATTTGGGCATTATTGCCAAGAAAAAATTATCAACCAATTCCTCAATATAAAGAACTCTTAAAGGTAAAGGAAAGCATTTGAGCAAGAATATCACATGACTTTTGGCCAGTTCAATCTGAAGTGATTTTAAAGCTATGACTATGTGGGGTTGATGATGCGTTTTTTTTCATAATGCAAGTAAAGTAATAAAATATTGGCATTGAAGAGAAAGACGGTTATGTCCAAATGGCAGCATGTAGTAGACGAAACTTTCAGTTTGTTCCCTGATTCATACTCAGTATCAATTTTGTTTTATTGATTTCATCCATTTCTTTGTTTATTTATATCTCTACATGTAAAACATTTGAAGAGCTATTTTCCGAAAGGAGCAAAATCTTTTGATAGCAAATGGAGATAATGATATACATTTTCCTCTATTTACCTTGAACAAAATTATTAACCTAAATTACGAGAGAAATTATGAACACATCCGGGGAACACATGCATCTTTTAATAACAATTTTCCATAGACACCTGAACAAAATCGGGTAAACAAAGAGGTTTTTCTTAAGTTACACACATGGATCTAGTGCCTCTTGAAAATAAGCTCTTTGTATGTACATAAACAAGCAATACAACAGAATACTCCAGTTCGATATTTTGGAGAAAGATTATTATGTCACAACTTATTTTTGTTTTATTGAAAAGCTGATGTAGGCCTATGTATTGTATTCAAACGTAACAGGCATAAGATAGTTAAGGTGTTTTTGAAGGTTAGAATGTTATTAAGTTTTGTTTATAACACCCTTCCAATAATAATGCACCTTCTAAGACTGGTTATAGTTTTTGAGGAAAAAAATAGTGCTCTGGTCAGGGCCTTAGGGGTATATTATGCTTATATTTTAGAGCGTATCTGGTATGATAAGTATATCTGGGTGAAGAAGGAGATAATGGAAGTTTGTTGTTTGGTAGTTGGAACGTAAGTTTTATATTATGTTTTTAAGAAACAGACAGTTTGTATGAGATCAGGAGTGGAAATTTTCTGTCATTTTGAGAACCAAATTTTGCATCAGTGATATTCTGTTTCATTGAATTGAGTTTCCGCAGAGAGGATTCAGTTGGTTTAATTAAAGAAGGAAGAGAGTCAAATGAAGAACCAAAAGCAATATGTTTTTCATTTACTAATGAGAACTATTTTTTTGAGATCTCCTTACACAGAATATTGGAATGGGTTTTTCACGATGAATGTTGTTTGGAGACATCAATATTCATAAAATGTATGTTTCTATCACCAGGAAATAAAGAATTTTCTGTCTACATGAACCTTTCCTGGTTGCTTATTAATGCATTTGCCCACTGGTAACATAATACTTTCACAAGTTGATATCCCTCACCATTGGATTTTTGTTGGGGAATGTCTAAATTTCGTTTAAAAATAGATGATATCAGTCTGGTAGGCCTACACTGCAGGCAAGAGTCAGGACTAACATTTAGCATGTTATTAATTTTATTACCACTCTTATATTCTCTGAAATGTTATCTTTATTGAGGGTGACTTGAAAAATTAATAACTTGGAAGGGAGGGTGCAACCTGCCACACGCTTCTACCTCTTGGTTGCTTTGATCCATTGCCGAAAATATTTTGGCACCTATCATCCCCCAACCACGGATACAAATCGACACCCCTGATGCAATGCCTTGATATTATAAGATAATTATGTATTTAAGCTGCTAAATACATATAAAATAAGTAACCCAAATGCTAGAAAATAGAATTATATCCAGAGAACTACTGATGTCAGATGTCCAAATCAGACTTCCAGTATCAGTCGTCACGTGCAGGCATGTTCGAGGTAAATTTTGTATGCCAGGTATACAACCAATAGAGTCAAATAACACTTTTCACTATCTTCCTCGTTGTGATCTTTAAAGAAAGAAAACAAAAACAGTTTCTTGGCGTTTAGTTCTAAAATTGGGCTGGAACATAGCCATAAAAAAGTATTGGCCGATCCCCCCTCTCCCACAAAAATATACGGTTATGTATTACGCTCAAGCTTGCCACATAGGCAAGCATAATATACCATTAATCTGCATGGTTTCTCACTTTCTCATCGGTATGATTAAGTAAATTTTATGCAGTATATGCATTTATTATATCTTCCGAAAAGATTTCTACTTATTTTCCCACCCCCTTTAAAAAAAAATCAGATGTGAGGCCGATAAGATTTCATAGAAATCACGGTTTGTCTAAAGGGTTCCATATTATGATAATTACTCTATAATTACGCTAAAATTATACAGCAACCGTGGGATTTCGCGATTTCAAATATTTTGGCTTCGAAGTGATACCCCTCTCTCATATAGATCTTCAAAATATCGAGACGGTGCAAACTGGGAGACGTGTGAGGACTTTTTTTTCTTGTTTTTTTTTCAATACGACTGTCGGGATTGATGGGCTATAGTCAAAGTTTAATTAATAGGCCTTCATGCGAGAGGGCAGATTTTCCCCAAAAAATTGTGACACAGGAAAAACGCCATTCTATTGATTTCTTCCGTGACATTCAAGAAGCAAAAGTAACGAAAAACCTTAGCTTAAGAATATCATTCATGAATTTAGCAAGGCATCCAAACAAAAGTTGTGTTTTCTTTCGAATGCTGAACGTTTAAATATGTTATTATTTGCCCTTAATATTATTATCCTAGATTTACGGGAGCTTAAACGTGCGAGTTATTAATTGTTAAAACTAGCCAAGGCGCCATGTTTAAAGGGCAAGTCCACTCCAAAAATAACTTACTTTCAATAAAAATTTCAATATTGTATTTCATAATTATTGATTTTTATATAAATAGTTTATCAAAATTCAATTTTTCATGATTTAACTGGACAAAAATTACTCTTTATTTGTGCATCCACACAAAAACATATTAATATAACAATCTAACTTGGATGCTGGTGTGAAGAAATAAGATTCTTAGGGTGAAAATAGGAAATTTATACTATTAATATAAAGAAAATAATTAGTGGATAGTGAGGACCATACGTCACAGACTCAT
Organism: Mesocentrotus franciscanus; assembly: GCA_037976565.1. NCBI lineage: Eukaryota > Metazoa > Echinodermata > Echinoidea > Camarodonta > Strongylocentrotidae > Mesocentrotus > Mesocentrotus franciscanus. Next base: position 3,823,466 of record CP137676.1, read on the forward strand.
GAGTGAGTTGCCAATTTGTGTAGTGATTTTTAAAGTTTTTCATGTCATTAAAAATTCATAACTTTCCTATTAGTTATCCGATTTTGCTCAAACTTGTTTTGATTGGTTTGTCTGATTTTTCTGGTTCTATTGAAAGTAAGTTATTTTTTGGAGTGGACTTGGGCTTTAGGACGAGTAGGCGAGATTTTAAAATTATCTCGCGGCACCCCGGTTGACAAAATAATGCTGTACTAGATGATTAAATTGACCAGCAGGCCGGGAGGGGATGACCCCTTCCCCTTATAGGAAATCTACATTTTAAAGTGAAAAGGACACAATACAGACGCTCTCTCATTTTCCCGTATATGTCTTCTATCTTTCACTCCTATGTCCATTACCTTTTCTTCTCTGCAGTACTCTGCATCAAACATGCTCACAGACGGATCACCCAAAGCATTTTCCGATAACCGTTTAATCCATCTCTTACAACAGGGCCCCGTCTTACAAAGAGTTACGATTGATCCAAATCAATCGTAAGTCCTCCAATCAATCGCAAGTTTGCAGTCTCCTATCTCTTATGTACATAGTTGCGATTGATATCAATCGCAAATAAGTTGCGATTGATATCAACTCTTTGTAATACGGGGCCCAGGTTTCATTTACATGTTGTCCCCACGTTACTGATTCGCATAATAGTATAATATTTGAAGAGTATTTTCGAGCATTCTATATTTCCTAATATTATCTCACGTTCTTTTTTCGTTTCCTTCATCTCTCCCTCGCTAGCTCTCACCGTTTTTTTTTTGTCGGGGGTACTACGCCACTGCTTTTTTTTGTCTTCTTCTTCAAATTTTAATATACATGTACTGTGTTTCAATCTGTGCTAATAATATTTGTGAAATTAAAAAAGAGGAATAATCTTTTTAATGTTTGAAGAAATATAAATTCACAAAGGTGTTCTCCATATATCAGATTATTATAAAATCGAGATAAACTTGGTCAAACTCTTCATAGCTAATAAATATTGCACTGGTATAGAAGACTTAATTTTTCACAAAGGGTATAAATTAATATGCCTGAAATTTAAAAAATAGGGAATAAACACATTCATTCTATCGTCGAGTTATACAATATTAGCAAAAGGCGAGCTAGTAAACTATGTCAATTTAATGTTTATTCATGACTGTATAAATTAATATGCCTGAAATTTAAAAGATAGGGAATAAACACACACTTTCTGTCATCGAGTTATACAATATTAGCAAAAGGCGAGTAAACTATGCCAATTTTTATGTTTATTCATGACTGTATAAATTATCATTGATTATTTTTTATGCAGAACAACTTAACACCACGGCGAAATCGGATGCAAAACCAGACAGATAAAAGAATAACAAATATCGTAATTTAATTGGAATAAAAATGAACGGATTGCATGCCAGCATGTCATACCTGTCGCAGCGAACTTCAGATCAAACTTATTGAGGTTCTTTCTGATTTAATTGATCGAATATGGACAAAAGGTTGGACATAATTCCTTCCACTGTAATCACGTATATAGTAATGGAGGGACGTAATCAACAAAATATCGATGTTCATGAGAACAATGATACCTCGGCTAACAAACCCTCTAAACGGATTTGAGGATTCTGCCTTACAGCTGGTATAGCATTATAATGTCACGCGAGTGTAACAAACCGAGTTTTGTATTGTATATATCACCTAGTTTTGAGACAAAAGTTGTCTGAAAAGTGAAAAACAAAATTATGCGCCGGGATCGAGAGGTATTTTCGGGTATTAAAAAGCTGAAAACCAGAAGCTCCAGGGGGCTCTGCTCCGGGGAGGGGGGGCGGCCGCCTGGACTCGATCCACCATACGTCGTGACTATATAGCGCTGTCAATAGCTCTGGACGCTAAGGCAAAAACATATTATGTATCAGCCCCCTCATCACAAAATCATGCACATGCACATGCACATGCCAACGTTCAGGTATAACTTAATTGTTAGAATGATCGATCTGCAGTGTTGGTGATATTCTTGTCATCCTGCGGACAGTCTTTTTGTATTTATTATTTATTTATTCATAGCAACCAAAGGGTTGGATTGATATATAATACACACATTTTCAACATGATTATAAACATTATTCAATTGAGTACAATGAAATTGGTAAATTATGAATATAAATGCATGTAGATCATTAATACAAAGAACATTACAAATCATTCGGGTATATCATATTACAAGTAAATAATTACAAGAAAAAAAGGGAACAACATAAACTTAGATACTGAGAAGAAAAGGAGCAAGAGAGGGGAAAAGAAAAGAAAGTAAAGAAGTGAAAAAGCTGCAGTCGAGATCAATCAAGTATACTTTACATCCAAATATTAAAATCGATAATATAATTATAGTATAAAGAACGTTAACGTATGGGTATAAACTGATAACTACATGTACTGAATATTTATTGCAAATTGATACTATGAATCAAAGATAATATATAATTCAAAACAAGCTGTAGGTCTATATGTGTCGGGGTACAAGTTCAAAAGAATATGGAATGGTTGAAAATGTATATTGCACTAATCACCTGCTTATTGTAAATTATACTACCAAGGGATAAAACTATTCTTAAATCGGTTTGTTTTACATCGAGTGGTAATACCAAGAAAAGGATATTCGAGCACTTCGCCTCGATCTACATGTCTACAGTCTACATCTGGCCTCTGATCACGGGACATGACATGCGCAAATACGGAGCTGACGTAATTTTGGGTGGTATCAATAAACTGAAGTTATAGGCCAGTTTACATGAGGTATTACACGTTATCCAAATCTCACGGTTCTCACCATAAAAACTGTGGTTACACATAAAATATATATATGTGTTTACTTTTCAAATTAATTTTAAAAATCTAACAAAATATAAGATTGTAAATAAAACAATTTTTTATTCATAAAAATATCTCTTTTGAATTAGCTATTGGTTGTATATTAGAGTGTATTGTACTTAACACAATACAAGTAGTTGTCTAGTCGAATATTTCAGCTATCCTTACGTGTTGTTGGTATTGTGTCGCGTATTATCGAAGAAGGAACCAAGACGTGTACAGCACTGTTTGCCTCACAATCTGACAAATATAGCAGACTTGAGTTCTGGTTAACAAACAAGGGAATGTTAAGGAGAATCGTAGTTTATATGTAGTGAAGTATATTTGTTCAGGACACAAAACACTACTGTAATATACTTATTGTTTGCTTTTGTGCCTGTTAATCTACGCCTCATTTATTCTGCCACTATCCATTGTTTTGGTGCTGGACAGTACCGGCGTATACCGTCCAAGTCGGCATAGTCAATAGCGCGTTAGCGGATCCGCCTACACATGCACACTGCACTGGGGACGTCGGCGTTTGTCAGCCAACATCATCACATGCACAGCAAAGACTGAGCTTCAGTTATCAATTGGAATACATGTGGAGCATGGAAACATCTCTTAAAATACATATGTTTGTTAAGAACATAGATCTAGATCTATGTTAATCTCTACTAATACTATGAATAATTCTGAATGACCTTTGCTTGATTTGTACATTTGTGAACTTAATTAAAAATAAAATTAAGTGACAGAGTAAGTTAGACAGCACTTTGTTTTTTACTTTGGCATTGCTTGATTACAAACAAAATCTGTCAACTTGTTACCGTTACTCACAAGACATGGAAACTTTAGCAGGCTCTCCATTGACTCTAGTTGTAAAAGCACCAAACCAGGAGGTAGGCGATCAAACTGTAGAATGTTTTCTTGACTGGACTGTGAGAAAGCTGAAGAAACATTTGTCTGCTGTTTATCCAACTAATCCAGTGAGTAAAGTAAAGTATTACTAGTAGACCACTCAATCAATGATGGGTTTACAACATGTATGCATTCATTTAAGTATGTCGATGTTGCAAGCATCCCAACATGTAATGTTGGTTGTGCTTATCAGTGAAAACAAAATATGTAAAACAGCTGTGAATGGTTTAGCTCTGGAAATCTATTTTAAAAAAAAGATATTTAAAAAAAAAGATATTGAAAACTAAGGAAGCTTTGTTAATTTGTTTTTTATACACACATATACATGTATACAAATTACAAAGTCATTAAAAAAAAATCGCAGCCACACCCTGTACGTCATGGCACAAAAGCACTGCACAAGTTATGAAAATACTCTATTTAAGAGGCCGGTACTCAACTGGAAGAAGAAGTAGAAGAAGAAAGAAATCCCTTTAATCATATCTCTCTTTACTTTTGCAAATCCAAGTCTGAAGAAAAGCTAACTGTTGAGCCTTGATAGGTCACAAGTAACTTTGTTGAGTTGGTTCGTTTTTGTTCGTTGATATTAATGAACGTCCTTTTCTATCACACTCGGACTCAAATTCTTTAAAGTTTAATGGAATGAGGATTTGTGATTTTAAAGGGAACATCTGAACGAAAATAGATTTGGAAAAGGGAGCCTTTACCGAAGTCAGAAAACAAGTGCTCAATAATGTCTAGTGCCTGTTATTCAGAGGTTGTAAGAATATGATATGCTATGCCTTGTCTAACTTACAGGTACAAATTGAAATTTTCTCTTTTACACAGAATGAGAGGAGCCAAAGAATTATATATTCAGGAAAGCTTCTCCAAGACAACTTGCTTTTAAAGGATGTCCTATATGTGGTAAGTTAAACTTAAGCATATACATGTATATGTAACACCCTCCTCCCTCTGATGATATTGGCCAAATGAAAGGCATGTACATAATACATGTACTTACATGTATAAGTCTTAGGCTTAATAAGTCTTGTATCTGCTTTGATTCAAGATTTATTGAGAATTGCAGCCATAGGCTGAAATAGAATAGTACACAATTTCAAACCATACAAAATTATTTAAAAAAACATCAAGATTATAGTCATGTTGAGTAAGATTTGGCATTCATAAACTAGTTAAAGGTTGAAATTTAAAAATTGAATATTAAAAAAATGTAAATATTATTTGTACCTACTCTTTATACTTTTAATGTATACATTTACATTGCCTTTGTAATTTTGTCATTACTGTTTGGTGAATAGAACTTATCTCTGCTAAAAATCAAATTATTAGAATGCATTTACTGATAAAAGGAAGTGTAAGTTAGGAATAATTTTAGATTTATAACTTTGGATAATAGCATTCAATTATGTGTAGTTTAAAGAAAACAGTCGATAGTGAAACCAGTAAAATCAATATCTTTGAGTACATTTTTATCTTATAATTTACTAAATGTAAGGTATCAAATTATCAAAATGTAGTTTTCTTGGATGTAAATTTGGAAGTTTATGAAATTTCTCATATTTTCTGGAACTGTGTATACATGCTAGAACTTACAGAAGTCTGCAAATTTTATGTTCCTATGTTCCAGAAGGTAGAAACTGTTTGACTAAGCAATATTTAGGTTTCAGATTTGTAATGTTCAATCAACTAGTACGGTGGATAAACTTGCTTGGTGTTAACAATCTACGGGTACATGTCATGTACATATGTATGTCGCTGTGTGTCTTCAGTGTTGAAATATATCTTTGTTCACAAGAAAATTTTGATTTGTTTTTTCATATTGTCATTTGAGATATCCTTGCAACAATTCTGACACATTTGGTTGTTGTTAAATGAGCGCTCATTTGGAGCTTTCTCAGAACTGAATCACTCTTCACTCCTGTGTATTTTTGTTTTCACTGTGTTTCCACTTTGTCTGTCTGTCTCTTTAGACTGATCCTAAGGATAAATGTACAGTTCACTTGGTGTGTACACCATCCCCAGAGGAACAAGCTAAGAGCGATATAAGCTGCAACAGACAGAGTAAAGAAACAGTACTACCAAATAATGATGGTCTCAGACAACGAACGTCATCACAACGTGTCCCTCAACCTGAACAGCCCTATCAAACTGTTTACCCCAATGCCACGTAAGTGAACTACTCAAAATAGACCATGTAGTGCTTTTATAACTTTGATGGGATGCCCATCCAACAGACCAATTTCTGCTTCTCTGCTTTTATAGAAACTGTACATGTGTATCTTTTTTTCCAGCTGATCTTTGAGATAAAACAATATATGTATGCAACTGGAATGCTTACATATTGGGCCACTTACGATAGTTTTTCAGTGTGTGTGTATGATTATGACATGGTGTATACTAGTGTAGAAATTTGCTTGGCTAAAAAATAAGAGGAATTTTCTTTTTTTTAATCTTTTACCCGTTATTTTTAATACGAAATTATCCTTGAAAAATATTAGATAATACATGAAAGGAAGACCAAGAGACTTATCTTGTAGAAGTAAGCAGTAAACTTTTTGTAAGCAACATGGAATCAAGAGAAGTGCTATATGTATGTATTTGTAGTGGAATTCATACAAAGTTGAGTGTAATACTGTATAAAGAAGACATTGATTGACTCATTTAGCATGTATTAGGTATGATAATAAAACTTGTAATATATTACATCCTTGTTTGGTAATGTACCATTTAGTAAGTAATAAGTGGGATGGGGATAGATTACATTAATGAATTATTTCCTTGTTTGGTAATCGATTGATATCTTCATTATAGAAAAAATGAGAATGGAGAAAAAGAAACTTAATAGTAACGCTTGAAGAAAAATTTCTTATTTTTTAACTCTCCTGTTGTGTCATATAGTTTATATTGATTTTCATAACATTGTGACATGTCATTTCTTTGTTTGTTTAGTTCTTTGCCTTCAACATCTGGCTCAGTCCCTGTGCCTCATCCTGGCGTAATGCCAAACTCTTCCTTGTCTACAGCACAAATGCAATGGATGCAACACATGTATGCCCAACAGATGGCTGCATACATGCAATAGTGAGTACATGTACATGTATAATAAACAGTTTACATTGCTATATTAACAAATCATTAACTCATCGCTGGAACAAGATAGATACCTGAATGTCACATAGAAGAATATAATTAATTGGATTGAGTATGAGTGTTTTTGTCATGAAAGTGAATCTCTAGAGGACTTGTTTTGTAATACAGATGTATTATTTTTTTATAGAATATCAGACATCTTCATGTGCTAGGATATATCCATTGAAAAGTGTTCAGGACATCGGTGAAAATTGAATTGGAACAAATATGTGTATTTTGTCTTCATAGAAAGAGGTTTATGTTGATCTATCTTTTTGTTTATAAATGCCATATTTTAATTAATTATTATTTACCACTTAATTTTTCATCAGCTTCTATTTATTGTAAGTTGAGGGGGATGTAAGGACAATTTTTTTTTTTTTTTTGGGGGGGGGCTTTAAGCTGCATTGAATGTTTTTAAAATGTTTGTTGTCATCATTAATTGAGACATTTTCCAACTTTGAATTTGACAGTGCGAGTATGATGGCAGCAAGTAGCGGTGGTATGCAGGCAGGTTGGAACCCAGCTTATCCAATGACTTCATCACCATGGTTACCACCTACAGTACCCAACCCTTCAACATCTATCAACCAACCCCACCCCACCCCAGGGCCTGCTCAACCAGGGGAAGCAGCCCCACCCCAGGCAGCTCCTGCTGCTCCAGCTGCTCCTGCTGCTGCCCAACCCCCACAGAGGATGAATGTGGGTGGGGGTCAGGCCGGTGATATTGATGAGGAAGGGCAAAGGAGAGATTGGCTGGATTGGACGTTCACTCTCTGTCGGTTTGGAATCTTGCTGAGTATTGTGTATTTCTATTCATCCATTCATAGATTCTTGATGGTTGCAGGAGCTGTCTTTGTCTTGTACCTGTAAGTAACATTACTATTCATTTACAGTACGTGCTTGAATTGAAATTTTAGACTGGGTTAATGTAACGTAGGCACTATTCATCTATGCCCTCTTGTTTTAAAGGATCAACCTTTGTTCCAGTGACATTTATTCCAGATCTCCTATTTTATCAAAGGTATAGAGTTCAGGTTAGGGTTGCAATTTGCCTTAGGTTAGGTTAGGTTTGGGTTTTTTAAAGTCAGGTATAGGGTCATTCCATGTCAAATCACCCAATGGTTTTAACCCGACCATTTTTGATTTTGATGAAATTTAGTGTACTTGTTGAGTGTGATCTCACAGCACCAAATCTCAAATTTTAGGTCAATCGGGTGAGGGTTTGGGAGATATGGCCCACAAATTTTGAGATTTTTGCAAAAATGGGGTGGCGGGCCTACCTTTGAACCCTTGTATCTCGAGAACTAATGGGTCAATCTTCACAAAATTGGTATTGTTTGAAAGGGTATTCAATAAGGATTCCAAATCTGCCATCATTTTGAAGATTGATACATGTTGGGGTACTTTGACCTCTTGACCTAAGATTTGACCTTGAAATTGACCTTGTGGATCACGTGACCTTGACAACATTTTCATGAAATGTAATCTCTGACATGTTCACTAAAACATATAAAAGTTTCAGAGATATAATATTTTTTGTTTAGGAGCAATAAGGATTGAAAGCATCCATACTCACAGATATTCACAATAAACCCTATTATAATGTATACAATACATGCAATATGCACTGTACAACATACATCTTCCACATGCTTTTTTGTTCTAGTCATATCCATCCTAAATGTCAGCAGTACTTAAATAGAAATATAATGAGAAATTCATATAGGCCTAAAGGGTTAACAGGATGCATGGCTTCAGGCCTCTGAGTCGGTTCTAGGACAATTACCCCCTGGAAAATTACCCCCCCCCGGAAAACTACCCTCTAAGGACAATTACCCCCAAGGACTATCACACCCAGAGGACAATTACCCCAGAAAATTACCTCCTAGGACAAGCTGTCCCCGAGGACAATTACCCCGGAAAATTATCCCTAGGACAATTACCCCCTGGAAAATTACCCCTCAAGAATAATTACCCCGAAAAAAATCTGCTTTGATTAAAACCAACTTATCAGACTGGACTTCCCATTTACGAATAGGGGGGTAATTGTCCTAGAGGGTAGTTTTCCGGGGTAATTTTCAGGGGTAATTGTCCTAGAACCGACTCAGAGGCCTGAAGCCATGCATCCTGTTAACCCTTTAGGCCTATATGAACTTCTCATTATATTTCTATTTAAGTACTGCTGACATTTAGGATGGATATGACTAGAACAAAAAGCATGTGGAAGATGTATGTTGTACAGTGCATATTGCATGTATTGTATACATTATAATAGGGTTTATTGTGAATATCTGTGAGTATGGATGCTTTCAATCCTTATTGCTCCTAAACAAAAAATATTATATCTCTGAAACTTTTATATGTTTTAGTGAACATGTCAGAGATTACATTTCATGAAAAATGTTGTCAAGGTCACGTGATCCACAAGGTCAATTTCAAGGTCAAATCTTAGGTCAAGAGGTCAAAGTACCCCAACATGTATCAATCTTCAAAATGATGGCAGATTTGGAATCCTTATTGAATACCCTTTCAAACAATACCAATTTTGTGAAGATTGACCCATTAGTTCTCGAGATACAAGGGTTCAAAGGTAGGCCCGCCACCCCCATTTTTGCAAAAATCTCAAAATTTGGTGGGCCATATCTCCCAAACCCCTCACCCGATTGACCTAAAATTTGAGATTTGGTGCTGTGAGATCACACTCAACAAGTACACTAAGTTTCATCAAAATCAAAAATGGTCGGGTTAAGATTTTCAGATTTTTTGGGTGATTTGACATGGAATGACCCTATAGTGTTTGGTACAGGGTTCAAGTTAGGAATTCATTCATGTGGGAAATTGATTGCAGAACAGTTGTTACAAAAGCATGCATTTTACAGCCATCTTAAACTCTAAGATGTACTTTAAATTTATCGATGTAATGAATACCTAATAAAGAAGTCGGTTCAAATGAATTAATAAACAAATATATATGATCAGTAATTGAATTGCAATGTATTTTGAATTTGTTTTACTGTACAGATATCAAGCAGGGTACTTCCAGCTCAGACGAAGACTGAGAGCCAGACCACCTGTCACCCCACCCCAAGAACAACCCCCTAGGGAGGAAGCCCCGCCCCAGGATGGGGAACAAGAACCAAATGAGAATCAGGTTAGTTTACTAGGATGTACCGTTAAGTTATTGTAAATACAAAACAAGAATTTGTATGTTTTAAATCCAAACTTGATCCCTATTTCATCCCTATGCGATTGAAATATTAATCCATCACTTCAAGGGGTATGATTTGAACAGATGTGGAAGCTTGTAGAAAGAGGTGTGGACCGATGCTCATTAAATTACTGTAAATTAATTGTAGAGAAGCCTTGAGCACCTCTTGGACCAGGTGTCATGTAATTTATGATTTTTTTTTATTATTATCAATTAAGTATTCTTATTCATATGTTTTTGTATACCAGCCTGATGAGTCGGAGAGCAGTACTAGTACCAGTGATGATGTTGATGGTAACACAGAAGCTGAACCAGCAGAACCTCCTAGGCCTGGCATGCTGCTTACAGTTTGGATCTTTGTCTCAACATTCTTTACATCAATACTCCCCCAGGGTCCTCAACAGTTTCCTGCCAACTAATGAACTCTGTATCACAGGGACCCCTTTGAAAAACAGCTTGTAGCTGACAAGGGCAATCCATCCCACGAGTGGAGAATAAAAAAAAACAGTTCTCTGCATACTCTTAAACTTCAGACCTTCTTAGCAATGCCATGCAAACTAAGTCACAGTGACATCCTCAACAGTTCAGTGCACATTATTGAACTTTGCATCACTGGGACAACCTTATCATCTCCCTGTGAAATAATGAATTCTACATCACAGGGATCCACTAAACATTTCTCCTTATGAAATCTTCTTGACATGACTACTGATGCAACAGAACAGAGAAACACAAGAATCTTGACATATCAATGTCTTCAGGTGACTTATGATAGAGAAACCTATATTATGTGCAAGATGAACAATTGTTGGTAGGCCATTTGCCAAAGGTTAATTGTAGAGGAAACTCCTGGGATTTTATATTTTTCTAATGTTACTTGAAGTGAAAATGGCATGTTAAAGACTTGACTTTGACAGAGCAATTAATGTGTCGCACAACTTCTTCACAGCATTCTATAAATCATGTTATACAATTTCATGAATGTTCTTTTTGGTGTGGTTATTATTGCAAAAAATATGTACTAGTGAACTTCTATAAAATCTCCCACTTGTTGATCATTTTTGAAAACAAAGTTAGTGAATGATCAGCTTGAAGAGTTGTATAGATAGAATAGAAAGAAGTGTTTTATTTACTGCACTTTAGCGGTGGTGTAACAATGTATGTCTGCGTAGTGATCATATTTGTCATTTTGACAAACATCAAAGAGAATTTGATATGCTCAAAAGCATGTCTTCATTTATCTGTAGAAGTACTTACTTTTATCTGATTATTTAGCAGTGCAAACAGTATGTTGGTGGAACACATTCCATATTGATTTGTTTGGAGGAAAGTTAAGATGTGATCTTGATCAACTTTGACTGCCCACCCCTCCCCATTCACACTCACAGTTTATTTGCCAGACCTAAATCCCAATGTAGTGATGTTTGTCAATTTTGTTGCCATTGCTTTCAAAGTTTTTATCTGAACAGTCTGTTTGTCGGTCAATCTTGGAAGTGACCTGAGAAACCTCTGTTTTGTTGTTCATCTTTGCAGTCATAGACGTGAAGCATCCAAGCACATAAAGATGCATAATATGTTGTTTGTGATTCATGTGTCTATGGGGAACAAGGTTACATTTTTGAGAGGGTTTTTAAGGTAGCACTTTTTGTCTCTCAGATTATTTCTCAAATTAATATAGAAGTTTATTCTAAAATAATGTTTATCATTATGATAAAACTGAAAAATATAAACTGGTACCTGGAGAAACAAGAAAAGATTTGTTGTTTTGATTAGCATAAATTTATCCTAATGTACCTTGAATTACATGATATTAATGTGTACCATATAGAGTTGTTGTATGGCAACAAAGGCTTATTTTTCATTTGACCTGTACTATTATCCATATAATTATTGCATTGTTTGATGTAGAGAAGATAACTGCTAAAGCTGAAAATCAATTGCCATGAATCATGTACATGTCCATAAGATGACATATGTACATGTACTGTATTTTGATATAGAGATACTGCATGTAGAAGAGAGATGGGAAACTTTTTTTTGTTTTCAAAGAAGAAAATACAATATTTCTGCTTGACAGCATACCGTATTCCTTGATAATTAGCGTAGTTCATGTACTATTCTTTTAAGATGGTTTGCATGCAGAGGTAAATGCTTTTAGATGTATGTCCACTAGACCATGCGGCACACTATGCTACAAATGTTATGTTCATATTAGAATTCCGAAAAGAAAGTGAGAGAGAATTTATTTTTTAAATGAGTGAAAGCACCTTACAGTTATGTTGAAAGCTTTTAAGCATACTACTTTATTACAATTTACAAGGGCATGTATATGGTTAGTGTGATCACACCTTCCTTATATTTATTTGTATATTCAATTAGTCATTTGTCCATGTCCATGACTTTGACTTGCTTCATCAAAATCCGTAATGTCTTTATGTCTTTGTTTCTTTCTTCATGTTTAATAAGATGTTGTGTTACATTTGATAGGGAAAGGAGGTTGCATGTTATATCTGGTGGAGGTACAAAGACTTAGTTTACAGATAATGATATTACAATCAAAGAATGGGGTTTAGAGAGACTATCTTTGCTGTTCATATACCGGTAGTGTTTTTTTTTTTTTTGAAGAAAGAAAGAGAAGAGTGAACTGTGACCTAGCTAAAGAAGCTGGTTGAATTTGTCAGCTGATTATTTATCAGTGTAACTGTGTGTTCCTGGAAGAGTTACTATAAAGAGTTAATGCTGAATAGATGGATGCAAGGTAATGAAATTCCTTCAATACAGCACATTCATTTACTAAATGTGCTATTTTATTTTCAAGTTTTGAGACGACATGAATGAGGCCTTGATATGTATGGAGCCCACAACTTCCAATTTACCAAAAAATGCAATAACTGATGAAAAAGAGAAAATGGATTATGTAAGAAGAGAATGCCTATTTGTTGGCTGATGTATTGGTAATTCAGAGTCCATTTAAACAGAGAGTCAAGTGAAGGCTAGAACAGGTGTACTTTTTCTTTTTCTGAAAACCTGAGCTTGTTAGGAAATATATGTATTTATGTTACTGCTTGATCTACTCAAGAGCATATTAGTTATTGCAGTTATGTAAAACATTAAACATTTGACCGCAAATTTATAATGGTCATACCACCATCTGTCATCCAGCCTGTTTGAAATTGAGATTATTTTAATATTTGAGAAATGGCATGTCAAAATATATGCGGTTTCAAACACAGGTAATGAATTATATACATTGTATGTGCAAAGGACTCTAGTTCAATTAAATTTATCTGCTTCTCCAGAGAGTACCCGGTAGTTGGATAAATCAAATTTTGCTAATTTTTCATGGTATGAAGTTCTAAGAAAATGAACTCATTATATAAGTTTTTGTTTTCTTGAGCTAATCTGTACTGACATGGTGGTGATTGTAAATATAATGTTTTAAAATATATGATTATATAAAGAATCTAATGAGATCTTGTTTTGTGTGAGTTTGTGTTTATGTTAATAATATTTATCATATGAAGAAAAGTAACATGGTTCATATGCATTTCCAGTCAAAGAGCAAGTACACAAATGGGACATGGTTTACCTAATGACATGCAGGGAAGACTACTATCTTGGTATATATTCTCTCTCTTTATATAGTCAAGCTTTTCTACCAAATATCATTTCTTTGTAGTCTTGAACATTCACTGTCATGGGTTTTGTTGATTGAACTGAAATTCATTTCAACTTTTACCATAAATGAAGACCACCATAAATCAACATTAAAAACATTACATTTTCAAGTGGAAAATGATGTGATGCAATTGTTCACTTGTCTACATTTTCTTAAAATACTTGAAATACAGTTTGAAAGAAAGTTTAAAATTATCATTAATTTATTGTTTTTGTGGATTAAAAAGAAGAAAAATAGCCTCCCATAAGATATTTAGTGATTGAAGTATAACATCAGAGCAAGAGAAACAGATCCACAGTGGTTTACATTCATACATTGTTTTATTCTCCTCATATACATTTGTATTCAGTCCTTTCAACTTTTAACCAGATCACTTATTGTACACATAGCGTACAGAATATTTCTTTCATTTTACATACTATGGCTAGCAAATAGAGTTAATTGCAAACACAAAATATTTTTGTTCTACATGGCAAGTTTTTAAGAAAAAAAAGGAGCTAAAGATGACTTCATTAAAAATGCAAGCAGCTTCATTGATTAAACAAAAATATACATAATGCAATACATGTACCATATAAGAAGCATGCTTTTTTGCGCAGGCGAGAATTGTGTACGATCCAACTTCTACACTGCAATATGAACATGCTGTATGTCTTAGCTGTGCCATAATCAGATTACCACTGCGAGTCATAATTGTCAGTTTTTGTCTTTATCAGTTTGAATATGAGATGCCGCTTTTCACAATTTTGATGGATAATTAGGCTGCAACAATCAAGTTGTCATAAGAAGAGAATAGAAAATTACTGTACATTACAGTTTTACAAGCAGATTTAGCTCGCAAACATGGGGCTTGTATCATTTGTAGCGTAGTACCAGTATGTGTTAAAATAAAGCGTGTGTAGAAATGGTAAGCTTGTCCCTATTTGAAAATGTCTGTGTAAAAATTTACATTAAACTCCTGTAAATAGGACATTCCTTTCAAAATAACCATAGAAGAGTGATATTTTACCCTCATACTGAATAAAGAAATTATTACTCTTAGCACTGAGGATGCCAAATGGTATAATATCTTCTTTTAAAATAAATTCATCAAAGTATGTACTATCAAGAAGAAATGCGATGAGATAAAACATCTTTTCACCTGCATCAAGTTTATATCGACCATTCCATGTGTTGACAAGATTTGCCAAAGCAAAAATAAGTGGTTTCAGAGAATGATCAAAACACAGAATTCATGGTTTTAACTGCCTTTCTCCTTTGCTCTGTTAAGGCTCGTTCAGATATGACACTGTAAACTGCTGCTAAAAAAGCTGCTGCATTTTTTAAAACGTGTAAATGAATGGCATCTATCTGCTCACCAGTGGAAAGTATCTTCCAGCACTGTTGCAATTTCTCTACGCCATAATGGCCCGAAAGTTTGGAACACATTACCACATTCTTTACAATCAATTCAGTTCACCAAACCATTTAAACGTAAACTTATGCAGCACTTCTTGTCATTGTATAGTTCTTCTTAAATGATATATTGTAAGCGTCGTTTATCCCTTTACTCTTCTCCGGCTGACTGAGCTTTTTATTGTTATATTAGGATGCGCTCAGGGTGCGCCCATTCATCAAGCCCCTGTGGCTTTTACGGATGCATCTTTTTCCATCCTATACTTTTAGTAGATTTAATCATGCCTTCTTTTTCTTTTTCAATGTATATATATCTATATTTCAATGTATTTTTTTCTTTGCCTATGTATTACAACAATGTATAATGTCATTTTTACTGTGATTGGTATCAAATAAAGTTCAATTCAATTCAATTCAAGGATTGCGAACCAAAGATACAGAAATGTGAAGTGTATTTTACACTTCACGTCATTTAAAAGAAACAAAAAAAAACGCTGCTGTTTTGCCGCGCTATATCTAGATAAGCCTTTATGGATTTTGCAGCCTAAGTAGGATGCTATCTTCGCATGAGTTTAATCAAGCATCATACAGATAAGTTGGGCATCTACTTTCTAAACTTGTGAACTAGCAATCACTGGACCGGGGAGGTCCTTGTAAAGCCTGTAGTATTATGGCATCTTGGCAATAGAACCTCACAGATGTATTCAGATTCCCTACACCTAGATTTGGAAAAGGCTGGGATTCCACAACCCCTATTTGTGCTCTTTAATCAGTGATTCTACAAATGCTTCAATTCATGACTATTAAAAGAGCATGCAAGCATAAATATGATTTTGAATATGTAATAAAATCTAAATCTAGGTAGAAGCCCCTGTACCACTGAATTAGTTTTCAAGTTTCACCAAAATAATGACTCAATGAAATACAGAGATATTCATACCTCTGTGCCATAGCAATCTCTCCACTCTATAAAATTATACTGCAGCCCTTTTCATAAATTAAACAATTACTCTATTAATAAATTTATAACCTGATAAAATATATCACCTGACACACGTATATAGCAGCAAAGCTTTGTAATATAAACAAATTTACACTACAACACATACATGTATATTGAATACAGCATGGATTCTCCTACATTCAAAGTGCTTTTTTTCTGAGTCTTAGTCAATTTTTATACTGTAAACGCTGTTATTTTCGCGTGATTAATTTTTTGCGCTGAGTGACCCCAAAACAGATTCGCGGGTTCTTAAAGCAATTCAGCCCATTCAAAAACATGCATAAGAAGTCATGCTTATATTTTCACGAGTTCTAAAATTCGCGGACACCAACTTTAGCGCGAAATCTGCGAAAATTAAAGCACCGCGAATATTACCACGTTTACAGTAGTCCATATATCCATAATCAAATTAGAATGTACCCTAATTAGTTTGGTAGTTGATAACATTTTTTTTTCAGGGTATATTTTCATATTTGTTTATGCCATGTTGGTGATTTGTCTTTTACATAAAAACAAATAATTAGATAATTTCATTTTCTGCTTACAATCAGTGATTCAGAACATTTGCATTATTCAGCTTATAACTGCTCTTAAACTAATAACAGAAAATACTAAAAATGTAATATTACTGTGATAATCAAAAGAAATATTTAAAGATGTGAATAGTGCAGTTGCTGTCTTAAAAATGTTCATACCAAACAAATACTAAACACTACAGAGCTTTCTTTGGTAATTTGAGACTCATATACCTACTACAATGTATCGCACTGGGTGGGTTTCATTTACAGAAAAAAGAATATGAGAACCCCTAAGTGCACACAGATTCATATTAGTGAAGTTACTTCAATACTTGATTTCATGGTTCTGCTTTTACAAATGAGTAAACAAGCTCCCTTACTATACCGTTGAATAACCAGAAGAATAACCAGAAAACATGAAACATTTGCTGACTAGGAATACTGAACATATGAAGTTGAACAACTGCACAACGAAAATTAATATGCATTTACAACTGCAAACATTTTAAAGCTCATTTGTGAGTCAACCTAATGATGAAATCTGTGGTGTAAAGAAAACTACCCTGCATGTTACTGTAGACATTATGAAACAATATATAGATAGCAGATAGTATTATGCAATGAGATAAATGAAAATGACATATGCAAGCTCAAGCAAATCTTTATAGTCTGGACATTCTTCCTTTGTTCCAATCACTTGTCAATACTGAATTACATTGTTGATAATTTAGCGTTTGCAGCAGACAGCACGAGTCCATTTCAATTCAATGAAGAAAATGCAGATTCGTTTATTCTTATCGGTCAAATGACAAGTTTTTAAAGCCCTCAAGCAAAATGAAAATGACATATATGCGAGCTCAAGCAAACCTTTGTAGTTGGACACTTTTCCTTTATTCTAATCACTGTCAATACTGAATTTCATTGTACCGTGTAGATTGATTTCATCTTATGCAGAAGACAGCTCAAGTCCATTCCAATGAAGAAAATGCAGATTCATTTATTCTTATCAGTCAAATGACAAGTTTTGTAAAGTCCTCTAGCAATCTATGAGATCACCCTGTCTCTGTAGTAATGACAGTCTCATACCAGACATAGTCCATGTATTCCATGGAGTGATCCATCAAGTATGATACATTTCATAGCTTCCATCAACAAGGCTCAATGGTCCAATGTATGGGTAGCTGCATCTCTAGATCTATGCATACATCTTTCAAGCATGCTCAATGTTCTGCAGTCTGAGTAGCATTGTCCCGGACGGACTTGGGCTCATAATTCACCAACTGTTGTCCAACGAGGTATCTATTAAAAGGATAGAGGAAATAACTTAAATAACTTGGAAACATAGAAGGTAAATGGAGGTGCATAGCTAGTGGAACAAATAAAAGGAGGCAAGATAATTTATAATCAAATGATCTTATAAGTTGTAAAAAGGTACACTGATTTAAACCATTGCTTAAGCATAAAATGGAAGGAGCAGTTTCAAAACTAAGAACATAATGCCATAATTTGAATGCTTACAGTGCAGATGAGTAGGACTTACTTATCATTCTTGATGTGTTCATAGAGTTTCTTGAATTGCTTGGCCTGGAATACGACCAGGGAGACTCCTACGACTACAGATACGATGAGGGGATAGATACGCCTTGCCATCTGATGATTGGTTTCTTCTCCAAACCCTGACAGATCAAACAGGAAGGGACAAAAAGAAAGGGAGGATTTCAGAAATACTAAATCAGATATTTCAAACATTATTAAGTAAACATTCACACAAATAATGTACAGATTCCATACAAAAATACCTAAATTTGAAAAACAACTTCAATTTCTCCCATTTACTAAACATTATTCAAAGATTCACTAACAAATACTTATACAAAAAGAAATGATAATTTTTTTTTAGTGCTGACAAATATTTGGACATATCATATAATACTAATATATTTAATTTGTACAGTTAACCTCCTCTAAACTAAAACCATCAAACATTCATTTTTATTTCATAAGCTCCCATTCAAGGACTTAAAGAGGTAATACTTCATCATCTTCTGCCGATATCTTTTCATTGAGACTTTCATTTTGTATACTCACCAAGGAGTGGGAAAATACCGACAGCAAATGAATAGGGAGCAGTGAGGCCGACAAGAAGGCAGATGGTAACAGGCAAAGCTAGACGACGAGTGATGAAAGTGAGATTGAGTTGTCTTAGACCATCCTGATAGACCTGTTCTAAGACATCTTTAAGCCACCAGCTAGGACCCATCATGGTAAGAGCACAGAGGATCTTGGCTTGAAGGACACCTAATGCCCAATCCTACATCGTATAGAACAGAGACATATAATGATGATAATAACAACAATATTAACAACAGCCATGTATATAATGCTCAAATATCCATCTTAAAGATTACTTAAGGCAGCTACTAGATTTACTCTAGGCAGTGTTTCACGAAACCATCGTAAGTACAAGTTCGCAGACAACCTGTTGAAATGCATGTATTAAATTTAACTCTAGTTTCTATGGGGTGTCAGTGAACTTGTACTTATGACGGTTTCTTGAAACGCCCTGGTTTTCATCAAATTGCATTTAGGTGCTGGCATTCAAAGAATTTCATTTACTACACCTGTGTTCAGAGATACAATATAATACATGGGGGATGTTTCACAAAGACTAAGATCGACTTTAAGTTGGACTTAACTATGGCAGTCCGTTCAGGCCACTGGTTGCTCTAACCATTGGTCTCTCAATTATGATCTTTAGATAACATTTTTTCCTTCAATAATGAACTATAAAAAAATGTAAATTCTGTAGCTTTGTGACTACGATTTGTACGTCCCTTGAGAGACCAATGTCAGAAATGGTTAGAGGAACTAGTGGCATGAACGGCCGGCCATAGTTAAGACCAACTTAAAGTCGATCTTAGTCTTTGTGAAACACTCCCATGCTCTGATAAAATGCAACATAACTTCTATGACTACAAGTTGACAGATTATATGTTTAGTACCAAAACTCCCCAGTAACCTATGATTATTTTCATCATCTCAACCACCCTACCTACTTTTACCGATCTTCATCACTTACCTGTCTCAAGAAGAATACTGGTGTTTGATCCATTTGAACTCGCTGAGGGATGACGACCACTAGCTCAAACAAAACACCCAATAGTAGAGGAACAATGCCAAGCAACATACTAGCAACTACAACAGACTTCCAGCCCTACAGAGATTGGATCAAATATGACAAAACATTAGTTTGACTGTAAAATATGTTTCATTGGTTTTTGCATTGAAATATGTTACAACACTTAAATTAAGGCAGAAATAGGAGAAATACAGGAGATAAAAAGTAGCCACTATGAGACAAGGAATGGAAATACAGTAGTTACAGAAGTCGCAAACAACACAGAGTAAAATGATGAGATTTGTTTAAAATATTGTTTTAAGTCCTATGTACCCACAGTGTCATGAAAAGACACTGTAATTGAAAGGCAGCAGAAAAGAAGATTTAAAGAATAAAGAACAAGATGCACGAAACGACAGACTTTAACTTACCAGCATTGCATATTCTTTGACTTTCACCAGAAGTAGCTCCAAACCGTGTGGTACCCATGTCATCATGACAGAGCCTAGTCTTAGTACCAGCCAACATATGTAAAGCCCACAAGCACCTGTATAGAGCTCATGGACCACAGAACCCTGGCCCATCCATAGACCCATTACATGACGACCAATGAAGACTGGTAAAGTCATACATACAAGGCTGGATAGGAGTAGCGTCAGGCACAGTAGGACTACTAATAGAAGGACCTGGAGATACAGGAAAGTACATTCAATAAATCATTATTATTAACACTAACTAAACAAAAAATCATGAACAGAACAAGCAAAGATCCTAGCACAATTGGTGTCCATTTTGACTGAAATACCAAAATAGTTTGTTGAATAGTACATCAAAGAAGATAGAAACTGTTATTTCTATCATATAATGATAAGTTGTTGAAACAAAGTAAGCCAGAGTAAGATGATGAAGACCCGAGGTGTGAATACTCACCCTAAAATGGAAGATGTTTGGTCTGTTATAGGGCTCAAAGTGTGTTGGTTGTCTGTTGTTAAGCATAGCATGATGAGCTGCATGAAGCCCTGCTCCAAAATCTACCAACTCCTCTTGATCCATCACATGAACTACTTCATCAACACCTTCTTCTTCAACCTCCTCCTCAGCATCCTCCTCCACCAAACCATCCTCCTCCTCCTGTTCATTATCTTGATCTGTTGCCGTGGTTTCAGCATCCCTCTCCTCTTCTCTCATCTCCACGTCACTGTCTTGATGTTCACGTCTAAGCTGTAGGTACGGGAGACTATCCCTCGCCTCAAAATCACTCCCAGATGTACCTTCTACCGCCTCAAAAGAATCTTTCAGGCTGGCATCTGCTCCAGTATTATCTGGTGTTAAAACTCTCTTTCCATTGTTTAAGTTTTCCATCAAAGAGGCAAGTTGTTCAACGGGTTGCAAAGTGTCATTCCTCTCACCATCTAACAATTCAAAATTTTCATCTGTTTCTAGAGTAGTTCTCATGTCATAATCTACATTGTTTTCTGTGTCTTCATCATTACCAACATTTTCCAAATCTTGAGCTTGTTCTTCTCCCTGCTCTGCTTCATCTGCTACGTCATCTTCATCTTCTTTCTCTCCTTCTTCATCAAACTCTCCATGAACGGGAACATCTCCCAGCAAATATGATCGTAAGTCCCTAAGAAGAAAGGATCAATTCTTTTGTCAGACATCTCATGCAGAAATATCAGCATTCAAGAAATCAAGTCTTCATATTGAAAACTATTTCAAACGTTAGCTAATGAATTAGATATACACTAAATGTAAAATTCTGTTATTTATAAGAAACTTCTATTCTGAAATACAAGCAGGCATAGTAAATGCTGACAAAACTAGATGGAACTTCAACTGCGCGCAGTCGATGATGCCTCCGCCATAGAGCAATTTTACAAACCAAAATGGAAGCAATTTTTAAAATTCAAGTTTGATTGTAATCCATCTGTTGGTTCTAATGATAACGCGATCACGAGCTATTTTAGGATACATAATGAGCCCTGTGACCTTTGACCTCTTGACCCCCAAATCTAATCAGTTCATTGGCTCTGCAAGATACATACATGACCCAAGTTTGGCGGTAATCCATCAATCGGTTCTTGAGATAATGTGATCACAAGCTATTTTGCATACATAACGAGCCCTGTGACCTTTGACCTCGTGACCCCAAAATCTAATCAGTTCATTAGCTCTGCAAGATACATACATGACCCAAGTTTGGCGGTAATCCATCAATCGGTTCTTGAGATAACGCGATCACAAGCTATTTTTGCATACATAATGAGCCCTGTGACCTTTGACCTTTGACCTCGTGACCCCAAAATCTAATCAGTTCATTAGCTCTGCAAGATACATACATGACCCAAGTTTGGCGGTAATCCATCAATCGGTTCTTGAGATAACGCGATCACGAGCTATTTTTGCATACATAATGAGCCTTGTGACCTTTGACCTTGGACCTCGTGACCCCAAAATCTAATCACTTCATTAGCTCTGCAAGATACATACATGACCCGAGTTTGGCGGTAATCCATCAATTGGTTCTTGAGATAACGCGATCACGAGAACGGGACGTACGTACGTACGTACGTACGGACGGACGGACAACCAGAAAACATAATGCCTCCGGCTACGTTGTAGCGGAGGCATAAAAAGAAGTAAAACCTCATTAATCATTCCAACTTTCTTTCATAGCCAAATGTAGAAAATCCGCATTAACACCTCTCTTGAAATAAGTTGGAATACAGGATTGTCAATTTGATAAAGTCTTCAATTATTCATTCAAACAAAGACATATCACTCAAATTCAGTGTATATATTTTTATTAGGTTAATAATGCAGAGGAAAACATTGGACTTGCATTCTCTTAACATCTATTTTAGTAATGCAAGAGACAAGTCAGTCTCTACTTTTCAAACAGCAGGTTAGGAAACTACATTCTCCTCCGAATCAATAGTATTAAAGACATATAAAGTACCACTTCCTTCACTATTTATTCATGTAAAGGCTACCTTTACGACATATGAAACCAATGCTCAAATTTCCTGTAGAGTGACAAGATTACCAAACATATTTTTTGAAGTCTAAAATGTCTTCATCCATTAAATTTTACTATCTTACAGTCACAGCTGTGAGGAATAGATAAGAAAGTACCATCCTTGACTTACAAGAGATAAGCTGCCATGATTGTCCAGTATCTGATCAGGTTTTTGAGCCACATCCTAGTGTGACCTTGCTCCAGTAAGGCTGGTAATACAACCTGGAGCAGAAGGAGCTCCAGGGATAACTCAGTCACAGCAGTGTCTCTGTACAGGGAGAATCAAAAAGAGAATATTAGCTGTGTGTTCTTGCTCCAGTAAGGCTGGTAATACAACCTAGAGCAGAAGGAGCTCCACGGATAACTCAGTCACAGCATTGTCTCTGTAAAAGGAGAATCAAGAAGAGAATATTAGCTTTCGTGTTCTTGCTCCAGTAAGGCTGGTAATACAACCTAGAGCAGAAGGAGCTCCAGGGATAACTCAGTCACAGCAGTGTCACTAGATGGAGAACGAATAAAGGAACACTTGTCTTCAAGTGGCATTTGCTTACAAATGAAGCATTTACAATGGTGATCTAGTGAAGACTAAGACTCTACAGAAATTCAGATTGGCAGAGAGAAGGAGAGAAATAGAAGAAAGAGAGGAATATTGAAGAAACATGCATGGCGAGACAGAGATGGTTTTGGAATAAGAATATGTATACACCTACACAGATATAACAATTATTTATGCTTAAATCCAGCAGAAGATGATATCAGGTGACCTTTGTCAATGGCAAAAAGGCCTTTGACAAGTCATAATCTGAAGGCATCCAATGTCAGACCCTTAACTGATTTAAGCCCAAGATAACCTGTGACTTTGGCATAGTTACTATGACAAAAAAAACAAACACTGTCTTACCCAGAGAGATGCATATGATATGGGAGAAATGCTGGGACCAAATGTTTGATGATAGTGATAGGTAGCCACACCATGAGAAGGACCACTGATCCGAAGACAATGATTGAGAGGATAAATCGTCGGGCGTGGCGGTAGATTGGTAGATGAATCATCTCCTGGATGGGGTTGAAGTCAGGATCATTGAGGTTCCTTAGAAACCATAGAACACCAGGTCTCAGAACCTAGGCAAAGAGGAGATGAAAATAG
The DNA here is from genome assembly GCA_037976565.1 of Mesocentrotus franciscanus. Taxonomy (NCBI): domain Eukaryota; kingdom Metazoa; phylum Echinodermata; class Echinoidea; order Camarodonta; family Strongylocentrotidae; genus Mesocentrotus; species Mesocentrotus franciscanus. The sequence goes on from CP137676.1 coordinate 3,847,462, forward strand.
AGGATGGATAAGTAGAGGAAGGAGGTACATGTTATCAATACAAAATCAATTCTGCTTTCACAAAACAATTTTAATGGCTAACCACTTTCTTTACAATTTAAAACAATATAAATTCAATGAAATAGAAATGGAATATTACCTCATTTCTCATTTAAAACAAATTGTAGAGCCCCTTTGCATCTCAATTAAAAATAGAATTTTCTAGATAGTACACACAAATATGATCTCTGCTTCATGGATATGTGGGTTCTCTATTAAATTTCAAAGACATGTGAATGTAACTTGACAAATCCAGAAATAAAAGTCAGTACATTGGTGCAAAGCGACAGAAGATTCATGATGTATCGTAAGTTAGGGCCATATAGTCCTGTGTCTCAGTAATACTATACACCACTGGCAATAATAATAATATCCATTATTTAGGAGTACCATAGTGCTTACAAAATCACAGATTAAGAGAAGAAAAAAATAGGTATAAACCGTATTATAGTACTGAGGGAAGAAGTATGTTGTAAGGGATCTTTTGAAAGTGGAAAAAATGGAACTTAAATGTATGGTAAATGGAGGTAGGACATGAAGATAGGACATCATCATATCCTCAACTCACCTCTCTGAGTAGCAGAATGAATGAGGCAAAGTAGAAGACATAAGCCATGCCTACAAGCCAGTGCAAGAAGGTCGCTGTGCCAGGGGCAGAGTTGAAACCTTGTAGCCTTTCTCCAATGGTTACATCAAACAGCGACTGGAAAGAGTGATGATCAAATATGAAAGTAGAACAGCTAAAAATCATAGCATAAGATGATGTAGTAGGATATATTGTTTGATAGTGGATAAAGAGTTTCTTTCAAAAAATGGCAAATACATATTTTAAAACCATAAAGCCATAAATGTAAGCAAAATATTTTCTGAAAAATTGAGGACAAAACAAAACAGACATCAGACAGTGATTGACACATGAGGAAATCTTTTTTATTCAGAGGGATGAAAAACATATAATGTATCTTACCAGTGAACAGACATCTAGCCACCAACCACAGATGAGAGGGAAAACCCCTATTTCTAGGACGACCAGAAGGAAGACCTTCAATACGACATAGCACAGACCAAAGAGACGACCAGCTTGGAAGAATTTTAACAATCTGCTGCAACTCTGTGTTAAATTCAAGTCAAAGATCATCATAAGGTGTTTTGAATCTAACCATAAACAAACATGTTGTAGTTGTTTTTGTTTATTTCTTATAGCTGATTATAAACAGAAAGGATTCCAAACATTTACATGTATCTATACAAATTTAAAAAAAACAGAATAGCTCATTTCTATATTTCTGAAAGTACACAGCACCTCCGAGTACAGTGATACGATAGCTATCAATTGCATTGATATTATATGTTTGACCTATCTCTTTCGGGATTTTTACAATTTAGCAAAGTGCTTATATTGTTTATAATACAGCATAACTGAATTGGGATTCTTCATAAAAAGGTACAGGATATGAAATACAAATTGTGTTAAGCTATCATAAAACTGCACATGTTTTTGCAGGTGAAGCTAATTCCATGTTAACCTTTTCAAGCATCATGGTGAGCTCCTTCTTGCATCAGGTTTTTACCGTTAATATTCACATCTATTGAAAGATGGCATGTATTCCCATAAAAGAAATATCTACACACATAAGCAGGGCTTCACAATAACTTTTCAAAACTTTTCATAGGGTATCTGTATTGACATGTCATGGGTCTGTATGCATAAGTTTTGAGGATCCAGACTTAGATTTTGGTCGCCCACAAGTCAAGGGTGCATTTTAGCGTTGTGCCCTAACATGAGGTTATTTGCAAGTGATTTACACAGTGTCTTTATTAGCCCCATGAAACACTCCCTCTAAGCTAAACTCCAATAGCTTACAAACAGCTTCTGTTTATAAAGGATACATGAAAGAGGACAAGCAAAGCAGCTAAACAGATATATCCCAGCATGGTTGTGATGAGGCCTTCAAAGTGAGTCTTCTTGATGATATCTTGCCATCCTAGTACCAGCGTACTTAGTCCTCCAATGTGATATGGACAAAATGCTGTTCAATAAAAACAAAACAAGTTAGTAAATAAATAATGGAAAAGTCCCACTTGCTAAACATGAAATCTTCCAAATATGAAAAAAATCATTCCTGATTGGCAAACAGTTCAGATGAAAAATTTCATTAAACCAGAACTATCTAGCCTTTTTAATGTAAAAAGGAGGAATAGATTTCTACATAAAACATGTAGCAGGAATGATTACAATTTTACAACATGAAAATTGAAGTCAATCAAGATACATCATCCTGATAAACAACAAAGATTATTCTAATGAAAAGAAAAAGTCATAACTAGTACTAATTGAAAGTAAAACGCTTACTTGAAAATGAAATTGGAGACTGTATAAAAAATGAACTGAAAATCATAAAAAGACTGAAAAAGAGAGGGGGAATAAGAAATACCTACTTGATAATGACTTACCAAACAGAAAGATGAATAGAGCATTGAGTACTGTGACCCAGTAGACATGTTCTAAGAAAACTAGAGAGCCATCTAGTCCAAGGAGTTCTTCCCAGGTTAATGCTTCAGCTGCTCGATCCCACTCAAGAGCATTCCAGTTGATATCGTCTAAAAGATAATCACAGCAAATAAAGCATTATCTCATGCTTGTATTCATCTCACAGGAACATAGTTACTGCCCATGTCTGCAGAGTACATTCTGTTTAGAAGGCTTTTAAAACAAGATCCATTCGACAATGAAAAAGTTGCCTCTCTTTGCTGATTGATGCCAATGGCATAAGGCTGACTGACATCATAGTCAGCAAGAAGAAGAGCACATTCAAATGATACATAATGTCAGGTTCTGACAAGCCACATTAATTGATGGATGGATTTTTTTCTTCTCAATTTTATCATAATCTAAGTATAACAGTATGCTTTGAGCCTAACAATCTCAAGCTCTGTCATTTTCACTTAAACAGTGAGCTTCTGATAACCACTGGAAAAGTACCCAGTTCACATAATCATGGTCCTGTCTTCTCTAAGACTCCAAACTGTTTTTACTCATCCAAATCGAACTCAGTGTGGCAAAAATTGAAAAGTTATTTGATGTGCAAAACATGAATATTTCCTACCATGGCCGGCATTATCTTCTGCTTGGTTATTAGCAGGTTGTTCAGGTTGATCTGGTGCTGCCTGCCCTCCTGCAGCTGCTCCTCCTACTCCTCCTCCTCCTCCCCCACCTCCTCCATCAATCACTCCATCATGCTCTCCTTCATCAGCTCTTTGTCCTTCATCTGCTATCCTAACATTCTGTCTGGCTTGGTTGTTTACTGCTCCTTCTTGCCTCTGTCTAACACCTCCATTGTTCTGAAAGTCAATATAACAAGACGATGTAAACCACTTTTGAGATAACTTGACCTAATGACTCAGAAAAGCTACAATATATTGAGCTGTTTAAAACTTTAAAACAATTGTAGCTAAATTAAATTTGGGTAAGACCCATGCAAACTGATAATGAATGAAATTGAAATCACCCCAAACTGGTAATAATATTATCAACCTCATATGATATTAATAGTCCTTACTCTGTTGAATTGTCCAATATGCCCTAGCTAGCTAGAAATAAATGTACAACATGGTATCAATTGTAATCATTGTTAAAACCTGATACTTAAGTTAGCAACTGCATTTATCTAAGGACCCCAAAAACCTGAAAAAGTAGAAGTAGTAGGAGCAGTAAACAGTAATAAACTTGTTTGCTCATTACAAATTTCCCACAAGCACCAATACAAAATGCTGACTCTCTCTCTCCCTCTCTCTCTTTCTCACTTTCCACAACCTCATTAAAAAACATAAGATGGTATAAGAATCTGAATGAAATTGGTCAACAGTTGTACTCAAAGTGCCTTTCAATCCATCTCTCACCTGTTGATTCTGTGCAGGTTGAGCAGGGTTATTGTTCGCAAACCCTCTCAAGGCCCTCTCCAGAACCCCTTCAGCCACACCCCCTTGGCCTGCTGCACCTCCTGCATGCTCCCCTGCAGGGTCCTCCAGCCACTCTGGCCCACCTCCATGGGCCACCTGCTCTCTGAGGAGCACCAGACTGATCAGGGCACATAGTGTACAACCAACCACAAAACAACCCTGCAGGATGTCTGTAGCCATCTTCTCCCTGTATCAAACAAAGGCATCACAAAAAAGGCATACTGTGAAATATGATCCAATTTTCACACACATTATTTTCAGTGCACAAGTGAAAACACATAAAAGTAGGCCATGATAACTAGCATGCATTGATTCATTTATGGGGTACCTAATGCATGAATGCTGCCCTCCTGGAAGTATTTTCTTTAACTATGACGTGACTATGAAGATCAATTAACAGAAGATAAGGCTAATATAAGACCTACTAAACTAGTAACTTCCATAACCTGTTCCTCGCCAAGGGCGGAAGATACTTACATACAAGCAGTACAGTTCTTTATCATAAATAGAGATGCACTTCGTTCAATGATTTTTTTTACATGTATTTAATACATGTAACTGGACAGCACATATGTTGTATTTCTTGATGTACTGGATTGTATACTTACAGAGAGAAGATATCAAATGGCAAGGATAATACCGGAGCAAGGGAAGTATTGAAGAGACAGCCATATATTCGACCTGAGGACAAATTACATAAAGAATGATCATGAAATAATTAATGGCTACAAAAGCTGAGAAGATAAGATTGTCATTGGATAATGGGATATATTGCGATGGATGAAATATGCATTATTCAGCTGAATAACTTCATAAATTTTCCAGACAAAAAAAATGTCAAATAATTAGAAGTTTAATTTCTTTCTTGAAAAAATGAACTATTTAGATACTTAGCGAAATGTAGTGGCAAAGACGCGTCCAGAACGCAAAGTGCATAATTGTTGAAAATCACAATTTTATTACAAAAATGTAGAACCACATTGTTATGATATGGAGCTGGTAAATGCATATAACACGTCGATGATGCTTAATGTGAGCTAAACTTTCATTCACATATGTCAAAAAAGAACTTATAATTAACAAGCATTACTAACTATCAGCATTTTGTGTTCCAGATGCCTCTACATTTCGTTAAGCTACCTTGAAGGCTTAAAAGAAGGAATGACATACTTGCTGTAACAGGAACAATCCCAAGCCAAGCAAAGATGACCATGGTGTAATGGATCCAACAGAGAACAGCCGTCCCAAAGTTCCTCACCAGACCCCATATAATGTCACGCAGGGGCAAGCGAGGCGGCATGTCTGGAGAGTAGACTACAAAGAGAACAGAGGTAAACGTAACTATAAAGTGCTTTAATACATATAGATGAATGCCAATCAAATTGAATCAAATATACAATTAAAAATGTACACCAGCATTCATATTCACAATGTACTGATCATAAATCATGGCTAAACAAATAAATACTTTAGGTAACACATGGGTTAATGATATACCCATTACAAATTGTGTTGATGTTTACCCACTACAAATGTGTTAATGTATACCAACTACAAATGTTGAATCAAATACAGCAAATTTTAGGATTGCAATTTTTAAATGTACTAGTAATCTTTTGAAAATACATGTTGAAAAAAATGATGCAAAGGGTAATGGGAAGCAGGGCCGGGTAATGCAGGTAGCAAGAATATTAAGGAATCGATTTAAAGTCACTCATCTAGTTATAAAATATATTTGATTTTGATAGGATCATTTGTTTGGTGGTACAAATGAATTTATAATTCTTAATAAAAAAAGAGCATTGATTTTTTTTTTCCTGTACTAAATAATGATAAATTCACATATTAATTTTATTTTTTATTTTCTTATTTAATTATTCAATTTATTATTTTTTGTTAACTTTTAAACATGGTCTAATAAAAATGTAGGATGATAATTATTGTTCTCCTGATTTGACTTAATGTTATACGTCTAGGTCACATCTATGTCCTCTTACAATTAGATCTGATTTTTTTTAATCACAGGTAAAATAAACAATCAATAAAGCTTAAGTGAAATATAAATAGAATTTGATAAAAAAGTTCATACTGAACATGGACTTACTTGGGGCAAAGGTAAACTTGTGCATACATAGCTCACAGTATTCCTTCTTGCTGTGTTTCAGCCACTGCACAAGACTAAAAGGAGAAGATAAGAGGGCAAGACACAGAGAGAGAGAGAGAGAGCGAGCGAGAGAGAGGAAGAGAAAGGGGGAGGAGGGGCAAAACAATGAATTTCTGAAGCAGGGTCAGTAGTAGATCTATCAAAACAAGATTTCACTTGAAGATAGCAACCTTTGAGGACTATTTTACAACAACGTTAATAAAGGTAATGCAAATTTTTGGGAAATTTTGAAAATTGGATGGATAGTAATTCTTTAAAATTTTGATATATTTGGATGCCCCTGTGGATGTTTTATAAGCACTAGAAAATTTAGCCCCTAAAACACTTCTGCTTTCGAGAAAATCTAAAAATTTACCAATGCTCCCTGTAAATTTCAAATATTTCAATTAGCGCCTAAGGCCATTCCATGGTAGCTGCGACCATGAAAATCTCAGAACATGCAGTTCTCATATATAATTTTCAAACGGGAATAGCAAATTGGTTGATTGTAGTCAAGAAACATTGTTTTAAATCTACAGTAATATCAATCTTGAGAGGGAGATATACAACATAAAGAGTTTATTATTAACAATTTCATCACTTTAGACTCGATTTCGACCACGACAACAATCATTGAATGTTGTAAAATTGCATATATTATATGCTTCCAATATGTTCATTTGAACCAAATTCATGACCCCATACCAAAACTTTGTGTTACCTTTAAAGTCAATTTTAAAATTCATTATTACAGTAGACGGTAAAGAAACGTGGGACTCTTGCAACTGTGTGTACAGAGAATATTGTACTGTGTACACACCTTGATCATAGAAGGACATGTGTGCATATAAATGTAGCTATTATTATTACTGTTAACTTATTATTTTAAATATATTGATAGTAAATTGACTTAATGCCTGTATGTGAATCATGTAACATACATAAATTTGCAAAGATCATACATGCCTGAATCTCAGATAAGATCTATTTTTATGACGACATTGTCTTCAGCAAAACCTATTTCTCTATTAATCTTATTTTATATTAATTTTACATAGCAGCCAGAAAGCTAGCCAGGGCTCTGTATTCAATCTGTGTAATCTGCATGTACCTTCATTATTATATCTCCAGTCTCCACATCATAAACTCATGCCTAAATATACTCACCAATCTTGATGTATGTAGCGAATACTACCAGTGCAGATACACGGATGGAATAGAGGCCGCTCATGGCCACCCTCGGATCTGCATACTCTACAAACATCTCCTAAAAACAAACAAATTAAAACTCTTTTGAAAATGGGGGCAGAAGGAAGCACTTGTGATTTGGAATCTGCATATATCTTGGCATATCTTTCTTGATGTTCTATATAAATTGTCATGCCTCATCAAAAAGTAAAATCAGTTAAATTACTCATTTTTTATTTCCATTTGAAATTTAGAATGAAATTGAGGCATATTGAGAGCAACCAAACAAATATATTCTTGAGTGCTAACATCATTTTAGTAATAACAATTAATGTATGTATTCGATGCTCTGTATCAACGTACTATTTTTCACAATACAATCATACCATGTATCATTCCTCTAAAATACTTTTAATGTTGGTTCATCATATTTGTTTACATAGTGCATGTGTCAACAATATACACATACATGATTTTTAAAAATGCATTCTCCTATCTTGTCAATATAAAAACAAATTTAACAAATCTGTGGTATGTAGAGTTTCTTTCAGGCTTTGAGTGCAGTGATGTTGAAAAAAGAAAAAATTTCTTCTAGTAATTTGCCTTCAAAATAACTTCTTAGTTTCTTGGCTGTTTCCATGTTACAGTACCTGTTACATGTACGTTAAGAATTTGTACTGCACATGCTCAGAGATAGCAAAAACCCTGCATAGGAAGCAATTCCGGTGACATGGAAAACATTCCAAACTTTCAAAAGCATAAAGTCGCACATAAAATTCAATTCTTTCCTAATAGTCAGTGAGGAAAAAAAACTATTTTGGTAATGGGTAATGTTTCCACTGACTGTGGAGGAAGAATTACATTTCAATTTACATCACCAATCAGATGAACCTCTTCAGTGATGCAGAGAGTAAATCACCAAAGACGGAGAGAACACATTGTTGCCAGCATTGAAAGGAACATTAATCCAAACGCAATCTTCATGTTTGAAACACTAAATATGCTTCTTAATCATCGCGTGATTCAACCAACATGTCTGTTTGTTTGTAGTAGTTGTACAGTATATCACAAACACTATAAAATATGTGGTTCATGGCATGGCATGGCATTCATTGTAAAATGGCTGGCTTTGTGAAAGAAGTATGGGGTCAGAAAGCTACATGTAGGAAATTTGTTTTCAAAATATTAACAAATCTATAACCTGGTAAAATAAATCACCTGACACACTTATGTAGCAGCAAACCTTTCTAATATGAACAAATTTACACTACAACAAATATATCAAATAAAGCAAGGATTCTCCTAAATCTATATTTGTTATTAGAACATTCAAAAAAAATTTCCTTAGTGTTAGTCAATTTTTTTACTCCATATGTCCCAAATATCCTTATCAAATTATAATTTACCGTAATTAGTTTGGTAGTCGATGACATTTTTTTCATTTTTTCTCTAAATTCAGTCAGTGAACTGTGTGTGTGCCCCTAAGTAGTATAGTACACTAAACTAATCGCTATTATCGTAAAGTAAAAATAAAATTGGCAATGCGAAAACAGCTATTTACTTGTACACCGCGTGTATCATTTATTAGTGTTTCCGGCAGAACCAACATGGCAAACTCTCATAGGAGGTCAGTGTTTTTGTAAAGCTCACTATCATCAGGAACATGTACCGGTATGTGGAAAATAAGCAAATCGCTATCACTCTGGTATCAAATTTTCACATTTTGGGTTAAATTCTTGACCGATTTTAAAGTGCTTTGAATAAGAAAAAAAAGAGTCCACTAGCGAACTCCAAGGCCTATGTGCAAGGTTTGTCGGATACGGGAAGGGGTGATTACGAATGCATTTTAGGTTTTTGTTTACATCACTCTTCACGCTGGTGTATGGGTGCCAATTAAGGCTAGGTGATATCAATATCATATTTCATATTATCACCTAGGCCTTAAAGATACTATGTCCCTTTTGCAGCCAACATCAAATTCTGTAGAACTTTGCAGGAATTATGAATATGTTATGTATGTCCTATCTGTGAAATTTAAACGTTAGCAGTGTCCTTGTATTCAAATTATGCAAGGAAACCCGTTTACTTTCTAGACTTCACTGTCAGACACTATCGAGTGACTGACTTACATTCTTTTTCTTAGGTAATAACATACATAAAAATGAGCTGTAACACTCAACAGGTACATGAGCATTTGTCTACATCAATAACCCACTACCGTACTTGTAATGGCCACTGATTGAATCTTTGTGCAGCACAAAACGTACGACCAGGGTCTGAAAATCAGACTATTACTTAGGTGATTGCAATCACGTATGTCGATTTGACAACTCAACTAATGGTCGTTATTTTCCCACAAAAAGCCATTTTCAAACCCTTTCGTTTTGGGGGAAGTTCTAAATAAGTATTGTCTTTCAAATGCCATTGGAATTTAACATTTTCATTTTTTTCACCTGCAAATGGGACATAGTACCTTTAAAGGGAAAAACTGGCACGCAAATGACTCTGAGATGATGTATTTACAACAGCGCCACCTCAGGGCCACTTACGACCAGAGACTGTCTAATCATGGGACCCTTAGTCGCTTCAAGTCCCCCAGTTCCTTCCCTCTCTATCCATTTTGTCTTCCACAATGCACTCAGCGCGCACACGCAGACAGCGGCGGACAAACTTGTGTGCATAATGGTCACTGCATAAAACCCATATACCTGTTCACGAAAAGCGCACCGTGAATGGATTGTCTAAAGACCCTCTCGGTGCGATCGACCATAGTCTGAATACAAATACCATGCATACATTTCAACAGACGCATTGACAAATAAGTTCATATGAATTAGGCTATAATAATAACAATGGAGAATTCAAGGAAATCAACTTATGCATTTTATTACTTGATATTATTTCAGTGGTATTTTAGTAGTAAATATGCCGCAAAGAGTAGTGAATAAAGCTGTAATCATTTTACTGGATATATTTTTTAAGACTAAGTGTCTGCAATGAACAGAATGGTGCATGCTGGGAAGAAAACTAGGGACAGAATTGGTAGTTCAGGACTGAGATGAAGCTATTTTGAAATCATATACACGGAGCCAGTTCGCTTTCCCTTTAAAGGTCCTATGTCCCATTTGCAGGCAAAAAAATGAATAGGTTAAATTCCAATGGCATTTGAAAGGTAATATTAATTTAGAACTTCCCTCAAAACAGATTGGCTTGAAAATGTCTTTTTGTGTGAAAATAAGTAACGACCATTAGTTGTCGAATCGAATTTAGCGAGCTCTCTCGTTTAATTGAATAGTCTTATTTTCAGACCCTTGTACTGAATGGTCGTACGTTTTGTGCTGCGCAAAGATTCAAATCAGTTTAATTTTGGCCATTCGGGAAGTGGATTATTGATGTGGTCGACATATGCTCATGTACCCTTTACAGCTCATTTTATGTATGTAATTACCACACGCACGCACACGCATCGAGGGTCTGAAAATGCTGTCACGCATGGCAACCATTTTGTCTTTGTATATCGCATGCACGTAGCATGCATGCAGGCCGGCTATCACGTCGCGTCGCGTTGTGCACGCGTGCAATTTCGAAACGTACACAATACGCTATACGCCATACCCTCGCCCGCGCGCTGAGTCACGACATTGTCACGCATAGCTGATCTTTGAACTTGGCATCTCTGTTACCACCCAAAAAAAGAAGTCAGTCAGTCACTCAATAGTGTCTGACAGTGAAGTCTAGAATTATATTTATACTAGAATTTAGAAAGTAAACACTAAAACAAGTTTCCTTGCTGAAGCCTTGCATAAAATGATAAATTGTTAATGTTTAAATTTCACAGAAAGGACATAGATCTACGTGACATAGATCTAGACCCTATTCATAATTCCTGCAAAGTTCTACATAATTTGATGTTGGCTGCAAAAGGGATACACTACCTTTAACTTTAAGTCTAATACCAGACTGTTATTTCTGTCTATCTCAACTCAAGCTCTCGAATAACACACAGGCAGATCGACACACAATGCACTAACACACAGAACTACTATACTAGATAACAAAAACCGAGAAAGACGTCACTCACTCACTCACTCCCAAAGCAAAGCTGCAAAGACAGTTGCACAACAATATTCGAAGTACCAAATTAATATAAAAGGCGTATGAAATTGATCCCAACTCACCTTCACTACTATCCTCCATCTTTTCATGCATTTTTAAAATGAAAATATCTACTATAACAAAGCAAAAACAACAACCATTCAGGACAACGTCCCATCTGTGGCCGCAATCATGTTGTATGGGTATTTTGCAGATACACATATTAGAAATTAGTAGTTTTATTTCATGTAAGGTTCCATAATCATCATGTAGAATGAAATAAAATAATTATGAAAAAAAAAAAAAAATAGTGAATAAAAGATTTTATAGCAAAGTTTTCCGAACAATCTTATCAATCGAAATAAAATTGTAAAATTTGTAGTATATCTTACGATATATTGTCTGAAAAGAGACTGTGTGATATTTTCTTGTGCTAAATTTTGATCGTCTAGGCTTCTGCATAAGTATACTGACTAAACACGCAAGATTCATGTGAAGGTTGCACTCAAAATATTCTCTTCAATATGGTACAGTTAATACACAAATAAGATTTGAAGCCTTCTCTACCCCTTCATTTAATGCTCTTTTTCCCCTTTCTTTTTTTTTTTTTTATGTATAACGACAATTTCTTACCTAGTTTTCAATATATATTCATATAGAATTACCTACTCATGCCCATAAGCATGAGAGACGCATGGATCCCCACTGTTACTTGTGTGGCTTCATCTTTAGGAGCAAAGCGATCAAACCATATATTGCATGGAAGCTAGAAGAGGCACACAACTATATACCAAGAAAAAATGAAAAGAAATATATACATCTTCTAAGACTAGTTTATGTCAATGTATTAAGTGCTATATAAACCCAGAATATCATTATTACTGTATGAAATAGAGCTATAATAGCTTCTAAGTCATATTCAAAGGGAAATCCAACCATGATAGCAAAATGCTCAAAGGGAATTAAAGCAGAAGTCAATGTAGAATCAATTAAGAGACAGCTGAAAAATTGTATTATTATGCACAATTGAATTCTCCACAATCACAGTTGTCACAGTCAAAATACAAATATGCAAATTTGAGGTTCACATACATTTAGTGATCTCAACATTAAAACATTAACTTTTTTGATGGACAGCCACTTTCCTCTGATTTTCCTTCGATTCAACTTCCAAATGTTGGATGGCTATTTTAATATTTTAGAGCAAGCTCCATGAGGGCCTAGCTGGCAGATACCGGCACAATAGAAGACATTGTTATTATTATTTTTCAGTCAAATGACCAATTCATCCATTTTGAATTCACATGCAGGAAGTAATTTCAAATTTAAAAGATCCATGATTTAATTTAATATTTGTCCATTTTTGTTCAAACTTCCATCAAACTGTTCCTGTAATATTTCTGCTTTCACCCAATTCCACTTTTGGGTTGCCCCTTAGAGTTACAAATCACTGGATTATTTTAATGTACTAGCTACATCACTACTACACACATATATATATCTGAGACTATCATGCTCACACACAATCAAACACTTAAAGGTAATGTCTATAGACTGCAAATATTAGCACAATTATGGCACTCAGTTTTGTTTTCTGCACTTTCAATATTTAATGTTCATTGGCATTGTATAAATCACATGATCTAACATAAAATTTGACTCAAACTAAACGTTGTTAAATGTTCAGGCACACAATACAAAGAAGAGTGTTTCTCACACATTTTGCAAATGGTTTGAACTGATAGAAAATATGATAAAGCCATTATACAGAAAAGAAAATATAACAAAATTGGAATAGAAGAAATTACATATTTGACTTCTTAAAGAACTGAATCTTTCATTTGACATGTACTGGAAATAAGCAATGAAAGCTCCAGAAGAGTGCAAATTTTCAGCTGAGAGTACATACACACATAAAGCATGGCAAAAAAGACTAGAAATGAACTTAAATGCATGGTTCCAAAGAAAGAACACATATTCAGTATGACCGATGAAATATCTTGTCAAAGTTCTTGAAAACAAAATTGAAATAATGTTAAATACATTATTAAAAAACACTGAACACTGCATGGTTAAACACGAAAGACTGATTTATCCTTAGCCTACAATGCATAGGATACTGGCACTAATTTGAAAACACAATTTTGTCGCTCTTTGCAATATTTGACTAAGAAAATCTATTTGAAGTATATCAGTTATATCTTTGTACAATATTTACAATTTATCATACAAATTTGTGACTCCCAGTTCTAACAAACAGACGGGCTACTGCAGACAGCAACATATTTCATCTTTTTCTTTTTTTACCTCGTAGTTTGTCACATTTAAATTCAACTGACCTATTGGTCCTAAATATATGCAGATGCAGGAACACTCAAATTACACATACAAATTCTGCAACAGTGCAAATTATTGTTTAACATTTTTAAACCAGGAGTTCTACAAGGAAACTAAACTTAAAACCTTCAAATTGACATAACACTGATAAATTCCAAAGCTTCATTTCCCATAAGGATTGGCAATTTCATCAATTTTTCATTTCAGCTACATGACTTCATGTCAGCCCAATAAGGGAAAGAATGCTTCTCAAGTAGTAGAAAAAGTTGGTTCATTCACGCAGCGCTCAGTGGTCTCTGTCCTTAATATGCAATTGAGGTTACAGCTTTGGTCACATATTGAGCATTCTAGGAGTTATGACTCACTAAAATAAGAGGCACTGTTTAAATAGAAAATGCTTTCTGAGACTTTCATGTATTCTTTGTAAAAATCAGAACATTACTAATGGTGATATGATAATGTGCAACAATAAGAATATCCTTAGTAGCATCAGTACATACAAAGTGAGAACATTTCAAGACATCCTAAACATAACTTCCCACAAATAATCCAGAGCTTTACCTGTTTTACAGGCCATCCACAAACCTAAACATTTCCACAGGACATTGCATTTTAATTTTTAACTTTATCTCATATTTACATAAGAAAAGATGGACATAATTATTTCAGTTCTTTAAAAAAACATCACGACATGTCTTTGTAAAATGTAAATACCCATACTTTTTCATTCTTTACCTCTATGGTTAAAATAATACCTCATTTATGGGTGGGTGACAAACAAACACCCATGTTCAATCAACTATACATCAAATATATCACTAAAATGCAATTCTGCTACTCTCCAACATCATATGTAAGGGGGTGCATATACACAGAAGACATACATGTAAATGTATCAATGCAATCATCTTGTACTGCTGAACACAGCAGGAATTAATTACTCACAACAATACAGGAATTCAGCTGACAGAATTTTAAAATGTCATATAAAATTAATTTTTTGTTTACATTCACTTCTTTATGTCTTGACTTTGGTCTAACAAAAACAGGGTAAACTTAAACCATTTCATGGGATGTATGTTGGTCTTGGCTCTCAATCCTCTAGTTCCAAACTGTAAAAACATGCACTTCCTCTGAAATCTTTCTACTTTAAACATTATATGATCTATGACATATGATCCAAAATAAAAATAAGTAAATCCTCACATATACTTTTTGCGACCTCAGTACTAAAGAGAGCATTTTCCATTAGATGTATAATATTACAGGTTTGACAAATTACCAAAGTGTATAATTCTAGGAATTAATTTCTTGATAGTCACCAAAGCCTACACATGATAAACAGTGTGCATAAACTGCATACAAAAAAAAATTTAAAAATCTTGAAATGCAATTCCATTACAATAGCTTTTAAGGTAAAATATGCATATGAAAATCATATCATTAAACGCTATGTCTACAATTTATAATTTTGAAGAAATTTGGCATTAACAATGAGTTTCATTCTTGTTAACTCAAACTGGATATCATGTTCAACATCAGACATCAATTTCCTATGAAATGTCATACATACAGAGAATGAGAGGCAAATCATTTGACACTATATCTAATATAGCCTGCATACTGCTCTAGGAACATACTTGGGACTTGGTCAAGTTCCTAAAAGGCCCAATGGCCTATTGTACATGAAGCTCGTTGAAAATAATGGATTCGGCTCATGACACCACCATCTCGCAACAACAAAAAATCTCCAATACAAACAAATCCCTCTTCAGCCATGGCTGTACTACAACAGTCTATCTCACTTCTAGTTTTCACTTGAAATTAAATTTGAGTTTGACCAGGTAACGCATACGGATCTGGTTGGTGCTGTAGACGACGTATTCATTGTAGTTGAGAGTATAGCCATTGGGGTTGACTACTTTGGTGTTCATGCCTTTGCCAAGAGGCACTATTGTACCGTCATCCCTGCAAACATAAACAGACACACGGAGAGAGGGAAAGAGAGGGAGAGGTAGAGAGAGAGAGGGAGAGGTAGAGAGAGAGAGAGAGAGAGAGGGAGAAGGAGGAAGTGAGGGAGGGGGAGAGGGAGAGAGAGAGAGAGAGAGAGAGAGAGAGAGAGAAATAACCTGTCAATTGCTATGAATAACTAACATTTTATCTTTTTGTTTTGCAATTGTTCTACCTACTTTATCTAGTTGTAAGGCCTTTTTATGAGCTACAAAAGAAGAAGAAAAAAAAAAAACGAGTAGAAAACAAACAAACATAAAGCTCCTGTTGCTAATCTCATCACCACAGCACTGCATTTGTATTGTTAAATAAATGTCTAAGATGTGAAATAGAAAAGAGAACAGTTAATAATTTGAAAAGTTCTCAGCTTTGCAACAAGACAACCCATTACACACCAATTGGCACAGATATTCAAATTTGAATAACAAAAGCCATACAAACAAAAGCAATAACAGTATGAACATTGGTTAAAAGAATGCAAAGTCCACTTTCTACACATGAACAGAAAACCAACAGTTCTGGGCTAATTGGTGATCCAAACATTTTTTCTTCACTTTATTTCATCGCAGACATAGGGCTAGGGTACCGTTGTGATTGGGTTTCAGTTTAGGGATAGGTTTAAGTACAGTGTTGGGTCTAAGGTTGAAGTTAGGATCTCTGATAACATAGGAATTGTCCTTACAGCACTTGCAACTGAAGTTTACTCGACTGAAAAACCATATCAGATTCCAAAAACTTCTTGAAATACTTGTAGCTGTTACACTAACAGTCAAATTGATTCTCAGAACTAATTGATAGACTTACATTGTGAAATTCTTCTTCGGGTCTGGTGCTATACTTCCTAATCCCTTCACACTTTGCTTTCCAGCTGGTAAAGCATCTGCATTATAGTCTGCTGCCAACAGCTGATTCTCATTACCAAGGGCAACCTGATCAGTAGAGAGTAGAGAGGACAGCACAAGTGTTCAATTACATAACCAATATTTCACCAAGGTAGATGTCATAATCCATGTAGTGATATAGCACCTAGTCTTTGTGATTATTTTAAGAACATTTTGCCTTCGTTTTTGAAGATTTCAAAATAATTTCTTACGACTTAAGTGGATTTTGTCAAAAGTTATTTCCTGTTTCTTTATACAACCTTACATTGGTCTTTTCCTCATTAATAACACAAAAGACTATCAAGTGAGAAAGTTTTTAGAAAATTATAAATTTACATAAAGTTCAAATGATACAGTTCATGAGAATAAGAATGATAAATTCTCATTGTATCACACAGAGTAAAATACTGCAACTACATTCAAATCATCAAAATAATCATACTAGTACAGTAAAATTTCAGAGTCCATAAAATTGAAAAGAATCTTTACATCTGCAAACATTATAATTACACCCCATGACTTCTAAGTCATTTTATTTCCAATGCTCCTTTTTTATTCTTCAAACAAAATGCTTAAATTTGTAATCGCTCTTTCTCACCTCACAGAGTGTAAGCATGCCAGTAGGATTGGTCCTTGTAGCAAAGCAATAGTTAGCAGACTTGGAAGACATATCAGCAAAGTACACTCCTTTACCAAACTGAAAAAAAAAATTCAAAAATCAAGTAACGTAAGGAGAAATTGAACTAGCAGAATAAGATGAAATTTCTAACATGGATTCTTAGGCATAAGAGAAAGCACAAGGCATTACAAAACTTAAGTATGCAAATATTGAAGGTATCTGAAGGACGAATTAAAAGAAAATTATCTAGGTGACATTATATTAAAAATGTAAATATAATGTACTTTGGGAAATAATAGAATACATCAGATTGAACAGGACAATATGTTGAAGACAATGCAAATAAGATTTTCCTTGTATATCAAGTCATCATCAGCGTCCATCTGCCATATGCCATATTTTCATTTCTCCTTGTTAAACTTTCTAATTGACACATGTACTACAGGAACTTTACATAAAGACCACCTGCTTTAAGCTACCTTTGAATACAGGTTTAATTGTTGAATAAGAAGTGACCTACCATGTATCCTGTTACAGGAGCTTCAGGCGGAGCAATGCGTAGTCCCTGGCCCAAGATACCAGCCCAGTTTGTCATACGAGAACCGTGCCATAATAACATCCTAGTAATCAAAGAAAATATCCTGTCAAATATCTTTGTTATGAAGAAAATCAAAAGAAAGGTAATCCTAGACACTAATCTCAACATCACTTGTCAAACATCTTTATATTAGAAATGAATTAAAAGGCACCTTATTCCAGTAGCTTAACAGGTGGATGAGGTGTGATTGCTTACTGGTACAGCTGTAATCCTGTGACAGGAGGTCCCTGTTTTGAGACCAAATCAATGCGCTATTGCTCTTTGGTAAGGCACTAAGCCTCATTTCCAGGTCCCTTGGACAGGACTTAAAGTTGTCGGTCCCACAACTTTCTTAGCAGTCAGCAATGAGAAATAAACCTACCTGTTTCCAACATCCTTGAAGCGAGGTTTCTCCCCTTCTTTGTCCAGATCAAAGACCTCGTCTACAGTCATGGTGTACTGATTGTGAGTCTTTGCATGGGTGTTCAAGACGTAGCTTTGGATTAACTGCATGGAAACATCAGTAAGACAAAATCAGTTACCATTTCGGGTCTGTACATGATTGTTCAGCAATCATCATCAATAATCAGTTAATGTAGTAGGTCTTCTTATGGGTGGTTCCTGAACGAAGCCTAGTGGAATGATACACTTCAGGAGACACTATTGGTTAAGGTAAAAAAATGGTTGTTGCTTCCATATCCCCCCCCCCCCAAATAATATCTTTAAAACTTTAGAAAAAGAGGAACAGAGATGTATACAGACCTTGAATATTTGTGATGTGTTATCAATTGGTTTCATTTGACATTTCAGCGCATGATATTGTTGATCTATTGGATGCTCGTCTTCATTCCTCTCAGACTTGAGAACTGTCAAGGCAACCTGGATGTCACTCAATGCTTCAAGGAGAGCAAGCTTGGCTTTAAACTCATTCTTGGTTCGGATCACTGGTGGTCGCTGCATACTGGACAATAATACAAAGAGAGCAATGATAGTCATGGCTTCTTCACTTGTGCTAACTGAAACATTGGTTGTACGACAAATGATCCTATGACAATTGCTCCACGGTCAATTTCCTACACTAACTGAATTCCAAATTTTAGCACTGGACCCAACACTACACCTAAGCCTAACCTAAAACCCAAATTGCAACCCTAACCCTATTTCTCTGACAAAAGAAGGCCCCAAACAATTGTCACCAGAGTAAATGGCAGATCACTGAAACAGCAAATGAACAAGTATTAGATTAGCTTTGATTTCCATGAGTAAACACTCAAGAAACATTTGTTTACATGTGCTAAGCTTAAAGGTATAGACCAGTTTTGGAAACACCCCCTCTTAAAAATTGAAATGGAAGCTCTTATTACCAATCATGTGCAAGAATATGTTTTGACTAATTACTTGATGATACAAATTTTGCCGGGAAACCGCCTTCTAATTGATATATTTGGTAAATTATCATATCGATCCGGCCTGGATAAATATTGCGAAGCCATTTCAACATTGAACATTTGGGCATATATTTCTGCTTTTTTGCGAATTTAGGTTGAAGTATTGCCATCTAAACCTCTGAAGGCAATATTTAAACAATATTGAATGGATATTTTGCACCCAAAACCCTTGAACTGTAATTTTACCACTACCAGTCTATATCTTTAACATGTGCATCTTGATGCATTTGATAAGCAAACACAAGATATTCAATTTGTGTGCCTCATAATGTGAAATAACTAGAGCAAGTCATCCAAGTGAGAGTTGCACCCAGGACAAGTCAAGACAGATACAAAATCTTTACTATTAATAAATGTTTGAAATACAAATTTTGGCGCTAACGGGCAATCATATCCATACTTTGACCCGTAACTCTGGCGTGGAGATACACTACTAAAACAGACCTAAAATCAAGTTAAAATAGTCATGTTTTCTTCAAATAATGGCCATGATTTAAAAGTCGTTATGTTTCTTACCTGGATCGTGTCAATTTTCTTATCTTTTGGGGAGTATTTTTCCTAAATATGAAGACTTATAATATACACTTTCTCACGGGATTCACGGCAAACTGCTGCACAATACAATTGCATACCGTACCAACGATGGGGTGCGCGCGCAACCCACCGTCGGTGCGTGTATTGTGCAGCAGTTTGCCGTGAATCCTGTGAGAAAGTGTATATTATAAGTCTTCATATTTAGGAAAAATACTCCCCAAAAGATAAGAAAATTGACACGATCCAGGTAAGAAACATAACGACTTTTAAATCATGGCCATTATTTGAAGAAAACATGAATATTTACTTGATTTTAGGTCTGTTTTAGTAGGGTCTCCACGCCGGAGTTACGGGTCAAAGTATGGATTTGATTGCGCATTAGCGCCCAAATTTTAAAAGATACTTCATTACTGTCAATATCATAAATTGCATTTTCTTTGGCAAACTTGGAAGAGGCAGGCCTGCACAGAGTTGCAGATTCATTCAATCAAAGACAAACACATTAACAGATATTTACACTCCAAATCTGTCTTAACAGGAAAGTCTGCCTGGCAATGAATGTGATCAAGATTTATCCAAACTTATCAGGAATGCATTTGCATCATACTCACCCAAAATTATGTGGGATCCTAGTGTAGAAGGCATCACACGCCTTGATGAGTTTGTCACCGATGATAGAGCCCTCTATACATTTTTCTATCTCTTTGAGAGCCAGGTAGCCAGCCTTGATCTGGTCGACGGTCAGCTTGCCCAAGGGAGCCTTCTGGGTGTCGTATTTCATCTCAATCACCATATCCTCCATAGCCTTCACATTGCAGATCAAACTCACAAGGTTCTGAGAAAATAATTCATGAATTCAGCTCAGTGACTTACACACATAGAAAATTTTAGATCAAAAGTTCACTGGTTTGCACATGGCATTATGTATCTCTTCCTTCATTACTTGGACCTTTATAGACCATGTGGTAGATTAGCTTTGTGCCAAACAAGTTTATACAATACTACTACTACATTGCTCTTGTTGACACTCCTATTTTTCCTTCTTTCTCCTTAATGAGCTACTGTCCCCTATCACCTCTACACATTTTTTTTTGTCAGTTGTGGATCTAGTCATTTTTTTTCTTCTTATAACAATTATTTTGCACTTGACGTAATCTGTTTTCTTGATTACACCAGTTCCTCCAGCTTCTAGAGTCATTCATTCTAAAATATCTGGTTTAAAAGAAAAAAAAACATGTCTTGAATGATGATCACATACCTGCACCCTAATGTCCAGCTTAGAGGCAACCTTGGGCTTGGACTCCTTGGCATCACCTGATGATTCTATCGCTGTATCCTAAAGAGATAAAATTATTGTATGATTCCTGAATATCATGCATATCCCATTTTCATCACTAAAATATCATGTCGTCATCTTCCTAAACAAAATCTATCAATGTTGAGAGGTAGTGGGCAAGACTGCATCACCCTGCATTACTCATTTTTTTTAAACTCATTCCTACAATTACTACATAAAACATGTTAAAGGGAGAACAATTGCCAATTGCAAAATGCCCCCGAGTCTCCATTAAGTTTAGTGTTAAGTCTAATCTATGCAATCAAAATCATTTACTATGATTATTTTCATAAAGGAGAAATGTGTTAAACACATCAAAATCTTTATTGGCGCTCACCTATTGAGGTCTACATTACCTTTAAAATTTCAAGTTTATTTTTTTTGTTCCAATCAATAAGAATGAGTTCATATCACTTAGAGGAATTACCTTCAATAAAATGTGAGAAGTGAATGTAACCTGATATCTGTTGAACCCCATAAAGATATGCATATTAATTGATAATTTGTTTTCAGTATAAAAAAAATGACAGAAAATGTTACCCGTCCAACTTTCATGATATAAAGACGTATTAAATACTTTCAGATATCATTCCCATATTCTTACCTTGATGTCATAGTCCAACTTCAGCTGATCATATTTCCCAGCCACTTTCACAAAGCTGCCTCGATTCATCCATTCATTTTTTGTCTTGTCCCAAAACTTCTGTTCAAACGTAGATTTGGCTTTCTCAAGATCAGTACCACAGTTGACAAGGGTGTTCTGCCCTTTGTTACCAACTGTGAAAGGATGGTATAGTTCATTCTTGCATTACCTTAACATGACAATAGTTACTTACAACCTTGAGAAACATATTTGAATTCACTTCTTAAAAGAATCTGTACAATGGTTTCAACAAGAGCCTCTCATGTTGGTGTATATCTGCAAACTAGTGTAAAACAGGAAACTTTTCAAGCCTGCATGAAATATTCATACATTTTGCAAATGGTCGAGATTCGCAAAAGTTTCATGTCGAAAAAACAACAATGAAATCACAATTGACACAACAATAAATGTTTGCAATTCACGAAAGTTTCTTACAGTGAAAATGGGCATCCTTAACAATTTGCAAATGTTTCAAGTGTTAATATAATTTTTTTTGTTCAGTTTCACTTTCGTTTTGACACTTTTACTTTTATAGTTTGACTCTGTTAGTTCATGCAGAAAGTAGAGATCAGTATTCATACCTCTTCCCCATCTGAACCAAACATGATACCACTTCCTACTGGTCTCCTCTAGAAGCTGTATTACATAGTATTTGTTGTTGTTGTTCTTCAGATTGGTCTGAAAACATTAACAAAACAAAAAAATCATTAAGGTCTGATAACACAAGTAAACATGCTCCTATGCAAATGCTATCATGTCATTACTTATTCCTGCAAATTGCATGACTCTCATTTCTTTCTTTCTACAATTCGCCATTTGAATGGATCTCAGTTCAGCATACGTCCATTCATAATTGTGCATACTATGCCCAAGGAAATTCTGAGTTGTCACCTTCTTTCAGACATGATTTACAAATTAATGACAATATTCCAACAAATTTCTCTACTGTCAAATATAAATTAAGTTGTTAAATTGATGTAGAACCATCATTTGAATGTACATGTATGGTGTATCATGTGCCACTAAGGCAGGAGTGGCCAACCCTTTAGAGCTCGCGGGCCACAGCTAACGATTGGCATAACTTGGCGGGCCATAGGTAGTCTTCTCCCCCCCCCCCAAAAAAAAAAAACACACTCATGCAATATGTGTACACACCTGCAATTTCGCAAACATATTTCTCGATTCACAACATTTGTATATTTACAAACGTTACTGCGTATGAAATTACAAACTGAAATTAACACGGCGAGTGATGTTAATGTCGTTACCTGATGTAATGTAATGAGAGGGAATTTGAGGAGTTTTGTATCAACCACATAAACGAGTCAATATGTTGTGAATGATGAAAACAACTTATGGAAATAGAGGTAGCTGTGTTTAAATGTTTTACCCTGCTATGCGGGCCGCATTTCATTGATGAGCTATTTTTATAATTATTTTTTCAATGCTCCGCGGGCCGCACCAGAAGAGCTCGCGGGCCCGATGGTTGGCCACCCATGCACTAAGGTATGAGGTATTCTATTCAACTTTGATATATATTTGCTGTCTCTAGATCATTTAATGTAATACATTCTGCACTTTAAGCCAAGTCCAATGGTTACCTGATTAAGCATAGCATCATACATTGCAGAGGTGCCATCCATATAGACCTGTGTTTTACCCATCATCTGAACACACTCAGGGTCTACTGGAGCTCTATTACCAGTGATCCGAACAGTCTTCACACCTAAAACAAATGAGAAATATTTCCATACTTTAGGTACAAAGATAAGCAATCTGCTTGACAAAGTTCTCATGTGAAATAAAACAATAGCAAAACATTAAGTAGAATACTAGTAATGTAATTGCAGTGTGCAAGAAATTATTTAATAATTTAAGGGGAAAGATTGGTTATATCATGGACCTACTACGAATGGACTTTCGACGGCGAGAGTAGTAAAACTAATGATAGCTACCACCTGTTCTTATGTCTTACTTTCCTCTATGTTTTAAGTCTGACCGCAACGCCGCGGGCATGTTTTGATAAGCTCCGATAAGGGGCCTTTGGTCCTATGAGTTCCACCGGATTTTGCCGCCCTCTATCAGCTGAGTCGCCGCATTGATCAATGCTTCCCACGATTTGCACTTCTCATTTCATGAATGAATCGTGACAGGAGAGCCTTTTGCCCATGCGCAGTTAAATACTACGTCAGTTGTGCCCCGGATGTAAATATGAAGTTTACGTCCTCTTCATGTACGCCAATCTGTAATAAAAAGCTATTGAAATCGGTGATTTCTTCGATTTTTTACGAATTTTTGTTTGTGTGCAGCATACTCATCATATAAGCAAGGGAAATCACCACAAGAGCTTCCAAATTACAGTTTTAAAAGTGTTTTTTTCTCCTGTTTCCGTTGATTTTTCTGTGAAACTAACGACATTGTGATGATCACAAATCATTCGTTTGTCGAATACAATCGTTCGTTAGTTGTTGCGATTGCGTGCGTTTTTTTTATAGGCACTGAAAGAATTAGGTTTGTTTTTCAAGAGTGCTCGGAAATTCTGTGGTAATGTGTGATTTCTTCGCATAAAAAAAAATGCACCCGCCGATGTCTATCAATGGGACTACATCTGCTAGTTTGATGTAGTCCCATTGATAGACATCGGCGGGTGCATTTTTTAAAAATTTATTTATAGTTAGAGAGTGAGACTGCTTTTATCTTCCCTCAGATTTTATCTTATTTTATCTTGATGTACTATATGTGTACGGGGTTATTTGAGAATCTAGGAATTGGGATAAATGACTGCGTCCGTAAATTTGGGAATTGACAAACATTGCAAAATATTCAACATAAAATTAGGGGCTTGCCTTCCGTAATTTCCGTCGTCTGTGTCGATATTGTCTGCCCATGCCAATCATACAATTCTTTCATGTTTATGTCATCTAATGATAATCCTGCTCTTCTAATTAATTTATAAACAACACATGACTCATGAGTACGAAAAATAAATTTCATGGAATAATACACACAGCGAAATAAATAATAATTGTTAGTAAATACAGCGCTGAAAACAATGACAATATGGAAATATCAGTCGCTAGAAAAAAAAACATGTTCGCTATGTCCGCATTGCGGAGATCGCTCATACAATTTAAGACTAGGTTCTTAACGATTTGAAGGAGCAGCGAACAAACCAAGATCGCGCGCCTGCTGTCGCGATTATGCAAGATTGCGCAAGTGATCGCATCCAGCTGTCAGATTGTGGTGGGACCATACGCTGGGTTTTTGCATCGGCGCGAAATTTAAACCTAGCGGTGGAACTCATAGGATCAAAGGGACAGCTTCGTCGAAAGTCCATTTGTAGTAGGTCCATGGTCATATTAATTGATACATAAGAATATTTTTGTATGGTGTAGATATTGTGGAATAATACATGATAACAAATCAATCCAAACTTGCTGAAAATCATATAGAGTTAAAAGCATTGCACATACCATATAGACCTATAGGTATCAGGATGGTAAAGGTTATTTCAACCCATTTTATATGTCTAACTTCCACACAGTCACAATTTCACAAAGCTTAGCCATACTTTTGCTCTTCCATGGTACCCTAAATAAAAATTTAATGTAACTTTTATTTTCATCATGTGTGCAAGTCATTGCCATCTTTCAATTTCTATGTGTAGTCCTTCAACTCAGTTGGGCATGGGTACAAACCTTCGTTCCATCTTCCTGATTTTGTCTTTGGTTTTGCTCGGGATGTACTCGGCTGTTCCTCCTCTTCAATCTCTTCTTCTTCCTCCACCTTTGGTTCATTCTTGACTCTCCTCCCACTCCGTGTCTTCTTCTGTTCACCATTCTCCGACTCCGTAGTACTTACAAGCTTGATGGGTGAACTTGATGGATTTTGTTCTATATGAAACAAACACAAAAAAAAGAAGAAAAAAAAGAAAAAAAAAGGGTAATCAACATGATTTCTGACAATAACACTATCTTAAGAAAAAAGGTAGTAAAACCTTATAGTTTTTTTGTTTTAAACTAAACAGAAACTTAACAAAATAAATAAATAAGTCCATGTATTCTCTCTGAAGAATTAAGATTTATCAATTTATTTTATACAATCATCGCCATCTCAGAAATGGATTGGAGATATGCAGAACAGCAATAATCTTTGAGGTCAGATAAATATGCTTGGTAGTGACACAGGAAATATACATACATGTATGCTTACCAATCATCTACACATGAACATTTCTTGCACATTGTCTCTACCTGTTTTCAGTCGTTCGATCTCCCTCACAACATCTGTTTCATCATTACACTGCTCCATGTCATTCAGATTGATGGTATAATTCCTCCCAGCAACCATCAAGGAGACTGTATCATCATTGTTTTGACGTCCATTTTCCAAGGCGATGGTTTCTGAGGGACCGTAGGCATTCCAGCGTCTCTTGTCATCTTTCCATTGCCACACAAAATCTGAAACCGGTGAAAGTAGACAAAGAGATATACAAATACATTTAAGAAGCTCACTGCTTTCTTTCCTTCTCTGCTTTAAGAGTATATAATTATATACATGGATTCTTAGCCAGATCTGAAAAGAAGGTATTAAGAGATATAAATATAAATAGGTAGACACTTACACTGATTTCCATCTTGAACACAGCATCTTATTCTCCTCTCCCATCCGGTAGAACAGTTTCTCTGAACCATTTTATCTAGTTTCACCTCTAGTATCTTTCCGCCTGCTTCAAATTTCACATATTGTCCATCCCCATCCAGACTGTCGTTGATAGCTCTTGTGAGTTCTGAAGCACATGCCGTCCACACACGCTTGTCTTCCCATTGCCAATAGAGAGGAACTTGTCTTGATGGCTTGGTCTTCTTAGATGGAGAAGAGCTAGGCTCACCATCATCACCTCCTAAAAAATCATAATCAATTTAAAATAAAGATTGTGGAAAAGAGAAACAATGAAAAGTCAGGATTAGTGACGGTCATTAATCTACATAAAACTAAAGAATCCAATAAAGGATCAAAACAATACAATTCTTAACTATCATGATTATGTCTTTTGTGAGTTGAATTGTTTGTAATTTATAGTTCTAAAAGTACTAAAACAAATCTAGACTCTACTATAAATAAATAAAGTCCATCTTTCGGATGGTGATGTACTGACATTAAATACCTAAAGTACAATGCGGTATGTGCTGCACATGCATACTTTCTCTTCGCCATGTTGAGTCGATGATATACAACATGGGATGAATTGGGTTAGGACAAGGATCAAGGAATCACCCTCTTTCCCATCAAACTCAAAGACTTCTTCAAATTTTAATTTCAAAATTCAAGTGGTTGAACGGTTGCCCAGAATTAGAAGAGTCGAAAAACATTCATTGTATTTTGTAATACTATTACTAATATTAATAACTTGTATTTGTAATTCAAAATTGTAATTAGGTCTACTCCTTCTTTACATTTCGAAAAAATGTGACCCAACGTCAACCCGCTGTTTGAATCGTTTTCCTATGCAGGCTCTGGAGCTCCGACGCCTTCGGCGATGCGGCGGAGCTCCCTGGAGTTATAGACTAGTCAGTCTGGAGCCAGTGGATCGTGGAGATGGAAATATCACAATGCGTACTAGATTCTACAAAACATTACATGCATTGCAATATGCAGGTCTACTCATTAGAAATGCGGCGACTTTTGCTAGCTAGTCAAAACAAGTATTATAATAATCTAGAAATCTTATTATCTACGATTTACCTGCATTCTTTTCACGTTTTCTCCCGCCTTTTGCCATCCTCCTTCAAAGAAGTTCCTCAAATTTCCTGTAATCTTGCTAGTTTTGAAGTATATCAGGTTCAAAGTCCGTCCTTTCTATTATAACTAAAGCGCGCGCCGCTGATCGATACGCGCGTGTCGACCAATCAGCTCACGACAGTCGACAGTGGTTAACTTGGAATGACATCATGGCACACTTGTTTCAACATGCCCAACATTAGGCCTAAAAAAAAAAATTGATGACTTGGCGTAACGGGTCACTGAAAATTAGGGTAGGTAGGGCGATTTTTTTTTTTTTTTTTTTTTTTTTTTTGTTACTTATATTTGCATACATGAAATTAGCCATTCATACACATACATACATACAGTGGCGTAGATAGGTCCTCAGACCTTGGGGATGATCTGATGAGAGGGTAGACCACAATATGTTCAAATAACTCCACGCACACACACACACATATATGGACACACACACTGTGTGAGCAAAGTGAGCACCAAATTTACCCGTGAACTGAACGCCATAGGACGCCATGTTGGGGATACAATCGCCTAGCGGTACTATGGCGTACCTGCCCGCTGCACTCGGCGCGCGAGCTGGCCCAAACACGGCGCGGCAAAGCCCAGAACGAAAGCAACAAACATCCGGGTTTTCCCCACTGCGATATCGATATTTACGCAATCGCAATCGGATCAAAAAAAATAAAAAAGCGTAGGGTCGGCGATAAAAATAGGGTCGGGCGGGTTACGCCAAGTCAACAATTTTTTTTTTTAGGCCTTAGTCACATCATGGAGCTAGTTCTAGCTCCATGGTCACATGCATATGCAAAAATATAAAACATTTTGACACTTTTTGGTCAACTTGTCATTCAGTGTATGAACCTAGTAGGCCTACATTGGAGTGCTTGTCCCGTTTTTATATAAAAAATTGTCACGCATTTTGTACCATATTTTCGTATAGTGTTTGAACACTATCAGGGAGCTAGATATATGCGACTATTTCATTTGTCATTGAAGTGAGAGAAATAAAGAAAATAATATATGTAGGTTACGTTTCTATATACGTTCTTGCTATAATTATAAGAGAGCAATTTTGTTATTCAGTATTGTTTGAATAACCCAGAATGTACCCCAAAAGTGCCCCTTTAACTTTGTAAGAAGTGTCCCTTTTTACATAGGAAAAGTGCCCCTTTTACTTCGACAAGTACCCCCATAGTAAAAGTGCCCCTTCCCCTTTTCACCTCTGATAAGTGCCCCTTTTACATTGACACGTGCCCCTTTTCCTTCGACAAGTTCCCACTTTCCTTAAGTGTCCATTGTCCATTCTCATAATAGTGCCATTTTCAAGTAATCTCTAGCAAGTGCCCTTTTTCAGGTACGAATATATAGTGCCCCTTTTCACCTCTGATAATTACCCTTTGTACTTTGACACGTGCTCATTTTCTTTTCTAATAAGTGTATAGTATCCCTTTCGATAAGTGTCCCCTTTTCCTGTCATCATTAAACGTGCATGTCCCTGATTTATAAAGCGACTAAGAACAATTTCGCCCAAAGCTCACCGTCACATTTATAGATGATATAACTTATCAAAGGTCTTTTCAGTCTTCCGTTATGAGAATGTGCTTATATTCCCATCAGGATTGGATTTATGATCCTCCGATTTTACAAGATATAATTTTTCGCACTGCGACCTCACAAATCTTAAAAAATGTTCTCGCTCGCAATGAATATTCAGTCCATATCCCACCCAACTGAGAGATTTCCCTTTGTATAGGTGCCCTTGTTTTTCCAGAAAGTGCCCTTTTTTGTTGGTGCCCTCCACCCAACTTTAGAAGTCGCTCCGTCGCCCCTGACTGAATTTCATTTTTAACAAGAGAACACATTTCTGCAATGTGAACGCCGACCTCGGAAAGGAGGTAACATCAAAACTTCTATCACCCAATGCAACAGGTCATGCAAAGGTCTACTGATAGCCTATACTTTGTCATAAATAGGTCTACAAAGTACATGTATGTTGAACTTAAACTGACATCAAACGTGTCGATCATAGTTACTGATATTTTTGTCTGACAAATAAGTTCTAGTATACAAAAGGCTATTAACTTTAAATACAGTGATCAGAATTTGTACTACAATCTGAGAGGCGTATCCAGCACAGGCAAGAACCGCTTCCCCACGGCCACGATGTATAATATATATTATCACCCGTATCAGACATCTGAGCTGGTCATTTACAAAACCGTATTGCCCTAGTTTTCATTAGCAGTGGTGAATTATAATATATAATATATATAACATATATAAAATATATAATATATATATATATTATAATATAATATATATAAAGTATATAAAATATATAATATATATCGTGGGTGGGTCCGCGGTTCTTTTTATATGAGGGAGAGAGAGAGGGGAGAGAGAGAGAGAGAGCAAAGAAGAAATAAGTTAATATATGACGGGATAAGGCAATACGGATACAAATAATGATTAAAACAATTGAAATAAAAATCCTTGAGAGACTTTACTACATGACCGGTGTCAATTATATTTCTTCAGATATAGTAACAATTACCAGGAAGGTGACTCCTGCAATATATGGTGATAATATATCACACGCCGTCGTATAAGACTTTCGAAAAAATTGCTAAAGCAATTTCAGTAACCTCTGAGCTTGTTCATCATACCGTACACGTACACGTTATGACGTATAACGTAAATTAATCTGAACATGATTTCTACACAAAAAGACTTTTAAAATAATGCTTCAAATCAAATCTTACTTATTTTCACATACCCGCATACAGTCTGAAAAACAATGCATTTGCAAGTGTTCGCTCTTGTAGTTGTAGGTAAACTACCGGTATTATTTTTCAAGGACGTCAGACGTAGACTAGACTAGACAATGAAACTTCTTATTGTACTGAGAGAGGCGGGAAGATTCGCCGGCAATTCGCCGGTTGTGGCGTGCGCCTGTAATCCAGCTAACAGTGGAAGTTACAAACTGATTCAGCCGAGGACGCAGGTTCGAAACTGAATCGCGTCTTTCGGATGGTGACGTTAAAGGTCGGTCCCCAGACGTAAATAATCATATCTGATTGATACACGTCTGTAAAAACCCAATACACACACACTAGGCGTTGTGGCGTGCGCCTGTAATCCAGCTAACAGTGGAAGTTACAAACTGATTCAGCCGAGGACGCAGGTTCGAAACTGAGTCACGTCTTTCGGATGGTGACGTTAAAGGTCGGTCCCCAGACGTAAATAATCATATCTGATTGATACACGTCTGTAAAAACCCAATACACACACACACACACGCCAATAAAACTAAAACAACAACAACAACATAGCTAGCTCAGCTCGGTGGCAGTGCAGTGCACGTGCAATCGAGAATTTGCTGAAGACGATCGGAAGCCGTAAGTTTCTTTTATTTCTTTCCGCTTTTTCTTCTTATTTTTCAAGCTATTTCCATCACTGGAAATCTTAATTCTCAATGTACTTTCAACTACTTGCTAGAGCAGAGGTAAGCAAGGTAAGACTAGTTGTCGATGAAGGAACCGAAGATACCTACATCCACGCTGACTTCGGCACCACCCGCGCCTGTAGTTTGGGCGGTCAGGAAGCTCCTGTTCCTGCTCGGTCCCTTTACCATCCTGCTGCTCGGCCTCGGAGGACTAACTTAGCATAGCTCGCTCATTTGGTTTTACTTTTAGTTTTAGTTCGCTGTCCAATGTTCGCTTGAACTGAAACATAATTCCCAAGTCTGAATCCTATTTTTCAAGGAAAAAATGATATTATGTTTTAAAATCAATCACTAGCCTAAGGCCCTATTAAAGCCTAAGGCTAATTCTGTAATTGATAATTGTCAAGAGTATTTTTGACAAAATCAATTGAGTCTACAACTACAAGTACATAGATCTACAACAAGTAGGCTACATCTATTTCTTGTATTGTAACTTGTAGTTGTAGTTATTGTTAGTTAAACAGCCCAAGTCCACTCCAATTTTCAAAAATTATAGCTTTAGCATGTTTGTAAATAAATCGAAGGTTAAAACTACCAAACATCACGGGCGTCCTTCAATCAGGTGATTTTTAAGAGCGATTTTTGTTGGTTATTTTGAGCAAAACATTTAAATTGCCGTACGGATGTGACGTATGCTCTTCATAACGAAAGTGCCAGCAGTATAATTTCTGACAAAAGGCTATTTTTCATAATGTAACCAAATTTAATGCATATGTCTTTGTGAAGTGCCTCGATACAAACTATTTCATTCACCTGATAAGAATAACAGTATTTCAATAGACAATAGAATCCGAACTGCAACATTAGTCGTTGCCAGGTTGGACAAACATTATGATTTGCCCTACCTAGCAACACTTAATATATGACAGGCATCGTGTTATTTCCGTTTTTTACATGTGAATGTGATCAAGGGAAGTGCGAGAATACAGTACGAGAATACGAGTACAAGAAGTGCATAATAATTCTCCTGAACAGATTTTATTTCTTTAAATGAGGAGGAGAGTCCATGACATGTTATTTTTCTTGCACATATAAATAATACAAATGTTATGGGGTCATTTTCGATCCATGTTTTTTTTCTTCTTAAAGTTTAATTTGTTCATGTATTGTATAGGGTCAAATTTAGTCAACCTTCGGCTGATCAATATCAACCTTGTGTGTCTTTCGTCAGAATTTAAAATGTCTGTACTTAAACTATTGTAGATTATAAAACATTTTTCTCTTTTCTACAGGGTATTCAGCTGAATGGCAAATCAGGTGCCTGTAAACATCCAGTCCTCTCTGGCCATATATACTTCGTTGGCGAGTCTTGTTCAGAAATCCTATGGGCCAAATGCTCAGCTAGTGATGAACACCACCTCCACAGGGAAGGTTTTGCTGACAAGTGATGGGAGCTCAATTCTTGGAGCGCTGCATGTCTCCCATCCCATTGGACGTTGGTTGATTGATAGAATCATAACCTTTGGTCATCATACAGGGGATCACACAAAGTCATTTCTGTTGCTTGCAAGGAACATATTGGATGAGATTTCCCATGAGTTGAGCTCTTCTGTGAATGGTTTGAGTGTAAGATGTGAAACTGTTCTAAGAGAACAAGTCATTCAGCTTGTTAGAGCACTTAAAGTTGTAGTGCAGGAAATCCTCCCCCAGAAGATCCTCCCTGCTCTTATGGAAAAATCTCAATGTTTTTCAGCCTTCGACCTAAAAGCAATCAACACATTTGGGGAAAATTTGATACACATGCATCTACATGGCAGAATAAGCTTGAAACAAGCTAATTTTATGTCAAAGTTACTTTGGCAGTTCATTAATGGATATGCAGGGAGTTCTGCAGCATCTGTGTCATCTTTAAGGGATGCTGCAATTGCCCTACAGGATAATTTTGTATAGCTTCCATTGAAGCTGTAGGTTTGCCCATAGAATCATCAAACATAAGAGAAGGAATTATCCTGAGCAGATGTTTTGTCAAAGATTTGAACAAGAGGAAAGGTGGTGAAGAGAGGAGGGTTATAATATTTGGATTTGATCCTTCAAAGACGGCCTTAGAATCAAATGCCACAATATCAGCAAGGACAGTGGAAGCCCTTGTTCACAACATGCAACACACAAGACTCCAGATGATGAGGATAGTTAATCTCCTGCAAGATAAAAACGTTAGCGTTGTCTTTTGTTCAGAATGTGTTTCTGCTACCTTCCTGTCTCTTCTTGACCATGCATCTATTACAGTCATTCAAGCAGTACCTATGGAGGAGCTGCACAGACTGAGCCATGTTGCTGGTATCAATATCCTTTATGAGATCCCCAGGGAGTTGGACGCATCCTGCATGGTGTCGGCTGAAGAAGTGAAGGAAGTCACACTTGGTAATCATCACTACAGCCAAATTGTGATTAGAGGTGGACCAGGAGAAGGTCACCTTGTACTGTGCGCCCCAAGCGAAGGAATGTGCAGGGTGTTATTTCAGGCTGCTCTTGGTGCAATAAGGTGTGTGAAGGTATGGCTTGATGCAGATGATGATGTCATTGCAAGGTCAGTTGGATCTGAATGCATTGGCTCTAAAGACCAATCCCAAAATGCACCTCTTAAAGCTGAACCTTCTAAGATCAGTTGTATGAAGCATGAGCAGAGCAAAACATCAAAGCTGCAGCTTTCTCAATCAGTGTGTAATGCAAGCATTGCTGGGTGTGGAAAAGAAACTGCAGTGCAAACTGGATATCTAATTTCTGGAGGTGGTGCTGCAGAGTTCATTGCAAGAAACATACTCACTCAGAGTCTTCCTGCATACAAAGATGACTACTACCAGTATGCTACCATCAAAATTATATGTAATGCCCTGTTGTGTATACCTAGAACAATCTACCAGAACTCATTTGCTGCACAATCAAAAGACAGTCGTTCATTCATCAAGATTATGGATGATATACAAAGGAGATGCGGAGCCAAACCAGTGAAGCATGGGGTATTGATGGGAAAACTGGAGAAGCATGTTGCATGTTCAATAGAGGTGTTGTTGAGGTACTTACTGGGAAGTACTTGCTGTGGTGCAATGTCATTGAGACTGTCGTTGAGCTTCTCAACATGGATATAATCATTCGGTGCAGAGGACTTTGAAAGATGCTGAGAGGGAGGATGAAGATGATGGTTGACTGATTTTTTTTCATTGAGCCTCCTAATGTGCAAAGATCCTTCCTGTGCAGAAGTTCATGAGAGGTACTGGAAGTGAGGATGGAGGAGAATTTGATCTCTGATTGCCAGAATATAAGGTGTGGATGATTCAATATTCATATAAAGTAAATCTTTTGTCAGATCAGCGTCTGACAGATTTTTACTTAAGAAGCTGCATAAAAATATGAAAATTGTGAAACCCTAAACTTCATGAATATTGTAAAATTCTCAATATTCCATAGCTTTATACCAAGCAATAGTTGAATTGTAACATTGAATTTTGAAAATATTTAAATTTATTACCACAACAAAAGCAACTGTATCCATTTGTGAAAGTTTATGATTTTACAGTGAAATACTGGCTTTGGGTCTGTGATTTATGTACATGATGTATTTTAAGCTCCCTGAATATTTATTTCTAAATCATCCATTAAATCTTAATTTAATTTATATAATGAAAAAGGAAACAGAAAGAAAAAACATCAATATACCCCTAGAGGTATGAAATGTCAAATACATTTTATCAAATATTTTAATGATTGTACCAGTTTATTACAAGGAGGTTGGAGGGAAATATTGAACATGTGCATCAATCTATTCTACCACCTTGGATTTTTTAAATACAGAATTCAGATGGGATGTTGACATGATTCCATCCTCTAAGATGTTGAGAATAAAGAGAGAATGAATGGCTACTGGCTGCTCTAAGGCTGCTCTAAAAATCTCTAAAACTCAAGTCTGTAACCTTCTTTAAGGTTTCAGCAGTGTTAACTAGTAGAAAGTATTGCCTACTGAATATACATGTAATAGTGTGTGTGCTTGTTTCCATTTACAACGTATGGAAAGTGTCTAGGCGATTATGACAGGTATATATCCAGGTCACCAATGATTTTGCCATGCACTGGATGGTCTGTGCAACTAAAATGCTTTTGATTGTGTTGTAATTTTCAAAATAAACACAATTGTATATTTTAGGGGTTTCTTGTTGATGATCAACTACAGTTAATTAAAAGCTTTTTGAAATGCACTTTCTCTTTGAGTGCTCAAGTTTGACCATTATATTCTTGTTGTATTCTTTTTTGTTTCAGATTGATCCCTATGGTCTATTGTAGGAGGCAGCCACAGAGAAGGATACAGCTAAACCTCGGGAGGATGACCACAGCCAAGAGTACTTTCAGTTCTTCTACATTGTCAACAACAACAAATAGACTAATATGTAAAACTGTATGGAAAAGCTAGTCTGTATAGTTGAGACCTACAAAAATTACTTTGTGAGAGTGAAATGAATAAAAGATCTAAGTTTGAATCACTTTGTTTTGGATTTCCATTGTTTATTTTAGAGATTTTGTATATATCTGTAAATAATGTGGAAAGGCCACTGTGCACACAGGACATCCCAGTAGATGGAAAGCCCATGAAACTGACAACTTTTATCTGATGAACCCTCAGAAAATATTGTCAGAAGGCCTGCAAGACCCTGGTCTTGTAGGCTGTCTTGTGGGACTTCAACCGCATAGACTGAAGCCCATTTCAGCACTTTTTGCCCTGAATATAAGTAGATTTTTAAGCAATTATTTGCTATAGGATAAATAGGATTAGATATGAAATAAGGATATTAATGCTTCCAGATCTAGGTCCAGAAAAAACATATGAATAGTAATATCTAAAAGTCTGGGTTATCTTAAGCCTTTCAGTCAGGAAAAGGTGCCAGGTAGCTACAAGTGAATGGATAGTCATGCAAATGGTTTGACACCATTACACTTTGTCACTGACTTAGACTTCTCTCTGACTGCAAGGCTTATTATACCCTGTGGTTTCGATATCATTATTCACATCCCAGTTTGGGTCCTCGATCATGAGTAATACAATTTTTAAAATTGTATACCTAATCCCAGTGCATTTTCTTCTAAAATCGAATTGTAGTCAGGTTGTGTGGTGTGTGGTGGTCTTGAGGTGTATGATTGGGGTCCTAAGATTATGCAGAGAGAGACAGAAAGTGGAAGTTTGAATGAGGGGGCAGTTGGTGAAAGGGAGAGGTGGATCGAGTTGAGGGGCTTGTATGAGTACACTGTATAAAGTGCACAAAAATAAAGTAAGAAAGAGAGAAAGAAAGAGAAATTATGGAATAGAAGAAAGGGAAAGTGAGAGAGAGGGTATATACATTAGAGTAAGAGAGAGGGGGAGTAAAAATAAACTTTAAAAGGCAAATGCATACCAAAAATGCATCCACCTGTTCCTAACTTAATTCAAGTTGAAAAAGTAAGGTAAAGGGGAGGAGGTGGCCTGGCTGTATACTATCTATCCATCTGTCTGTCTATCTATCTATCTACCCATGTATGTATGTATCTATCTATCTACACTGCTTTGAGAGACTATTTCTATCTGATGATTATATAGACCTTAAATGATTAAACTAGTATTCGGACCTATGTAATATTGATACGTACAGCTCTGATCACTGAATAATTGATTAAAATTCAGTTCTCAAGTTTTCTGTCGGTGGTCATGAGAAAAGACAGAACGAAAGAAATTAGAAGAAGGAAGAACAAAAAATGAATGGATAACAAAAACAAATGGATAACATAAAAATAAGAAACGGCAGAGAATAATGAATATTCATACATGATTATGCAAATATTGAAGATCCCAAGATGGCAGCGCTCATGCTAAACAAACGTGCTTCATTGCTTGTGATAGCAAGATGTTTCCACCGGCAGGAGACGGTAAATATGACGTTTTAAAAATTATTATGATCTGTCTTAGTTATGCGATGAATGCAAGTTGTTAATTTGATTATATTATTATATTCTGAGTCGATTTAAAGCTACCGAGAAGTGTTAAATTTGATAGCATTTTTTTTTTCACACACGAAATCCAATGCGTGGGACTGTACTGGGCCTGGGGCCAAAGAAATTGCAACTGTTTTGAAGTGAGAATGCCAAAATGCGGGTGACCAAAAAATTAAAAGCGTTTGTATAGAATCTATAACTTGCACTCGGCGTTTTAACTTTTGGAGTTGGGAATAAGAACCAGGCATGACTGTGTGGAGTGAATGAGTGGTCTCTAAAGACTAAATTTAAGAGTCTTAAGACTAAATCGCTAAATTCGATCCTGTTCCATGACAAATCACAATGCCAAAAAAGGCAAAATAAAAGTGCAAGAAATTGAAAATATTGAAATATTGAGGTCAAGAGGGGATCATAAGAAAAACTGTGTTGAAAAGTAGATGGTGAATTTTTAAAGTAGACAGTCAAAAGGGGTAAATTTTTACGAGGAATCGGCTCATATATTAATTTTGAGCCAAAGTATTCCTTTGCAGCAAATGAAAATAAAGGAAATTTGCAAATTGGTATCCCAAATGAAAGCAGTCTCCTATTAAAACCACTCCTATTAAAACCACTCCTACAATTAATGCATGAAGTCTAACCATAAACGGAATGGAGCTCATACTATTACTAGCTCTATGGTGTAAACCCAACGATCAATATTTTGAACTGTTATACCAGTAAAATACTCTACAATTACAACATAACATGGGTTATGTTATATGACATATCCTAAATCATATACCACTTTGGTACATGATTTTCATACTAAAATGGAAAGAAATTTCGTAAACTTACTTTTAAAGGCTTATTAAAGCCCCCTTTTCTACTCCTTTTTCTCCTCCTTTTCAAGAGACGACTGCTTAGTTCCCCCTCCTGATATCGATAAAATAAAAAAGCATGTGTTGCGGACACTCTACCAGTGACGTCATTTAAAGCAGTTGCGCAATATCCGATGGGTGGCTGTCTATATCGCATGCGCAGATAGCCTGTCGCTGCCCTGTGTTAACAACCATTGCAACGATAAATAAAAAGCGAGGAAATGCAATGTAATCGGGCGTTGAGGTCTCCCTTCATTTTGAAATAACGTCATTAAATTAGAAAATGGCGGAACATAGCTGAATATGGTTGGCCCAATCGGTAAAAGTAGGCTCAAATATCTGCAAAACCAAGGAAATTTTCACCAACGAAACTTGTAAGTTCCATTTGTTACTTATTTGTAATCAACATTGATTCATTAAATTGTTTATCATATCATTTAAAAGTATCATACAGCAGGTTTTACAAAATGTTACGTGAATGTACTGCAGTACAATGTTGCCCATTTTAATACACAGCCAGGATAGTAATGCTGCTATGTGTGATTAAAACAGGCTACCAAAAAATCTTCACCAAAGTCTCTGACATTAGAGACAGCCTCCCTATAAATAGGAGATAGGTCTAGTCTCCAATATCGGCAGTGCCAGTGTGCATCTACTGCTCGGCATCAATTTGCCTGTGTGGAGAGTAGGCCATATAAACAAAACCTTAAATGCATACGTAATACCCCATTTCCGCACATGACAAACTTTGCAAACACCTTCGGAGTTCGCTAAAGCCTGAAGGACTAGTCTTCTTTCTGCAACACACTTTGAAATTGGTCAAGAATTTAACTAAAAATGTGGAAATTTGTTACCGGAGTGATACTGATAATGCTTTGCTTACCTTTCACATGTTTCTGATGATAATGAACTACTTGAAGCTGACTTTACGACAATAGCAATTAGTTAAGTGTAAATAGGTGCACGTGGGAATTTTGCTGAAATCAGTGACACTCCAAGCATGTGCCTTAAAGATACTATGTCCCTTTTGCAGCCAACATCAAATTCTGTAGAACTTTGCAGGAATTATGAATATGTCATGTATGTCCTTTCTGTGAAATTTAAACGTTAGCAGTGTCCTAATATTCAAATTATGCAAGGAAACCCGTTTACTTGCTAGACTTCACTGTCAGACACTATTGAGTGACTGACTGGCTTTTTCATCTTTGGTAATAACATACATAAAATGAGCTGTAAAGGGTACATGAGCATTTGTCTACATCAATAACCCACTTCTTGTAATGGCCAAAATTAAACTGATTAAACGTAAGACCATTCGGTACAATGGTCTGAAAAATCAGACTATTACTTACTAGCTCTATAGCTCCTAAGTCGATTCGACAACTAATAGTCGTTATTTTCCCACTTAAAGACATTTTCAAGCCCCCTTTTTTTTAGGGAAGTTCTAAATTAGTATTGTCTTTCAAATGCCGTTGGAATTTAACCATTTCATTTTTTTGGCCTGCAAATGGGACATAGTACCTTTAATACACGTATTACTGTTGTCATAAAGTCAGCATCAAATTGGCAACGCGAAATCAGCTTTTGTCATGCATTGGATCATTACTTGTGTTCCCTGCCATGTTCAACATTGCAAATTCTTGGCAGAGGTGAACGTTTTTGTCAGAATATAATTAAATTCTAATATTCTGTAGTCATGCACGAAAGCTGCAAAGTTTGGTAACGTCATAGATCATCTAATGCCTTAAACATAAGTGGGAAAAAGTGGGAGTTCCTTTTTCATTTGTCATGCTGCACACTGACAGTTGAATTGTAATGTAGTAGAGTGATCATTGCAGACATTGCTCCATAATTGCTCAGACATAATAAGAATTTAAGACTTTAAGTTATAAATAAATACAGTAGCAGTATATGGGCCAAGGGAGGGGTGAAGTCTAGCAAGTCAAGAGGTCCTTAAGCTAGTGAAAGATCTTTGCTGAATGTATTGTTAGAACATTACATTAGCATATCACATGTACACATATAACAAATAAGTAAAAATCAATTGTGTTTTTTAAATGTACATACTCTCAAACGAATGCTCAAGTATTCTTACTCATTTATTACTGTTTAAATCTTTTTCTGTGTCTATATCGTTAATTGCACATTTTTATGCCTCCGC
Organism: Mesocentrotus franciscanus; assembly: GCA_037976565.1. Classification (NCBI taxonomy): domain Eukaryota; kingdom Metazoa; phylum Echinodermata; class Echinoidea; order Camarodonta; family Strongylocentrotidae; genus Mesocentrotus; species Mesocentrotus franciscanus. Next base: position 3,887,528 of record CP137676.1, read on the forward strand.
TACAACGTAGCCGGAGGCATTATGTTTTCTGGTTGTCCGTCCGTCCGTACGTACGTACGTACGTACGTACGTCCCATTCTCGTGATCGCGTTATCTCAAGAACCAATTGATGGATTACCGCCAAACTCAGGTCATGTATGTATCTTGCAGAGCTAATGAAGTGATTAGATTTTGGGGTCACGAGGTCCAAGGTCAAAGGTCACAAGGCTCATTATGTATGCAAAAATAGCTCGTGATCGCGTTATCTCAAGAACCGATTGATGGATTACCGCCAAACTTGGGTCATGTATGTATCTTGCAGAGCTAATGAACTGATTAGATTTTGGGGTCACGAGGTCAAAGGTCACAGGGCTCATTGTGTATGCAAAAATAGCTTGTGATCGCGTTATCTCAAGAACCGATTGATGGATTACCGCCAAACTTGGGTCATGTATGTATCTTGCAGAGCTAATGAACTGATTAGATTTTGGGGTCACGAGGTCAAAGGTCACAGGGCTCATTATGTATGCAAAAATAGCTCGTGATCGCGTTATCTCAAGAACCGATTGATGGATTACCGCCAAACTTGGGTTATGTATGTATCTTGCAGAGCTAATGAACTGATTAGATTTTGGGGTCACGAGGTCAAAGGTCACAGGGCTCGTTATGTATGCAAAATAGCTTGTGATCACATTATCTCAAGAACCGATTGATGGATTACCGCCAAACTTGGGTCATGTATGTATCTTGCAGAGCCAATGAACTGATTAGATTTGGGGTCACGAGGTCAAAGGTCACAGGGCTCATTATGTATCCTAAAATAGCTCGTGATCGTGTTATCATTAGAACCAACAGATGGATTACAATCAAACTTGAATTTTAAAAATTGCTTCCATTTTGGTTTGTAAAATTGCTCTATGGCGGAGGCATCATCGACTGCGCGCAGTTGAAGTTCCATCTAGTTTACTGATGATTTCTTTACTGCTCTTCACATCTTCATGTACATGCAGCTTGCTCAGTCGTCACACATAGTAAAGCTATACAGTACACATAGCTGCAGACACAGTATGCAGAGACTGCACAGAGCAGTAGGGTGTAGTACATCCTCACTGGTGGCTGGGAGGAGACTTGGTATTGTCTCATTACCAGACCTGGTTACAGGACGGAGATGGAACAGTTCAGAGACCGGTTTCACAGAACCTCTGACCCACGTGAGTTCAGTTGTATAGTTTCATATAAACATTGGAAAAGAACAAGAACTTGTTAAAGAAGGGAGTGAGGCAGAAAGTTGAGAAAGGGGAAAGATTTCCCTTATTTTTGTAAGCAAATGTAAGTGAAGCAATTTAGGATGGTGTGATTTAACATTGAAATCATGGCTCATTTAAATTTATAAAACCCTCTTTAGGTATTTGTCGACTAATCACAAAATGGGAAAACCCCCTGATTCCATCCAGGATTTCCAGGAGCAATCAGAATTCATTAAATCTTCCAAAAATATTAGGCAAGGAAGTGCAGCTAGTAGTATACATTGGCTTTAGTATACAGTTTGTTTACAACTAAAGTCTAGTCAGATTTTAGAAATATGACCCTGGTTTTATACTTTATAAACCTTTTCAGTGATTTTCCTCTGTAACCAGGAATAATGGTGAATGTGGTTTTGTATTCTAGTTTCAATCTTTTCCTAGCTATGAACTGCTGCACTTTATTAATGCTTTCAAATGGCTCCCTCCCAGAATCTACAAACCTGTAGTTTATCAACTTTCTATACACATGTCATAATGCGGAGCTCCACACTAACATTTTTGGAAGGGGGTCCGGATTTAACGTTCTGGAGTCTTTATGGGCCATTCCATGAGAAGAAGGACATGACATCAAAAAAAGAAATGTACCTCTTATGTTAATTCTTTGATTTATCACTAACCTTATGCCATGGATGTTCATAAAACATTAGGGCCTTTCAAATTCAATACAATTTATTTTTCATTTTTGTTGATTTCCTAAGATCTCAAACCATCATCAAAAACGTACATGTGGGACTGTAGATGAAAAAACAATTTATTGCAGATTACACAGGATTCTTGTAATATTTTTTCCTGAAAATTTCGCTAAATGGAAAAAGATGAATATATTTCCATATTCTAAGGGGTCCTGTGATATTTAATCTATTACATAGGGGTGAAAATGGCCTCCGGACAAAATGTAACGCGAGTTACCGTAACGTGAGTTACCGACATATATTTGCTTCCTGCATTTTACTAGTCCATTGTTTCTTATCTTTAATATTGTGATCTTATACTAGTAAGTCACAACCTACTATCAAATTAAAGTAGGAAAGATTTTGTCAAGATTGTCTAGTATGAGGAGACTTTGCCAAAAGAGGGTCTCATAGAATTGACCATGTCCTTTTTTTGTAACGCGAGTTACCGAAATTCAATAATCCAAGAATCTAAAAATGTTTGTTCTTCAATTTTCTTTTTTGTTTCATTCAGTTGTTCTATATCTACCCTGTCCATGTTTGAAAAAATTATCTTGTAGATCCTAGCAGTTCTAAAGATATAGGCACATTATCGTGTCAATGTACCCATTAGGTGTAACGCGAGTTACCATGGAATGGCCCTTATGCATGAACCCTATGTACAAATTTTGAAATTTTTGGGGTCAGGACCTAGATTTAAGGCGCTCCTGTGTCCCGGGCACCTGTTAGTGTCAAGCCCTGCATGATCATGATGTTAGTTTATTTTATTTTCTTTGTGTAGATTGGAAGTACAGCTGGTGTAGAGAACCTCATAGATCCAGCTGGTGTAGAGAACCTCATAGATCCAGCTGCCGTCGGGTCAATAGCAAGCACGGCACAAGACATCCTACAACCTGTTGGTGAAGTACCTTTTACTGAGCTTGGTCTAGCAGGCTACACACCCATTGGTTTACTTCAGTCAGGATTAGAGATGTTGCATGTATCAGCTGGTCTGCCATGGTGGGCTTCTATAGTAGTAGGTAGGTTCATAGTAAGCAAATAATTACCGTTGGTGAAGGTGATGGGACAAACTATCACTTCCGAGGCGATCTGGATGTAGCTATCTTTCCGAAGCAAAGCTGAGGAAAGATAGCGTATACATTCAGATCGCCGAGGAAGTGATAGTTTGCCATTGCCTGAAACAAAAAGGTGATTATTTGCTTTATATTCCACATCAGAAACATTTCACTTCTTCCGTCATTTTAGAGCAACAAATCATCAATTGACAGCTAGCTAGCAATCAGTGTACGATACGTACAGTGCATGCAGTATTTGGTGGTGTGACCATAGCTCGCGCGTGACCAAAGTTCGTGTACTTACACTAAAAGCACTTAAAGAGGAGAGCAATACGCAAGTGTTGCACCCGGTAGATAGTACTACTATCTACCGGGTGCAACGCACTTTCACTGAAGATAGTAGTACTATCTAGACAGTGTAACGAACTTTTCTTCTCCCATCAATGATGGGCGAACTATCTTTCATCACGTGATTTACTGTTGACCAATCGTAGAGCAAGATTCTTAGTATGTGGAATATAATATGAAATATTATGCATCACAAAGGGTGTTAGTACCGGGTAAGAATTATTCACTAGATTTACCCTTGCTAGTGAAGTACCTTTCAGTAGGCTTGGCTTTAATAGAAAGTTATACATCCATGGTTCTATTTCAATCGGGATTAGAGATGTTACAGGTAACTGCTCATCAGCTGTGATGGGTTTCAGCAGTTAACAGCATGTAAAGTATAGTATCCTATGATTCTTGTGAATGTATTTCATGTATTTCTATAGCAAAACAACAGGTGACATGCTATTGTTGTCTGCAATAGTTGAAGGTTGTTTCCAGGCAGTCTTAGTAAGATAAACTGTACATCAACATTTAATACTTTCAATGTCATTGTGCTTGTACTATTGCAAAATGCAAAATAGATTGATGTTGAAGGAAAAAAGGTGACATGCTACGCGGGATGATAGACGGTTGTGGGTATGTTTCTAGAATTCTGGGCAAATGTATGTTGCAGTACTGTGGAGAAAAGTGCTGTTGAGAAATAGCATATAAAATATACCTGTAAAAAAAGTGAGAAATTCTGGTACAAATAAATTACTTAATTTTTTACTGCAAGCAGGAGTTTGATGGAATTAATGTGGGTGGGTTACTAATTTTGCAAGATATTGGTTATGTGGACCAAGCAATTATTATTTTATATTATTATATTTTAGATAAGCCCTTTCATGCGGTATGAGGTTATTGAGAATTAATGCTTTCTCACAGGACCATTACCAATTACTCTTTGTTTGTAACTCATGCTTACTAAAAATAAAAGCTTGGCTGTTGTGGTGTTTAATAGGGATTTTAACATGGTATGGTGGACAATGAAAGAAGCTTTTGGTAGATCACATGGAATTAGTGAAGTGTAGCAACTATTAATTAAAGTGTGATTTGTTTCTCTTTTCATTTTTTATCGAATGACCGTAGGTACCCTCATAGTCAGAGCATGTGTATTCCCACTCATGTTGAAGAACCAGAAATATACGATCAGACTCAATAACTGTATGCCTATCTTCCAGAAGATATCTAAAGAGATGAATGATGCCAAGGCTTGTGGAGATCAGTTTGAGAGTAAGTAATATTATGTATATATGCAATTCTATTGGGTACCCATTTAATACTCATGGGTGGAGAATGGCAAATTTTACAACATTGTTGTTGATTTCCACTTCATCTTTTTTTTTTTGATTTCGCTCTTACAAAAGTATTGTATGTCAATTAATTTTGATAAATAAATTCAAATTCAACTATAATCTTTCTTTTATTCTGTCTTTGTTTTTTTTAGTGACAAGAAAAAGTATGGAGTTGCAGCAGTTTATGAAGAAGAATGATGTCAATCCACTCAAGAGTTTTGCTGGTATCCTGCTTCAGGTTTGGAAAATTAATCTTGTTTAATTTTGGTTGATAGTAAAAATGATACTTTGTACCTGATAGACCCCACCAGACTAAAAATGAAGTTTATTCCCTGCAGTGCTAATATAATAAAACTTCCATTAAGTCATAAGGGACTCATAACTGATAGTAGCTGTAGGAATTTAGATACAAATAATTAGCACATAAAACATGATTTCATTTGAAAACTACCCGTATGATGTATTTTGTATATTTTTAATACTCCTGGGTGGAGACAACAAATGAAATACATGAAATTTTAATTTGTACATGTTGTGTAATCCTGATTCATTGTGGATCAAGTTTCAATGGTCTTTTTTCTTTTGTTAACTTGATTGTATAGGCACCGATCTTCATTTCTTTCTTCATTGGACTCCGTCGTATGGCAACCCTTCCTGTAGAGAGTATGCAGACAGGAGGTCTGTGGTGGTTTACTGATCTAACAACTAGTGATCCTTACTATGCACTACCAGTCATCGCTAGTCTCTCAATGTTTCTTGTTATGGAGGTATGATCATGAGCCATGAGATATATTTGATGATGTTTCTTGTTATGCAAGGTCTTTCAGTTGAGTCTTTAATACCCCATCCCCCGGTGGGGTCACTCCCCCGCAGAGGGTGACACGTATGACCGTTACCACAAATGCAAACAACCCCCTTTTGCGGTCAATTTCAAGGACATTTTGTGAAATTTAACCCCCTTTTTTATGTCAAAATAAGGACAAAATCGTACTTTGGAATACCCCTATTTATAAGTTTGTAAGGACACTTTCGCAAATTTACCCCTATTTTACCATATTTCAAGGACAAGACTCGGCCGAGAATTTTTCTTCCCGGTTTTCTCTTTTCCCTTTTCCTGACCCCTATTTATCAATTTCGAGGACACCTGTGCACCCCTATTTTCTATATTTTGAGGAATATTTTGTCCGCGGACATTGCTTGGAATTTAACCCTTTTCCCGCGATTTTGGTAACGGTCATGCGGTCCGGAAGTCACATTGAGTGACCCCACCGGGCCCCATCCATCACAATTAGTGAGTAACTTCATTTGCTAGCTCTGAGAAAGCTCCTTACTTTAAAATTGTGACATTTATGTTTAGCCTATTCATTACTTGTTTCATGGGTTGTTTGTCGCCGAGAAAACATATGTATAAGTGCAAGTAATCAGCCAGAAAACCAACGGCTTTAAATCCTCTCCAAGGGACTTGGTTACGAGGATTCATGCCTTAGCGAGCACCAGCGCATGCGACTTGGCTTTGAACCCAGGACCTCCCAGTTATGAGCCCATCGCTTTTCTACTGAGCCATCGTGCCTCCTCTTGCACAGAGAATGTAAATCAAATTTAACTTGTACTAATTATTTTTAAAATTTTATTTATCTATGATTCTGTCTCTTTTAGCTAGGAGGAGAGGCAGGTGTAAGCAATGCTCAAGCTCAGAAGATGAGGAATGTTCTTAGAGTGATGCCATTTGTTGTCCTTCCTTTCATCGCTTCGCTTCCTAAGGTGAGTATCACAAAGACAGGAAGGAGATTTTTACAGGACAGATGGACAGATTTATAAAAGTTTTCATCTTATCATCGAGCTGAATTTTTAATTTCTTATATTTGTTATCCACTTTTCAGTGGCTCTGAATTAGCTTATATCTTGTTTTAATGTTAAACTAATGTTGAAATATACGTCAGAGGTGACACAGACGATTAAGTAATGGAAGAAAGAAAAAAAACATAGGAAAAATAGTATTTTTTCAGTTTCTTTGACATATCAGTAAAATGGCAAACTGAATAACTGTATAAATCATTCTGTAGTGCAGGTGACTGGTAGTCTTTAATCTTTGATCTTTCTTTATTGCTTGTTTGCTGCTGGGCTGTATTCTAACCCCAAAATTCCTTGTTTGTTGTCTGATACTAGACTGTATGCTAACTATTTTTTTCTGGCATATTACCTAGGGTGTATTGTATTCTAACCCAAACCAGTCCTTCGGATCGTGTATGTTACTAGGCTTTATTCTAGTCTGATTTCCCCTTTTGTCTGTTTCTAGGCTGTATTCTGCTACTGGCTCACATCCAACCTCTTCTCAGTGTTTCAAGTTGGTCTGTTGAAGCTACCAGCTGTAAGAAAGGCATTTAACATCCCAGAGAAGGTTACACATGATCCCAAGGATCTACCCAAGAAAGAAGGCTTCTTCAAAGGAATAAAAAAAGGTAAAATTTCATTTTAGACTTTTTTTAAATAGGTTTTGTCTTGACATGGCTTGTCTTCAAGAAATTACAGATTTAGTGTTGACTTTCACGTATACTGTTTACATAAAAACACTCAGCTTTTAAATGTCTCATGGTCATATGACATTTCAATATTCTTCTGGGTATTCAGTTGTACTGGACACCTGCCTTGTCCATTGTTCAACCATCTAAATCCTGAATTCACATGTGTAATTGTGGTATATATTACAGGCTTAATTTACACTATACAGGAACTTTGCAATGTAAAGGTGATCTAAGTTTTATTGTAAAGTTCATCAGTACTCAAATGCTTTGAGTGAGTTCCATGTTTTAATTTGGATGACCTCAATTACTTTCCTTAGATAAGCATTAACAAATGTATTGATTCATTTCTTCCTAACATCAGGTTTTACAAATGCTCAGACAAACTATGACGTAGAACAGACACAGAAGTTGCACCTGAAGAAGCTGAAGGAGGCAGGAACTGGTCCAGTACCCCAGACATTCACCTTCGACCCCACGAGGCAACAATCAAGCTCCAGCCAGCAAGCACCTCCCAAACAGATTAGGAAGAAGATACGATGATTAGAGACTTTTCTGAATCCAGAGAGATTCAGTAGCTTGGACTATGAACTATATATCTCTTTCTACTCATGAGAAAGAGGGAAGGAATATCTTAGCAGACACCAGTGGTTCATGCAATGATGATTGAATAGGAGCTTTCTACAAGTGGATAGGAATGATTATGATAAACTGTTAGATATTGAGTCTATTTTAGGACTCTATCTTTCCCAAGCCTTTCTTTTCAATATTTGTGTGTTTTCAGTTATATAGAAGATGCAATGGGTCAAGGCCCTGTTTCATAAAACTTGTTATCAATGACAAGGTACGATAATTGTTATAAGCTACTGAAATCCTTACAGTTGATTGGCGATGAACAGGGACCCGTTTCACAAAGCTTTTTTTCAATGACAAATGACAAAAATCAGTGGCAAATCTGCTGATAACCAATAAGAAGCAACGATTTCACCAGCTTATAACAAAAACTGTTATTAGTCACTGATGACAAGTTTTGTGAAATGGGGCCCTGATTTTGTCATAGATCTGTGGCAGTTGTTATTGATAACGAGTTTCATGAAACAGGGATTTTATCTGGAATGGAACAGGAGCTCATCTAATCATGACAGTTTTTGTACAAAAAATATTATCATTTCCAATTTTCCATATATGATTGATGTGAAAGACAGAAGGATGGTAATTCCTATTGGGAAAATGCATTTTTTCATTATTTCAAGCAATCGCGAGGAATGGAGCTTTGGTGTATAACAAACAGGTATTATGTAATGGGCATGCCATTCAACAACTTGCACACACATCCTGGAAGTCAAATTTCTTGAAAAATACTCCTTTATTTCCCCATACTGTTGTGAATGCTCTCAAAACTTCCCCCAAGTGGGATGAGCAGCGGTCCAACAGTTTTTGTTACATGCAAGATTTGTACACGCACATAAATCCTCCTGATTCATGTTAGCGATAGGCAGTCCTGCAATACCATCTTCAAATAACTACTTACATTCAAACGTGTTCTTGGTCATAAATAGAACATTACTCTTGAACATTTTGTACTTTTACTTTCTTGTCTTTTCAGGATTTGTAAAGATTCCTCAGAAGTAAAGTTGCATGATTTAATATTTTTTATTTAATATATTTTTTTTTAGGGGGGATGGGGGCAGGGGAATTTGTTTGGTAAAGACTCTTGTTCCACTTTCTTCTTGTGAGCCTTATTAGTATAAAGATGTTATTGATGGTTAATATACAATGGTAATCCTAATATTTTGAATAATAAAGGTGCATTTGTAATAATTTACCTTTGCAATATTTCAGAGAGCATTAGCCCATCAAGGCATTTTTGTTTAATTCTCAAACTGCTCTGCAGATGAAGTCTCCTTTACACTCACATTTTCACGACAAAATTATGCATTGAAAGTGTCAATTGAACAGAGAAATCTGCTGTACCTGGTACTTCACATTGCACATGTGTTATCATGCCAGAAAATTCCTGCAAATGTAATTGATAATAAATTTCATGAGATATTTAAGAAACCTCGCCCATCGTATTGTACATTTTCTGTTACAATGGTGCTGGCTGCTATATTTTCATGACGAGTTTCCATAGCAACTCGCATCTTTTTGTCCAATAGCCATTTCAACTTTGAATCTGCACTTACAGACTTGCATTTGGTTGGAAGGTGTTTCTGTAATTAGAAGTCTTAAAAGTCTATTTTTCTTGGTTTCCTGTAATTTGTTACTCCAGGGCCCCATTCCACAAAGGTTTGCAATCAATTGCAAATTAGCAATGGGCAATCAAGATCATTGTTTCATGCAAATGTTTAAAAGGCCGACTATTAACCAATAAGAATTCTCGTTTAAATTTGCAATCGATCACATACCTTTGTGTTATTGGAACCAAAAGATTATGTGTATGTGGAGAATTAATTGCTGAGGTTAGTCATCAAATGTCTTTCCAAAGAGTGTTATGTGTTACTTTTCCCCCTTCTTTTATATATAGTTTAATAATTTTATTCTCTCTCATTCATCCCCTCTCTTTTCCATCACTGTCACTTAAGAAGGCAAAAATATTTCTCTTCATCGCTCTCTCTTCTCTTTTCCTTTATCAATCTGTTCTTTATCTGTAATCATTCCATTCCTTCTCTCTTCATATCTGACGGCTTGACATGTGTATCAGTGCTTGATTGGTTAATGCATGTATGCTTAATAGAAAGAGGATACTTTTTAGAATGCATCTATTGACATGTGTCATTTCACATAGCATATAACTTGTCAATAGATGTCAACATGGAGTAGTAAGAAAGATGAAACAAACTCTCTGTCAACTTTTATAAATTGCACGCATTGTTTATTAACACTTTTTACAACTATGAAAACAAGGCAGCTTGCAATACACAGCACATTCATTCATAAACAAGTAGGATGAAAAACAATGTTCCTCCTAACATGTATACATGTACATGCATTCTGTCTTTGATGTACAAATCTTTCAAGTGAGTCTATTCCAATTTTTACAAGGGTCCATAATGACCCCCCATCACCACCACTACTACTGTTATATACTCCCTCTTTTTTAAGTAGACACGGGTGATGGGTTTAATATCAATATACTAATTTAGTCAAATCTTTCTTTTACATATTAAACATACACCCTAATTTCAAACTCAACCAAAGTCATGGAATGATTAATATTATTTGTACTCTGTTTGCATCTACACTTCAATTTTCACCAAATTGATCACTATTGATATGCCCCGATGTCTACAATAAATCCAGTATTCAGAGAGATAAGGTGTCACATAAACGTGTCATGTTACATCAGCTTATCATTCAGAATAGGGCAAATTTCAATCAAGTACTTTTAGGAAAATCAAAAACAAGACCTTCAAATTTGCAATATAAAATGACCTTTAAAATCACATTTCCCTGTGCCATTTTATTCACTTTCATTGTCAAATATGTGACCTCCAATCAAAAATTTAAAGTCAAAAGCAGTTGAAAGCATAAATAAAGAAAAAAATAATATTTCAATAAAAGATGTATACATGCATATCATAGTAAATATGAAAGGAGGCATGCCAGAAAACACGTTTTTTGACAGTATAAAATATAGTGTAAACAAAACAGTGTACAAATGTGTGTAACAAAGTGTAACAAAATATCTTGTCTATAGTATCATATCAAGGTATATTAAATGCTCAACAGTCAATTACAGAAAATTTAGTTTTCTCCACTTTTGTAAATGGGAAGAAAAAAAATATCAGCATACAAAACGGCTTGAAAAATTCCTTCTCAAGATAATATCACACTTTATTTTTAAAAAAAAGAAGAAAAGACTGCTGAAAATAATAAATCAGCTGAATCAACTGAAAATTAAAAAACAAACAAAATAACCAGATTTCAAATGTCGGGCAAATACCTTTGTCTTCTCTTCAAAACTTGGTAGCAGTTAGACGAAATGTGTATATTCCTCACATGAGGTACTTCAACATTGATAAAGGACCACAGAAAACTTCTATTTACATGTGCATACTTTATGCTCCTCTCACCATACATCTATACTTGGTTTCGTTACAAACTTGTATACAGTGGATTCTGAGTGGAACTGTGTTCAACCCATTGACACAAAGGATGTTACCTTGTTCTAATGAAAAATTCAGGGCTATAAAATCGAGAGAAAACAAGGAAGTGGGACTGGTAATATCAGCTTGTCATACTAATGTCCTTTGGCAAGACATTAATCTACATTTGCCACTCTCTACCCAGGTGAAGTAAATGGGTAACCAATAGGAAGAAATTCCTTGAATGCTTTAATAGCGCCTTATTATGGCGGCTCAGCTACAGTCAGTGGAATAATATGATACTTTGTATTAAGCGCAGTAGAATTCATATTCACGTAGTAGCTGTGCTATATAAATGGAACTATTAATATTATCATTATTATTACAATGAGAGGTTTTTTTGCAGCATTGTTCTTTATCACAAGGTTCCACCATGTAATAATAACAAAAGGTATAGCACAAAACATGTGAAATGAAAGTCTACAATTACTGTACCATTTATAACACAAACACTAGAGGAGAAAGACTGAAGGTTGGTTAATCACTCTTAGCACTGAGTGACACAGTGGCAGGTGCTTGCTTGTCTATACCAAGCTTCTTACCGTTCACTACCAGTGCTACAGGTGTATTCACTCGAAGGGAAGAAAACTGGATGTGCTGGAAGAAAATACATTCGAAAAATGAAACTTAAATAGGATTCAAATGATTATATACATTAACCAGACAATACACTTCTCTTTTAGTCACAGTACAGGCCACTCACTGTCTGATGTATTGTTGTAGTGTTTCTCTTGAATTAATGAAAAGGTAATTTCATAGGAGGAAAAATTCCAATTCTATAGAATTCAACTGCCCTCAAAGTGCTTGATTGGTAAATGAAAGTAGTTAGAGAAAACTCAAATAGTATGAGCCTGCCATCTACTGCTCAGCATGTGATACTATTACTACCAGGCTTTAAGCAAGTAGTTTGCTCCACATGTGATTTGAATGAAACATAAGTAGATTCTGACTAGTTTAAAACTTTCTACTAGTAAAATGTTCCTTTCATTAGAATCAATCAATCAAAAAATAAAAAATAAAAACAAATGTAATAAAACAAAACAAAACAAAAAACAAATATACAGGTACAAGAAAAAGAGACATATTAACAGATTCTGACAAGCATCACCATCATCACCATCATCATCGTCGTCGTCGTCATCGTCATCATCATCACCACCATTACATTCTCTCTTTTAATATTCATGATATATTTCTTTCAGGTTTTACTTTAATTTAAGAAAGCCAACATGATGTTGGCACTATCATACTTTCTTCCAGCCACTCCCATCATCATCGCTATAGATGTCTAACATATTTTACCTACCTTGTTATCTACAGTGAAGTCTATCCTCTGAAGGTATGCCTCTGGTATTGCAACAGTATCACCTATGATGACCCCTTGACCTTGGGCAATGTTATACACATTGACAGAGTAGCAGGACCCCTCGGAATCAATGATAGCAAAGGTACTGTGTAAGAAGAAAAGAAACAAAACACATACTTAACACATTGGAAGAGTAGCAATATCCTTATGAATTAACAACAGCAAAGGTACTGCAAAAATCAAAACATTGCACATAATATCATGTATTTTGAGTAGCAAGATCCCTTAAATTCAACATTAGTGGAGGTTCTGTACAAAAATAGAAATTAAACAGAAGGAATAACAAAACGAGCAGCATCACATCTTTCATTGCATTAAAGATATACACAAACAGAAGCGCTGGAAAGGAGACAGTATGGCACACATTAGACTGGACTTCAACTTCACAGCTAATTAGATTCTCCCTCAATTGCATGAAGAAAAAAAAAAAACATCAATGTACCGGTAAATCAAATTTAGTAACAATTAATTCACTGGCTCTTTGCTATTTCATTTAAATATTAGCAATAAAAAATGAATTCATGCAGAAAGTAGTTCATATTAGCAGCATTCATGCATTTTATAAACCATAACCTAATTCATCACAGCCAATGATCATACATTCAATAAATTTACACAAACTGATTTCACAATATATTTCAATAAGCTCAGCGATACTTACAATGGAATGAGTTCCTCAGTTGCAATGCTACACACCACCTTCCCAACAACCACCTTCTCTGGATTAGCCCCTTCCTGTAATCTGGACAGCACACAGTGTTCTAGCTTGACCGCCTGACCGTTAGGTGAGGTATACGACCCACCACCGTATGGACCGAGGTCATTCTGCTTGAACGAAGACATCAGCTGCTGTAGACGCTTGGCTTTTAATTTGCCCTGCCACAAGGAAAAGACCATAAAAATCAAAATATCTAGTGTACCTGGTAGACCATACTCAGCACACTTTCTCTTTATCCGTGTGGAGAGCAAAGATAAAAGGTAGTGATATTCATAACATGGGCAAAAGATTTTCCACAAACTTTGTTCACAGTAAATCAATACCTTATTTTATTGAGTTCTTATGATCGCATATTATAATACAATAGCGAAACGCCTACATATTCAGCTTGTTGTATACACCTATAAACCGATTGCTTGGAAATGTTTAAAAATCAGGTGAAAATGAAAGAAAAAGTGCCTATTTTGGTATTACAATGTCAATAAAGAAGTGTATTAAGAAAATAACATAAAGAGTATAATTATAATACTAATAAGAATGGGAAAGTTTTAAATATGCACTGCCCTAGTGGTGGTGAATTAAATAATAGAATTTGCATCAATACAGATGTGTTCATTTACCTTTGCTTTGGTTAGTTCTGTAATCCTACATAGATAGCTAAGAAGTTCTGCTCTCTTCTGATCTGGTTCCTCCCACACTGGATCCAATGCTTTAGCTTGCTTGAAACCATCCAGGGATAACTCATACTCTTCTTGAAACTTGAAGATCTGTTCACAGAGTATGGAAATCAGTGAGTAAAGATATGTCACAAAATGTATCCATGACTTATGAAAATGCCAGGAATTTGTTCTTCTTTCTAACAAGCCTTATAGCTTCATGTAAACTGGAGCTCTATTCAAGGAAACTATAATGTGGGAAAAATGTGTACCGGGTAAACATTGTCTTAATAGTTCATTATATATTTAATAAATCATGACAAGTTGTTGATAACTGATCACGGTGGAAAGTAGTAAGAGAAATAAGCAGATTCATGACAATAAAAAATCTTTCTTTGCTAATTTGCTAATTATTATTGTGTTCTTTCAACAGATATCAATGGCTTGAAGAAAGTTTCTATCTGGGTATCAATGACTACCGGTAGTGCCTATGGTTGACCATATAAAATGTAGTCAGGCAGGCAATCTAAAAGTCTTGCCTTTGACAAAAACAAAGTAAAATCACATCTATTGAATAACTATGAAGAATAAATGTTTCACTTACAGTTGCTTTGTTGAAATGAAGATCTGGGTTAGATTTTGCTATTACATCACGTTCCTATGAGAAAATAGAAAAGAACTTCTATACATTCATGTAATAACAAATAAATTAAAAAACATACTTCCACTTACGATTCCCAAGTTTATGATGACCAGACATTACACATAAAAAATACATTTATTTAGTTTCCCAGATTATTTCATACAAGAAAGAGAAAAGTCACAAAACAGGGAAAAGTATTCTATGACAGAAATTCAAAATGTATATATACAATGTTAACTTATAAAGGCTGTGGAATGTGGATTAAATTGAAAGAATAACATTGACTTTTTTCACTAGACATAATTATAAACAAATCAATAATAATCATAAATTACATGCTCGCAGTTTACGGTGAGATGTGTTATTCTCCGGTGGATTAATACAAAGTAAAATACAACAATGTGATGTGAAGTAATTATGTAGGTGATATCAATTGAAGAGTCACTTACAGCCTGAGCATATGCTCCATGACATTGCTTTAACATTCCTGGCTTCTGACCAGTCATGAAGAACATAGAGAGATAAGCATTGCCAGCTATAACTGTGGATATAAACCATAGCACATAGAGAGAAAACTATTGCCAGCTACATGTGTAACTACTAACTAAAGACATAGACAATATGTCAGTATATGCATTGTCTGAACATTTCTCAAATCAGTGCAGAAGCCTCTTCCATTATTTTTATAAGTACACACTGCTTTGTATGTAACGTCAAAATACTAGATTCATCAATTTGAATGTAACCTTTTTTTTACCTTCTATAACAACGTCACTTCACTATGTTCATGTATTTCCAACTAACCAGTTGCCAAGCTCTTTCCTTGAGGACAAATTAAATCTTTCCATCCCATCCTATACATTCATACATAAATAGAGTACGTAAAGAAATATTGTTACAGGGAGATGTGAGTTGGTCTAGCAGTACAGTCAGCTCTGTCTTTGCCTACAATACCCACTCTGACAGACCCTGGTTCAAAAATGTGTGTCTGTCGGATAATGACATTAAAGGTCTGCCCCAAGACATATATATCTATACTGAAAGCTGATTGATACACTTCTGTAAATGCACATCAAACACACACACACACACATTCTCAAACTTGGTGTATCTGATCAGGTAAAATCTTGTTCAAGCATGATGGGGTAAACCACCTCCACAAAACATCTGCACACAAAACAATATGACATAAGCTTAGTACACTTCACAATTCTATATATCTCATAACACAGCTATTTATACATCTGTTTACAGAAATAAAAGTCATAAATTCTTTTGTTGCACACTCACATTTTTTTAATCCCTACAGCATGTCATCCATTTACACCTAATATGGTTTCATAATGTCACTCTATTTTTCTTTTGAGGCACTTTACCACATCATGTTCTGGATAGCTCTTCCTTTACAAACTAATTCTACTTACACCATGAAGTTCCATCAGTCATGTCTAGAGATACAGCCTTCTTAGCATGCTCTACACTATCTTGAAGATTCTTAGCTTTCTCCATCTGGTCAGTCCCTAGCTGCCTCAACACCATCGACAAGTTTCTTAGAGATACCTTGTTGTTTTGCTGTAGAGAAATTAAAATACTTTACACATCATCATGGTTTGATGTAGGCCATGGGTGGCCAACCTGCGGCCCGCGAGCTCTTTTGGTGCGGCCCGCGGAGCATTGAAAAAAAAAAGATTTTTTTAAAAAATAGCTCATAAATGAAATGCGGCCCGCATAGCAGCGATGAAATAGGGTAAAACATTTACACAAAGCTATCTCTATTTTCATAATTAGTTTTCATCAGTCACAACATATTGACTCGTTACGTGGTTGATACAAAACACCTCAAATTCCCTCTCATTACATTATATCAGGTAACGACATTAATTCGCCGTGTTAATTTCAGTTTGTAATTTCCGCACACAGTAACGTTTGTAAATATCAGTGGTGGATCTACCGGGGGTAGGGTTTAACCCCCTTGGGCTGCCGAGTGAAAATGTGATGTGCATATTGTGAGAAGATATTCCACTCATCTGGTAACTTAACAAAACACATGATAACTCTGGATATAGCTGTGTATTAAACTGTTACTTGATTCAAAAAGACGTTATCATGCACTGCTTTTAATGGTCTCCATTGTGTTAGTAGATGCCAGGAAAACATCACTTACGGGGGTTCAGAATAGCAACAACAAAATATCGCCGCTATGCGGCTCGTGGACGATTCTCTGCATCGTCATTGGGTCAACCCCCTTTAATTAGCAAAAAGCTAGATTTGCCTCTGAATATACAAATGTTGTGAATCGAGAAATATGTTTGCAAAATTGCAGGTGTGTACACGTATTACATGAGTGTGTGTGTGTTGGGGGAACTACCTACGGCCCGCCAAGTTATGCCAATCGTTAGCTGTGGCCCGCGAGCTTTAAAAGGTTGGCCACCCCTGATGTAGGCCTATTCTTCTGAATATAACATCACATTATGGCTACATGCCTTACAGATAGAGTTCTTACTTTAAAAAAAAAATCAACAGTGATATATATATTTATCTTTATTCTTGGGACACATACAGTATTTGATGTTTGTAATGTCATTTTGAATAATGTTGAACCAAGAACTATCAATAGTACATCTAAAAGCAAAAGCAAGTAATGATTTACATCCCAGAAATGTAACATCTAAATGCACTACAATCTATTCAAACCTAGCATATATAAAAATGGGGCACATGTTTAAGAATATGCTTTCTTGTTGCCTACATTTAACAACAACAACAAACTTAGTAAGAAAGAAGCGCAACAAAACATCATAACCTGAGGGCCATATGCCCCCCTTAAAAAAAATAAGTTTTGTTATGAATTATGTGATATTCCTTACATAGTTCAGAGCTCCTTCAAAGCAATTCTTAGCAGCATTGACATCATTTTTCTTCCAATATGTTTCCCCAAGGTTGTTCCATGCTTCCACCATTTGGGGGTCTAGTTTGACAGCCCTAGAAAGAGCATCCAGTGCCTCTGGACTGAAGTTAGGTAGGATGTTCCAGGCTCGGCCTTTTTGGAGTAGCACCTGTGCCTTGCTGCTTGCATCAATGTTGTCTGTGTGTCATAGACCATGGTTCATTACCTAACTTCAAACTAATGGCTCACCATGAACTTACATTCAATGGATGCAAAGCAACCTTAACATACAGTAACTGAATTAAACAAATTTCCAACAAACTTTCTTATCATTTCTTAAATTCTTAGTTAGACTGTTAATTCTGCTTCAGATTTTACTATATTTGTCCATATTCATTCAACTAAATTATGAGTCCTAAAACCTAAGGGAAATCAAACTTAAGGTGACCCAAACTCTATTCAAAACTTTAAAGAGAGCTCAAGATAACAAAGAAAATGTTGCATAAATTCCATGAAATATTTTTTTTTCTGCAAGATTTTAAACTGAAAAAATGAAAGCCATTCCGTTTATCATCAACAAGCCATATGAAAGTAAAGAACCAGTATCTTTCTTCAAGCATTTTGTGATATAATATCTGTAACATTATAGCTATAGACGGTGTTACAATACATGGCTTATTCTTTTATTAAACTCAGTTTCATTAGTTGTTTTTGAAATTTAAATCAGACATCTACATGTAGGGTCATACTCAAACTACTACATCATCAGCCAACATTTTATACCGTAGTTGATCAAATAACAATGCAGTTATTTCATGCAAATTTACTTAAGAGCTACTATATATAAAGAAGACTTTTGTGTTTTTACCTTCTATTCCATCAAACAATGTGAGAGTTTTCTGAAGCTCTTGCTTGACCTCTTCTGCCTTGTGGACTGCACGATCAATTGCATTTTGCTCAAAAAAGTGATCTCTAAAGTCATACAAAGCACCCACTGCCTCCTACAAATTAGAAGCATAATGAATGATTGAAAATGTATTAATGAAGGAACCCTTCAACACAATGAAGCAAGTCCAAGTTGTCATATTTGTGCTCCTTTAAAGCCCCTCTGCACTAATTTGGCATGGAGAGATTAGACCTCCCTGCGAAGTCACTGGCAGGTGGTTATCTCATCAAATCAGCTCTCAATTAAAATAAGAAAAAGGGCATCATGGGGATCAACAGGTACCACTTAGGCATTGTTGGATGTATAGAGGGCGCAAGTAGCTACAAGAAGTGCAGTGGGGCTGTAAACAAATTTCCTAGACCAGGGAAAGAAATGAGATTTCAAGTTACAAGTACAATATTTTTCTATCCTGGAATGTTATTTTAAGCAAGTTAAATGTGCAGATTTAATGGAGTGGCAATGAGGAAACCAATGTGTATGACAGAATGAAGCACACACGGTGGCAGAGCGAAAGTACATGTACACTACTGCCTAGAAGGAAAGCTTCAGTCTCTGATATCGACGGTTGTTCCATCGATCGAGACTATACATTGTACCGTAAATCTCCGTGTATAAGGCGCACTTTTTTGCCGCCGAAAAAATTTGAAAGTCGGGGGTGCGTCTTATACACGGGTAAAAAAAAAAAAAAAAAAAAAAAAAAAACTAGAACACTCAAATTTGTCTGTCATCTTGGTTTGAAAGTAATCTGTCTAATAGATGTCAATATGTAGTTTATAATAATTCTTCCAATTTTTCTTTTATTACACATGGCATACCACAAGGTCCTATCCTAGGTCCTCTACTGTTTTTTATTTACATTAATGATCTTACACATTCTTCTAAAAAACGACATTGTTCCTATTATTTGTGACAAGTTCACAAGCACAAATCGGCGCCTTCAACTGCACCTCGCAGTTAAATGAAAGACCTTCCCCGCGTGGGTTTTTAACACCTGGGAGAAAAAAAAAAAAAAATCGTTTTTTTTTTTTTTTTAAAAAAAAGGGGTGCGCCTTATACACGGGTGCGCCTTATACACGGAGATTTACGGTATGTCTGGCTCCACTGACCTCTATCACTGTCTATACAGAGACTGATCACTCTGAAGTACAGGTTAGTTAGGGGATGCATCTATCTAAAGCATGCCCTTATCCCATTAACAATCATTTGTCTTCCTTACACTGCTTGTAATCTTTAGTTCATCTTTGTGATAGGCTGCATGAAGATTACCAGAAGAAGTAGAAGATGAAGAGGTTATATGCAATGCAGTTTGTGTGTGATTGCTGATATTATTGTGCAGCAAGTTATCATATATATTTTAATGTTTCTGTGCCTGTGTATGGTGAAGCCTGAAGGTCAACAAATGTCAGTTATATTAAAGCCCCTCTGCACTAGTTTGGCCAGGAGGGATTAGAGGGATTAGAGGGATTAGCATGGTCACTGACAGGTGGTTATCTCACCAACTCAGCTCTCAATGAACATAAGAAAAAGAGGATCATGGGGGACCAACGGGCACCGCTTAGGCATTGTTTTTTATCGAGTCTAGAGGGAGCAAGTAGCTACAAGTATACCAGAGGGTCATTTCTAACTAGTAAATAGCACAAAGTGCTGGTGTGCATAGCACCTGGACTCTAGAGATTTTGATATCTTTTCTAGAGACTAGCTAGGCCTGGCCTGGCCTGGCCTATAAAATAAATAGCTAGTAGTAGTAATAGGTCAACACCGTCTAGATAATTAATTAGTACTTAAAGTAGTGGAGGGAGTTTTCGGCCACTGAAGGCAAAATACTATTTTTGGACTCTTTACTTCCTAGTTATTATCATTTCTTGTTCAAATCATGAAGCAAATATTATTATTATTTAAACAAAAAAAGAATCCCAGAAAAAAAATCATGAATTGCCATGACAATATTAATTTCCATTTTCACTGTTTCAGAGGTAGTTTTCGGCCAGCCTAGCGAAGCAGTTTTCGGCCGCATGTACGTCAATAGGAAGCGCCCGCGCGTGCCGTGCATTTCCCCGCTGATCTATAGCACTAGCGGGCGGAGCAGGTATCCCACGCCGGAGCTCCCCGTGCCGAAAACTACCTCTGCGGTGATCAGAAATTGGAATCTGAATTAGAGGGATATATCGTGTGTGCGCTGCGGTGTCTGGCTGCATTGATTTAATACATGCGATGAGATACTTTTGAGCTTGCGACTCACTCAAAATCGGGCTCTAAATCTGAAAAATAGTTGAAATATAGCTCATTTTATGGTATTCCTTACAGACACGTGTAAGATACTAGATTTTTCAGATTCGGGTAGCGGGACCGCCGATTACATCGCTAAAATGTGATATTTAAGGATATATTTTCCATTGCAAATGTGGTTCTCCGGTGAATCTGGCATGTTATTGTATGTGTGTGATATGTGATATGCTATTATGCAATATACTTTAAAGGATTTTACCATGCATCCAACGGACCGGCCGAAAACTCCCTCCTTTACTCTAGATCTATATTAGACCCTAGTCTACAACAGTTACACGTACAATCGTCGACGACTGGCTACGTCACTACGTGCTGCAGCTGCATTTACAAAAGTTACAGGTTCTGAATAGATCTAGACCTGTCTTGATCAACAAACAACCATGCACAAGACAAATGACAAATAAAAATCCTTCAGTTTTATCCCTGCAAAAAAGCATATGTGTGGGGCTACACACAAACAAATGTCCATTCACCAAGTCTCAAACAAGAACAAACCAGGTTTATTAATTCCGTAACTCTACATCTGATATATGAAACTCATACACAGCCTTTACATTTTAAAGAAATGTTTGTAATATGTTATAATTACACTTACCTTGATTTTCGTAATGTCAACTGCATTTGAAACTTCCGACGCCGCCGCCATGGTGAAATTAGTGATAGTCTGTATCTTTCAGACGTTGCGCAATCAGCTGATTGCAAGTTCATACTATAGTCTCGGGCAAAACTACCCTGTTGACTATTTACAGGAATACATACTGTAGATATGTGATATATACATTTCTCCATGTAATCTTTCATACACAAAGCTGAATATTTCACTTCAAGGAAGGAGAAAATGTTTGCTTTGATGCCTGACATCAGTTGTTGCTATATAAGCCTATGCTGTTTAATTTTTTTTTTTAAATTTAATGATTTTGTTTTGATTTTCAAAATCTTGACATACAAATACAATAGTCAATAGGGAATTGTTACAACTATTCTCTTTAATATGAATTAGAACATTTCATAACCATCTATAGAATTTGTTACGTGTACAGGTAAAGACAAATTAATTGTGAAGATTGCCACCGTACCCCACTATATTTTTGCCATATTGTTGTTGTCGGTTCGACATTTTACTGAGATTGAAGAAAATGCATAACGGAGCTAGCCTAATTTTAGCCTACCTAGGGTATGTACAAAAGATTACTATGGACTCAAAGGTCTTTACGGCTGTTGGGGAAAAAAAGTTACCCTATACCATACAGTCCTAAATCATAACATGTTAAAATACAAGAAGAGGAGAGAAGCTGGTGAGCCGGATATGATAGAGAGAGAGACAGAGACAGAGAGCCAGGAACAGGAGAGGCGGAAATGAAAATATACCCAATATACCAATAAGTAAATTTGTTTGCTTATATCTTTATTACATAATGTCATAAAATCAAAATATATGTACTGGTACTCTTCTAGTTACATTTAATTATTCATCAACTTATTATGTTTTTTACAATGTGATGATATGTCTCATTTCAATGCATTTATAATGCAATAATCACATACAATTTTTTTTGAAAATTCTGATGACTTAGACATACAATTTATATTAGATAAAAAGATAAATTATTGATTATGTACAAATTAATCTGATGATTTTCAGTTGTATGGTTACCTGAATTACATTCAGTATCAGCTGTACATTAAAACTACACATGTATCCTGATTGTATTAAGCCTCATTCAAACATGATGCAGTTAACTGCAGACAAAAAAAAGATTAAAAAAAGAATGAAGACATGCTGCGGCAAAATAAAAGGTTTTATATGCATATGATTGGCGAGCTAGTGGTGTTGGAAAATGGTATCTACACACAACAAAAAAACCTCAACCACACTCACTTATTAGTGAGTTTTTAGATGAAAAAAGTATTAAAAGTGCAATACATTATGTCATTTTAATTGGGGGCAGTAGTGTTTTGATGTCATTAACTGCATCGTGCGTGAACCAGGCTTTAGAGCTCAAGCTAAACAAGAAAAATATCAAATCTCAGAAGCTTCTAATTCGTAATTAACATACTACTTACTACCGTGAGATGTGCAATATCATATTTTCATCCACCGACCAATTACTATTGAAACAGAAAACCAAATGACATAGAACAATTTAGAAGACTTGGTTGCCCGATGGATTTGACACATTACAGGATTACTCAATGAATTCTGCGCTTTGTATGTTCTGAATTACCTATGAGTAATACTGAAACTGCACTTTGTTTAATACCCATGTATCATAGCTTTATACCTAGCAGTAGAATGCACATATAAAAGCTGTACTGATGAAACACAAATTTTAGAACTTTTCATCAGCCATGATTAAATAATTATGACTATGTCATAATAGAAATACCTTCAAATGAGTTATATGATTTTATCTTATAAGACTGACATCAATAAAACAATTGCAAAAAACAACAATTTAATGCCACACTAGTGAGCTTTGCTCAAATGTTTTATACATAATATAATCAAGGTTGATGCAAATATTATAAGTTATGATTACATTAAGACCAAATCAAATGCATTATCACCAATGTATATTATATATTGCTATATACATAGATTCTATATGTACTTTTTTTTTTTTTGAGGCCGCCATCCTAGTCAAGCATCGCTTATGATTGCGGTCTCCTGCACTTTTTTAACAGATAGTTCGGATAATACTTCAAATTTATGATAATATGTTATGGAAATATTAAGTTTCGTTATTATAGGTACATTATGTAAAAAAAACATTTTGACATGAAGTAATTATTGTTTGTATATGTTGTATTATACCTTACATTTATATGTTCTTTGTTATTCAGTTATATTATATTTGGAAAAATGCAGAAATCAAATCAAATCCCCCCCCCAAAAAAAAAAATATATTGCTATATACATATATGTACCCTATTGTAAAAGGATTTAAACAAAAAAGAGATATAGTAAAAGTTGAATTTAAAACAGGTACAGGTTGTATAACTTAATTTCAATCCCCCTCTAATCTCGGAAAGTAAGTACAAAATTGATTAAATCTACAAGATTCACTTCTTTGTCAGCTCATCCTAATGTAACTGAATCAATGTCATCTTCCTAAACCATCAAATTCATGCATGTCAAAGATAATGTTCAATATGCTGGGAGCTCATCCTCAAAATATCTTTGTAGTTTTGTCTCTGGATTAGAAGGGGCATAGAATTAAGTAAATCGTAGGTAGGTAGGCCTTATCACCGATTTGGGAAAATTAACACTGGTAACTTCCACAGGTATCAATACATTTACATCTTCATTTCATACTTTGGGTAAGTGTAGGGTGGCAGGCTGGCATGGTGATTTCAAACATCTCTACAAGCACAAAGACTGCCGCTCAAAATTTCAAGGCCACTTTAGCCATGCCCTTTTGCTATCATATAATTTTTCTGACTTATGTGCCCTAACTCTGACTGACCAAAATAGTCTGCCCCTAAAAATGACAATATTTGAGACCAATTATCAACTCATTTTGTAAGGCTAGGCCCATCTCTTGTGACTTAATTTGGAGTTGGAACTGGTACTTTTTTTATAAGGATTTGTCAAAACTCTCACTGTGCCATACTCTTTATATTTCCTGAGTATGCTTCTGCACATTACCTATATATAAAGGCTGTATCTAGTTATAAGTACACTTCTGCAATGTTTCAATCAACTTTAATATGTTTTTTTTATCCAGTATTACATGTAAATTCATCAATCATCATCAAAGGTATATTACAAAAGGCCTATTTCAACTACAAAACTCACAGGCATACCGTCAGTGCAGAAAGTCATATACGGCATACAAATACAATGGTTCTATTTTCAATGAAATGTAATTCATGCTTCATGATACAGTATCCAGCATTTGGTCCTCTTAACTGACAATATCAACATAGAACAGAGTCAAAGCTTATAATTAAGGCCTTTTCATGTAGTTACTGGTTTCATTCTGGTGGTTTATATCAAACTTGGATACAATTATCACCCTTTCCTTTAGTACTGTATATTCCTATGGGTTGAATCACTTTAAAGGAGGATCACACAATAAGTTTAATGGCTAGTACATTGTATAATACATATCACACATCATACATCATTATGGCTCATCTATTCCTTAGTTTATAGACCCTTGTCATTTTTTTCCCGCTATGTTTAACATGAAGACAACAATAGCTGCAATTGACATGAACTTTAAAGGGCAAGTCCACTCCAAAAATAACTTACTTTCAATAAAAGCAGAAAAATCAGACAAACCAATCAAAAAAAGTTTGAGCAAAATCGGATAACTAATAAGAAAGTTATGAATTTTTGAAAAAGTATGTAAAACTATGGAACAATGAGAATCACGACACAAATTGCCAAGATGGTTATCAGTTTGTGACGTCATGTCCTCACAACTTATCAATTGCTTTATATAGTTTAATCCCATTAATTTCCTTTTTATCCCCAAAACTTGATTTCCCATGCCTTTGCCCAGGTTATATGATTTGTATCATATTGCATGCATGACATTTCCCAAAAACTTTTATGAATTTTGAAGAATTGATACTATTTTCTGAATATTGTATTTCATAATTATTGATTTTTATATAAATAGTTTATCAAAATTCAATTTTTCATGATTTAACTGGACAAAAATTACTCTTTATTTGTGCATCCACACAAAAACATATTACTAACAATCTAACTTGGATGCTGGTGTGAAGAAATAAGATTCTTAGGGTGAAAATAGGAAATTTATATTATCAATATAAAGAAAATAATTAGTGGATAGTGAGGACCATACGTCACAGACTCATGAGTGAGTTGCCAATTTGTGTAGTGATTTTCAAAGTTTTCCATGTCATTAAAAATTCATAACTTTCTTATTAGTTATCCGATTTTGCTCAAACTTTTTTTTGATTGGTTTGTCTGATTTTTCTGGTTCTATTGAAAGTAAGTTATTTGTGGAGTGGACTTGGGCTTTAACACATCGCTGCATGTACCTTGATTTTTCAAGCATAACTTGCACAACAGACAACTTTCTATCACCGAACACGCTTTGCAGCGTCAAAGCAGGTGGCTTCCCATAATGCATTAGCTAGAACTGCCTTGGTGGCTTGTCGACCTTTCTGCTGTTGCCACTCCCGTAAAACTTGGTAAGCAGTTTCACTGCTCGTCTCGTGTCGGTTCTCATACACTATATTATCAACTCGCACAGAATCCAATCCTAGATGACGTCCAAGAGATTTCACAGCATTTCCTGGGATGAGTTGCTCAATATCTAGTAGTGTTTGTTGACTAACTTTCTCTCTGGATTCTGTAATACAAAAAGACACAGTAGAACTTTTCATAACTACACGTCATTATGTAAGATTTGTTTTTTTATCATATAGGAAAATATAATAAGCTACCCCAAATGAAAGTTTTCAAAGAATGTCCCTTTCTGCACATTTCACATTAAAAAAACTGCAAGTTTATGAGATAACACATATTTAGATAATTAGATCCATACAACTCGCAGCTAGATCCTAATCGTAAGATTAGTCAAGCGTAATCACATGTGATTCATTTAATAAGAGTAAAAAAAGCATGCAATAGTTTCAAGTACTTTCTAACAGGTTTTGAGTACCGGTATGCAGTATGCAGCACGCTGCGTAGAGGTAAGAACACTGATATTCAGTGTACAAGTTTAGTTAGTGGATTTAGTTAGTGGGTTTAGTAAACCTATTAAACTTGGGATTTATTTGTCACTGATAATGACATGGACCAATCTTACAATGACTCCTTTTTAAAAATCAAATAACAAGGATCTGGGAGTTTTATTGTATAAAATAAATGATGCATGCCTTCACTGGTTCATTACACTATCTATCTGCTCTTGTTGAGGCTGTATATGCATCTATCACACTCAGGCTGATGGCTTCACATAGTAGATCCACACATCCTCAACTCAAGAGCAGATAGATGGTATAATGACAATATTCTCATGCATCATATGTATAATATTTCACTCTTTTCTTTCCAATGAGTCACCCAGCAATCAAACTCTTCAGATTTTAAGCCATTTGTTATGCCCTCCATGTAAAATAATGTTTATAATTAGGAATTAGGTGTTAAATACAACTCAACAAAATGATATTTTCTAAATAATAAACATATAATTGTAATTCACAGTTACCGCACCGCAAAGCTTTATCTTCCCTTGCTTCTTCTTTTGAGGCTGGCGACCGGAAGAATGACCCCCTGCTCCTTCTCCTGCTTCTGCCCCTTTAGAACCACGATAGTGATTGTGGTAGTTGTACTGGTCTCCAATTACCATATTCTTTGGTGCCGAAGCCATAGTAATAGTAACTTTTCCTGCAAAAAGAGAAACAAAATTATAAGTATGTGATCATTACATTTAATTATTTGCCATATTGTACAAATGATACCCTCTTTGCCCGCTACGTTCGGCTAGCGGAACATACAGCGGGCTGCCAACTTCGACTCAAGTCACATTTCATTCACAATACACACGGAACGCATTTAATTCTATTGTACGCACACACACACAATAGTAACGTGTGCTTCGCATTGTATACACATCACACTTTAATACAATAGTGCTACACAAAGTTTTTCATTACAGTACACCAATCAAAAGTTATTGCGAGTTGAATAAGCATAGTCCATGCAGAACCCCTCCTAAGGTGGCACCCTAAAAACAATGTGGCACAGGGGGGATTGTGTACGTGGCGGGCAAAGAGTTAAAGAGAGACGAGCCATATGAGGTGGGGAGGGGGAGGAGGGGGCTGCAGCTCATCCCCTAAGAATTTCAAAAATACCAATATCAGGGAAACTATTTTCTTCTTCAGAAAATTTCATATGTTGTTTCCATTTCATGAATCTGCCTGCATGTACTTAGAACTTCAGCTACAAAGAGGCTTGGAATAAGAATTACCTGTATTAATCTGTGTAGCTCCACTGCAGTTGGTCTGAGTGAAAGAAGCTCCCGATTTGTTCACATTTGGTTGCTTTTTTCTGGATTCACTGTGTTCACTGTCTGACTTCTTGCTCTCATTAGCTGTACAAATACGAGAAAACAAAAACACTTCAAAGGTACTATGCAACATGTTTATGTGAATATGAAAGTAATTTGATTGCACATAAATATGTTTCAACAAGCCTTTAAGAGAAGTATCAAGTAAATCTGCTTTATAAGGAAAATAAACTGCTATTGCAATGTAAGCAAGATAATTGAAATGCACTTCACAAATCTGACCTCATGTCAGTCCACACTGATCAGGGAGAACAGGTGGTACAATTGTTGTGCACAGTTACTTATTTTTACCCACAAGTTATCTCTTTCCAACAAGATTGCCATAGCAAATTTTAAGAAGGATCATCAAATCATGTCTGAACAAGAATTAAATAGTTGCACCCTCACACAATGCCAGTGAACCTGCGTATCTTTCAACATTAAACAAAACTTGGTAATACATTTCTAAGTGTAACTTAAATTAGTGGACCGGTAGGCAATAATATCTGGAGCAATTCATGCAGATAGCATTTTGAAAATGAACTGGTCATCTAACATAAAACAATATACAAATGTAGTAATCAAACTAAAATGATTATCTACAGGGCTCCTTTCTTGAGTATGAATGGGAAAAATAGCAGGACAACATACCTTTTGCCTTCGTTTGAAAGTGTGCCATGCCTTTGTTGAACTGCTCCTCCCATGACTCTACTTTAAGATCTGGTTCGGCTGGAAGGCATACTTTCTTCAGATCAACATCAACAAAGAAACCATACAAGCTTTGCTGCAGATGACCCCTGTCTGATAATTCATGAAGCTTATCAAGATCTCTCTTGTTGCAAACACGAAGGTAGAGTGTAAAGTCATCATCGTCAACTTTAGCAGGGAGCTGGAGTGTTTTCAGTGTGATATCAGTCAATGAGAACATTGTAGAAAGGGAGCTGTTGCTGTCCCAATAGTCACGGTGCTTGCACCTTTCAAGACAGTGGAGGATTTGGTCCAGTTTTGATAATATCGAAGCCCGAAGTGGTATGGTGAGACTCACCTTCAGCGTAATTTCTTTAAAAATGTGGGTAAAAAGTAAAAAAGCAGATTGATCATTTTGTAATGATAGATCAGCTTATCTGTATCAAGTACTTTTAAACTCTTTACATGCCACACATAGAATTTCCATGTACCACATAGTATTTATCATTAAATCTATATCGGTTTTATAGGTTGTCATGGAGCTAACCATGACCAGAGATGGGTAATGTTCCAAATACATTGTGTTACAAAAATCACTCTTTATGTCAATTGGTTATGTGCAAAATTGCATGTGTGGCAAATGAGCGACCGTGCACAGAGGCGAAGAAAACAACCAAAGTATTAAGCTATCGAATAGATTTTCATCACTAAGTTACTAACTATATTGGAACACTTCATATTCCAGTAAGATTCTCAAATGCCAGGGAAATTGTAGGAATAATCTTTTAAAATAATAATATGATAAACTGATTTAGTCAAAGCTGTTATTGTGACAGTTTCTTGACGTTGTATCTGCTTGAAAGCATTGTTTGGCTGAAACAGGCACTTTAGTGATCAATACTAAAAGTTTAGTGATTGCTCTATTGTGAACAAATTTAAAGGGCAATCCAACCCTGGTAATAAGTTGATTTGTATGAAAGCAGAAAAATAACAGAAACAGAATGGCAACAGTTTGAGATGAATCGGACCAATAGTAAGGAAGTTATGAATGTTTGAAATATGAGATCACTAAGTCTATGCAAATCTCTAATTGGTAGTTCGGTCAGTGGATTGTGACGTAGGACGTGGATAACTCTCCCATTTGCTGTGTACAAAAATATCATTAATTTCTGTTTTTCTCGTAATTTCCTTCTCCCTTGGGGCACTACTCAAAATATATTATAGATAGCATATTATTATAGGTCCTCTAAAGAGAATAGACCCTCCTGAGCAATATATTTTTTGACAAATCTAATTTGAGTCATTTTATATGTTGGAACAGATGGGAAAGTAGTCCGGCACTACTTCACATTGCCATTACCGCTTCAGCATATTTGAAGTGCCCATACGTATAGTGATTACATTTTTCAAAAATTCATAACTTTCTTAATATATTTAGTCAGATTTAATTGAAACTTTCATCAGTTTGCTTCTCTGATTTTTCTGCTTTCTTTTAGAGTAGTTGTCTACTTGGGTTGGATTTCCCTTTTTAAACAGAATGGATTTATTCCTTGACTTCATAACAATCATGTTTACTAATCATTGGCCATGCTCAGTCTATCCACGTATAGAATACACCTTCCGAGAGTTTAAAAACAGTGGTTTTTGAAAACATCTAAATTTTAACCCTAATAAGGCCGGGGCCATCATGGCCCTCCGCGATTTTTCTGATTGTTCGGGAACGCATACGGATGACGCCCCCGCTTCATGACTTTATTCTTTCGAGTCTTGCGCATCTTTTAAAACAATTTTTTTGGAAATCGGACCTACCGTTACAAAGTCACGTGACCTTTTGTCCTTACATGTCGGCCCGAAAATCGCTCATTTTTGTGATTTGTGTACAAAACATATGGAAATATCATTTTTCCTAAAAAGAGATAAAACATTGGTTATTTGGTCTTGTTTAAAGTTTAGGTGTTTGTTTTGGGGTCAAAATAGTTAAATTATAGTTAGAAATGAAATAAAACAACAAAAACAATGAAATACATAAGTTAAAAAAACAATGAAATACATAAGAAATTATCAAAACAAGAGATAACATAAGGAATAACGTAGCTTTCCAAATTTTTTTCGTATTATTATTCCAAATGGTCTAACAAATATATGTAGTGGAAAAAAAGCTTAAATATGAAGAATATATGATTTATGGGTAAAAATATGAATTTTTGACCTTATTTGCATAATTTACCATAAATATGCAAATGAGTAATTTTTCAAAAAATTGAAATTGCTATATTATTCTATACACTTCACTTGACATGCATGCAAATTTTCGCGGCGATCGGTCGTTTCACGGCCGAGATCTTAGGGGGCCATAATGGCCCCGGCCGTATTAAGAACTCAAATAGCCCGGCCTTATTAGGGTTAAAACTGCTAATAAAGATCATATGAATGCAACCATGTTTTTTACTAGACATCTTTCAAATGCGTGATTCTTATGAAGGCAGCTGCTGTCTTACCAAAACCTTCATCACTAGGTTGCGATGAATCGAAGCTGATAATTGGGTCTCTCTCAGTAGATATAGGCTGAGATGGGGCCACTCCAGGACTCTCTATAGAGATAAGAAATTTAACAAATATCTTAAATACAAATACAATGCGCAAACTAAAAAAACAAAATTTTTAACGATTCAAATTCGCTGTTTATTGGCAACCAATGTAATAATATTTAGTTAAAAGGTACTATGTCCCATTTGCAGGTCAAAAAAAATGAAAAGGTTAAATTCCAACAGCATTTGAAAGACAATACTTATTTAGAACTTCCCTCAAAACGAAAGGTTTGAAAATGGCTTTTTGGGAAAATGCCGACCATATTAGTTGTCGAATCGACATAAGTGATTGCAATCACCTAAGTAATAGTCTGATTTTCAGACCCTTGTACCGCATACAGTAGTCAATCACTTTAATTACAAGTAGTGGGTTATTGATGTAGACAAATGCTCATGTACCTGTTACAGCTCATTTTATGTATGTTTTTTACCAAAGAAAAAAAGATGTCAGTCAGTCACTCAATAGTGTCTGACAGGGAAGTCCAGAAAGTAAACGGTTTCCTTGCATAATTTGAATACTAGGACACTGCCAATGTTTAAATTTTACAGATAGGACATACAAGTACATGACATATTCATAATTCCTGCAAAGTTCTACAGAATTTGATGTTGGCTGCAAAAGGGACATAGTATCTTTAATGCCTAACTCAACTAAATTCAGTGAGTTTTAGTACTATGGTGACTCCGAAAGCTCCCTTTTAGGAGGAAATGGTGGAAATTTGATATTTTAACACATTTTCTAATTTCACACAATATTTACTTCATTCCTCTTTTATTAATAACAATCATCAACTTTGTCCGGTACGTCACATTTCATGGCCAAAAATGATGATTTCTACACATGATGGGTACAGTTTACAAAATACTGAACTTGAATGGAGTATAATTGCTATTCTATGGTAAATTCATGTATATTTGCTAACATTGAGAAGTTTAGATGAAATTCCTACCTTGATGGATAGGTCCTCCTGCCATGTTTCCCACAACATATTCAGCTTTCCCATGTGAGCTTTCAACTGGAACTGGTTTAGAAACATGCCCATGCTTGAGTCCTTGCGACTTAATTGGCTCTTTGCCGTGTTCCCTGAAGGACTTTAAGGGTTGGCTTGCACTTGGGCCAGGTGAGCTTTTGGTAGGAGCCCTAACAATATCTTTGAACTCCATTGACTGTTCTGCTTCCACTGTTCGCTGGAAGTTATCATCATGGCATCCATTTTGTGGCCCAAATACCTGACTTTTCAAGGGTCCAAAGCTTGAAGACTTAGGAGACTCTTGAGATGATGGTTGACTATGCTATATGTCAAAAAATACATTTTGTTGATGTTCAGTGGAAATAATATGCAGATTTCCTTTTCCTCAATGTATTTCATTATTCACACACATTTACATGTATTCTGTATTAACTGTGAAACATTACATCAGATAATGAGTACTTGATATTCTTAGATCGACCTACAATAAATAGTACAAATTAACTTTGCTTCATATACAGTACAATCATTTTTTTTAAATAGTGACAAAATAAGAAACAGACTAACCTCTCCAAAATAGCGTCCAAGTGTTTCATGAGTTGGATTAGTATCAAGATTATCTACCCAATTTGTAATTTCTGATTGAAAAAAAACAAGAACAACAATATTTTGAATGGTAAGAAATTAAGCACATCAATTTTAGCCTTGACCAAATCAAGACCTTATCAGGAGTCATTTTTACTAGTCATACCCTTTAATTGAGAGCAAATGGGCAATTCAAGCTCAACTGTAATGGAAGTATTTTGTATGATCAGGACAACTACCCCTAGAAAACACACCCATAGAACAACTACTGCCCTTTCAGACTTCCCTGGACATTTAATATGGAAATCTACTTTCTATGGTATGATATACCTCAGGATATGTACAACATGACCTCCTAGGACAATTATCCTCAAGAGAAATTACCCCCGGACAACAACCATCTTTGATGAATTAACCTAATCACCCTCAGGCAACTATCTATAGGTGGAAATTCGATTTGGAAGTCATTATTTGAGATTTCAAAGGTAATATCAACTTTTCCACAATCTCAGTCAATATTCCTCCCTCTAAAAAGAAATATAATAGAATGCCTTTCCGCTAATTTGAAAAATACATTTTTTTTTGTTCTTTCTATTCATGGAACTTCCTCTCAAGATTGTTAAATATTAATACATTTTATTTGAGAATAAAAATAACAAATCACTGTATCCTACTACAGTCATGGCAATGTCTAATTCAAAAGAAAAAAAAGAAGAACTTGGTAGTATTAAGTACACAATTCTACTTTTAAGGTCAAGACAGTGGTTTAAAGGCAGGGTATTTTACTGACATTGCTACCACTACTGTAATATATTCAATTGCGCTATCTTTTGGTGACGGTGTACATAAGAGCAATTTTCGGTTCCTGTACCCAAGCTTCATCATGTGCATTGATGATGCATTGTGGAACGTGGATGTTGACGCAGGACCCCGGGGGTTCACTCCCAACATGGCTGGCTACGCATCTGCGTCCAGAAAAAGCGTTGAAAGGATGTCTTTTTCAGCTATACGGCGCCGTCCACGTTTTCCTTAAAAAGGTTTTTTTTTCGAGCACTGATCGCACACACAACAAAAAAAGGGTACCTTTTCAGGTTCACAAGTTTTCAAAGCCATTTGTAACAATTAAGAGTTGTTAACTTTTAAATTTGTGATACATAAGCCATTAGGGTCCATTTCAGAAAAGGTGTGATACACCATTAGGGTCTATATCAGAGGTTGATGGACACGGGTGGGTAGCAATGTGCATACAAGAGAGTGACCCACCTCGGGATCAGGACATTGTGAGCAGACGATGGCAGTTAACGTAACTCTTAAGTAGTATCAGTAGAATACCCTGCCTTTAAGGTCAATCAAGTATGAACAAACCTTCAAATTTTGGTCGTTCATTTGGTTCATAGCTCCATGACTTTTTCATAACTCTTATCAGATCTTCAGGAGTGTTTACTGGAACAGGTTGCAGACTGGGAGTTTGCTTTGCAACTACTTTCAATAGCCTCACCATGTCAAATCCTCTGTCTGATATACAAAAAAATTATGATACAGGGAAATTAATTGCATTAGCAATGAAAATGAATTACTGAAATTACAACTATCATGATTAAACTTACAGCCAATTGTTAGTGCAATAAAACATATTTATGAGCATTAGCAAATTGAAGCTATATAGTCTCTTTGTAACATAATTTTTTTATTCATAAGCTGATTTCTCATCTAGTAAAAACAAATTTAACGACTTTGAGAATGTGAGATGGCTCAGTGGTAGAGCAATTATCTCATAACTGGGAGGACCCAGGTTCTAAACTATGTGGATTCACTTGACTAGTGCTCTTTGGTAAGGCATTAATCCTCATTACCATGTCCCTCAGAGAGTATTTAAAAGTGTCAGTCACCAGGTTGCTTACTTACAAACATACATTCGCCTATTTAGAAGTCAGGTAAAAAAACAAGGGAAATGTTCTCGGCGGTCTCGCCTGCATTACGCAATTCAATATGACAAATTGAGGTTGGGAAATTATTTATAGGCAGGGTGGCCCACTAGCAGGCCCCCCAAAATGAAATCCTCTGAATATAATTAGCA
Organism: Mesocentrotus franciscanus; assembly: GCA_037976565.1. NCBI lineage: Eukaryota > Metazoa > Echinodermata > Echinoidea > Camarodonta > Strongylocentrotidae > Mesocentrotus > Mesocentrotus franciscanus. The sequence goes on from CP137676.1 coordinate 3,922,312, forward strand.
TTTTGAAGTCAATATTGACTAAGAATCATCAGAAGAATTATTTGCAAATAACAAAAATTGATTTATTAATTCTCATATTAAGCTGTGAAAACATAATCCAAGTCTACTGACCTAAAATGACCTTTGACCTTGACTTTGTGTCATATGATTTGTGATACTTAATAACCCTTGGGTACAAGTTTCATGGAATTTGAACAAACACTTTTGAAATTATGCTAAAAATTCAAAATCTTGATGTTGACCTGAAATGACCTTTGACCTTGACTTAGTGACCTGAAATTCTACTCACATGATAAGGGATACTTGATAACCCTTATGTTCAAGTTTCATGAAATAGAAATGTATACATTCAAAATTATATTAAAAATTCAAAGACTTAACCTCAGGTTAAGTTTTTGATGATGATGCCACAACATAGTCCAAGCTTGTTGATCTGAAATGACCTTTGACCTTGAATTTTTGACCTGAAATTCTACTCACAAGATTGGGGATACTTGATAATCCTTTAGTCCAAGTTTCCTTGAATGAGAACTTAAACTTTCAAAATTATATTAACTAGATGGATGTTCGACTGCACGCAGTCGAAAATGATGCCTCCGCCATTGAGCAATCACAAGCTATTTTTGCATACATAATTGGCCCTGTGACCTTTGACCTCGTGACCCCAAAATCTAATCAATTCATTGGCTCTGCAAGATACATACATGACCCAAGTTTGGCGGTAATCCATCAATCGGTTCTTGTGATAACGCGATCACAAGCTATTTTTGCATACATAATGAGCCCTGTGACCTTTGACCTCGTGACCCCAAAATATAATCAGTTCATTAGCTCTGCAAGATACATTGTACATACATGACCCAAGTTTGGCGGTAATCCATCAACCGGTTCTTGAAATAACGCGATCACGAGAACGGGACATACGTACGGAACGTACAGGAAATACGGACGTATGTACGTACGTACGTACCTAGGCCCCCTACGGATGGACAACCAGAAAACATAATGCCTCCGGCTACTTTGTAGCGGAGGCATAAAAATTCAAAAACTTAACCTGAGGTTAAGTTTTTGATGTTGACGCCGCCAGAAGAGCGGCGCCTATGTCTCGCTTTTTGCTATGCAGGTGAGACAAAAACATAAAAAACTAAGTAACAGGAAGCAAAAACTCACCAGAGTATGGGTGAATACCTGTCAGAAGTTCATAGAGAGTCATCGCAAAGCTGTGGGATAATGCATCACAATAAAAAAAACATGGAAATTTGTTTATTGTCCAATATAAAAAAAAAATTGTTCATCAAATAAATCTCACACATACTGCAATACATTGCACTCGAGTTTATACAAAATTGACTACAAGGCCAAGCAGATTTTAAACAAAAAGGTACTAATATCTGGTTAAGTGAATCACAGTGAAATACACTGTTCTTTATTTTTACTTCATGTTTCTGTAACTATTGAGCATGTAAAAAATTCATTATTCATAAAAATACACAATAAAGCTTTTAATTTCATTGAATTGGTCCCGAAAAACTTGTTGAAGTTGAATCATTTTTATATACCGGGTAAAGGGTTTCTTAAAGACATTATCATCCTGACTTAATAGAATTCGGAAACTATAAAATGAGGTTTGGCACATTAAAAACATGCATTTTAAATCGCCCCTTTTATTTCTTTTTTACATAAAAAACCTGATCTAAAGCGGCCCCCATAAACATACTGTACATGTGTGTTATAGATTTTTGTATGCAATTGTTTTTTAATGTGTTATTATTCTCTTGCTTATTAAAAGACCAGTGAAGTAAAAAATCTCTCCACCCTGTCACTCTCCTCTTGGGTCTTCTAAAAAGTTATCTGAGGGTTCTAGATCGACAGTAATGATACCCACAGCTAAGAAGATAAAGTCCCATAGAACGATATGTTGGTCTCAATTGTCTTCTTCACAACTTTTCTAGGGTTCTTACTCAACCAACATTGTCAATCTGGACTGTCGGTTCGCAGGGATGTTCCATTAAAAAAAAATCTTTAAAGTTCAGTTCAGTTGATTTTATTTCTGCACTGCACCAACTTCAGCCTTTCAACGTGAGCCTTGTTGAATTATGCACATACTGTTGTTAAGGCAATGTTAGTCTGCCCTATTTGTCAGTACTCTGACAGGGTTAGCTTTCATACATTTTTTTTATTCAACCATTTTTGTAATGTGAATTGTTTTTCAATTTCAATTTTATTATATTTAATCAGTAGTTCAACATCTGACCCAAAAGGGATATTTATGACATTAAAGGCCCATTATGAGTGTCTTCCTCAGTGGCGTTTCTGTGGGGGTTGCAAAAGAGACATGTGCCCCAGATGGCACTTGAAGGGCCACAAAAAAATGAAGAAAAAAAAGAGAAAGGGAAGAAAGGAAAAAATAAAATCATGATCCAAAATGAATGAATGACTGAATTAAGGTTTGATGAAGAAGCCAATAGAAAACTTCATGTACTTAACCCACATATTGATGTTCAAATTTTGAAACTCTGCTGTTCAATAACAGCCTGGATATTTGAAGTTTTAAATTTGGGCGGCGAGGTGGCTGAAATTGATGCTGAATTAACATTTTTACCATAATGAAATAGTGAAGGCAGGGTTTAAAATATAAAAAAACAATTTTTTATCACAACCCTGGATGAAATGACCTTTAGTTACTAGAACCTGGAATATATCCCCATCAAATACTTGAATGTGTAGGATGATTAAAGTATACCCTAAATTCCTTCAAGAACTCCTTCAAGAATTATAATATAGGTTGATTGGGTATTTTGCTCATATAATTGACTTATAAACATATGCACTATTATTTTCTCACCAGTATACATCATAGTTTTTAGTAACAACCTCCTTTGAGTTGGATAAGTCTGTCCTGAAAGCTTCTGGAGGCATGTGACTGTCTGTGCCCCAACACTTATCACGAGATGAAGTTTGGCGATCGGTTGCAAGGCCAAGATCAGCAACCTGTACATGTACATGCCATCAACAGAGAGAGAGAGAAAACATTTAATTCATATACACTTTTCTAGACTGATTTTGTCCAGAACAGTGAAGGTAATAAATATCTTGTTCGGCAGGAAAGTTCATGTGATCTCTGTTTGATTTCTTCAAGGAGAATTCTGGGGTATCTTACATGCTTTCCCATCTACCTATAATAATTTCAGCTGCAAGCTCCATCATGATGTTTGATATGAAACTAGCCTATCTTTCAAAAAAATATTGCACCTTTGCAATACGATTCAATATTTTAAAAAAAGAAGAATTAATTAAATATTCTTTTTTGTAGCTATAGTGACAAATCTAGGTACAAGGGCAAGGCAAGAGGACCATCAAACATGATAGAGTTCCTTGGTTCCTCCTGGAAACCTTGTCAGCACAAGGTCATTGATGACGTATGATAAGGTCTGATCTGGCCTGGGTGACCGCAATTAGTTGAATGATTACAAAAATGAAAAATAAAAAAATAAATAAAAATGAAGCCAATTTAATGCCACACATATGTGAATGTTACAAATGTTTATAATAAGAGTATCTCCTCCCTTTGAGGTCATGTTATATCTTAAGTATTGCATAACTTATGACAGGAAAATGTGCAAAGCAAGTGAAACATTTGGATTCATCTGGTAGGAATCTTGTGAACAACCTGAGAATGTGTATCGCTAATCTGCACCTGAATCACAGTCAATGAAGATAATTTCCTTTGCAGCTAGACAAGATTTATTAGGCATGGAACTAAAGATATTATATCCTGCTAATTTAGACTGCAGCTCATAAAAGCCAAGGAACATTTTTAGTACCGTAAACCTCGAAAAGCAGTTGGCAGATTTCTTCTATTTCAATCTTCTCAAAAGAAAATAGTGAGAAACTCAAACTTATATGGTGCTTTGCAGTTTTTTTCTTCTGAATTGAAATAAAGAGCAGGGCATCGTAACCATCGTTTCATGAAACCGTCATAAGTAAATGTTCACCGACATCCAACTAAAATACACGTTTCAATGGGATATCTAAAATGCTCATGATGGTTTCGTGAAATGCTGCATACATAAATGTTACCTTGGCATTAAGATAACCATCTAATAGAACATTCTCCAGCTTGAGATCACGGTGAATGATATTCTTGGAGTGGAGAAAATGCATTCCAGACGAGATTTGATAGACCATCCTATTGGTCAGAGGCCAGAATTCAGGATCATCTCGCCATTTACTAATGCGGAAGTTCCAGAGAGATCCATGCTCCATGTATTCCATGACAATACCAATGAGGCCACAGTTACATGCATCATCTTCACACTGCACAAACCCTTTGATGGAGACGATGCGGTTACATGTGAGCGCAAGCACATGCTTTCCAGCCTCTTTCTGGTACATCACCACTAGATCTCTATATAGGATAGTGAGAATAACATTGATCAAAGAAGATGATATCTTACCAAAAGTGCGAGGGCTTTTTCTTAGAACATCTAAATATGGTCATATGCTGAAAAACTTCTCGATCTCCTAGGGCAATCATATTTTGTGACATAGCTAGGGAACAACCGTTTCAGGACAATTACCCCCTGGACAATCACCCCCCGGAATATTACCCCTAACGACAACCACCCCCTGAGAACAATTACCCCGGAAAATTACCCCCCTCTAGGACAATTACCCCCCACATCTAGAAATTACACCCTAGGATAATTACCCCACCCTCCCCCTGTTCATTATTAAAGGGGGAAGTCTATCCTGATAATAAGTTGGTTTAAATAAAAGCATTATTTCTTTTGCAGGGGTAATTGTCCTTGCGGGGGGTGATTGTCCAAGGGAGTAATTTTTAGGGGGCGGGGTAATTGGTAATTTTCCGGGGGGTAATATTCCGGGGTTATTGTCCTTGGGGGTAGTTTTCCGGGGTGAATGCCCAGGGTTAATTCTCCTAGAACTGGGAACAACTCTAAGCCAATTATAATCTTTCTGTGGGGGGTAATTCTTCACTCCAAACTGAAATTTACAAGAAGCATGTGATTCATCCTCCTGTCCCTATATTTGCAGTCAAAGCTAGTTTTACCACAGAGTTTGCTGTATTTAGAGATATGTCTATGAAACTGGAGGTGTGAGGTTCCTATGTTTTACAGCATAGGCCTCTCAATTACTGTACAGTTCAAAACCTTTTGATTTGCCTGATATATTTCCAGATAATTTTTCTTATGACTACATCTCTGCTGTTTGAAATGTGGTTCTTAAATTTAACTAGATGGAACTTCAACTGCGCGCAGTCGAAAATGATGCCTCCGCCATAGAGCAATTTTACAAACCAAAATGGAAGCAATTTTTAAAATTCAAGTTTGATTGTAATCCATCTGTTGGTTCTAATGATAACGCGATCACGAGCTATTTTAGGATACATAATGAGCCCTGTGACCTTTGACCTCGTGACCCCCAAATCTAATCAGTTCATTGGCTCTGCAAGATACATACATGACCCAAGTTTGGCGGTAATCCATCAATCGGTTCTTGAGATAACACGATCACGAGCTATATTTGCATACATAACGAGCCCTGTGACCTTTGACCTTTGACCTCGTGATCCCAAAATCTAATCAGTTCATTAGCTCTGCAAGATACATACATGACCCAAGTTTGGCGGTAATCCATCAATCGGTTCTTGAGATAACGCGATCACGAGCTATTTTTGCATACATAATGAGCACTGTGACCTTTGACCTTTGACCTCGTGACCCCAAAATCTAATCAGTTCATTAGCTCTGCAAGATACATACATGACCAAAGTTTGGCGGTAATCCATCAATCGGTTCTTGAGATAACGCGATCACAAGCTATTTTTGCATACATAATGAGCCTTGTGACCTTTGACCTTTGACCTCGTGACCCCAAAATCTATTCAGTTCATTAGCTCTGCAAGATACATACATGACCCAAGTTTGGCGGTAATCCATTTATCGGTTCTTGAGATAACGCGATCACGAGAACGGGACATACGTACGTACGGACGGACGGACAACCAGAAAACATAATGCCTCCGGCTACTTTGTAGCGGAGGCATAAAAAAGTCAATTATGAACATAAAAATCTTTAAATTGGCAATGCACAACGGAGTGTAAAATCATATAAAAACATATGTGGAAAGTATGTTAGTTAACATAACCTGTATTCAGAAAACAATGTAAAACCCATAAACTATAACAGCCTAACAGGATTTTTCGGTGGGAAAGATGCAGCGTGCATACACATAACCTTATGCAAGCCTCATGCATGGACTTAACATGATAGTTAACATAGTTTGGGTATTCCGAAAACTCTTTTAAACAAAAGATAATATAGAAGTTAACATAGAAAATAACATGGTCTAGATGTCTTTTAAGTATTCTACATCAGTCTTTTTTAAAATGAATATATATTTTCTTGCTTTTGTTTTTCCTGTCTAGTTTCCTTGATCACTACAATATGATTCTTTGCATCCACAACTTTTGATAGTAAAACAAACATAGAAAACATAGAAAAGAAAGAAATAAAGTAGCTTTTCATGAACACCTTCATGACAAGGGCTCGGACAAAGGTAGTGCGTATGAATTGATGATGCTCAGTAAATACGCGCTATAGTTCAGATACATGTAGCTGTACAGCGATCAAATATGAAACACGATTGGCATAGAGATTTCAACAGTGAGTCTCGTTGGAGAATCAATGAACAATGGGCATGTCGGGGGCATAACCTAAAAAAGAATAACATACCCTTGACATGGTCTTCATAATACCGAATAAGAGGTATGCAAGGGATATGTTAACTGTGGGACACATAGAAGTTAACATAGTTTTCAGAATACCGCCCCAGATATTTGGAAAATGTTATTCCTCTATGGGTCGATATTACTTTCAACAATTCTTTTTACTTGCCTTTTACCAGGTTTAGCAAGCTTCACAGCTACTTCACCATGTACTTTATGTAGAGCCTTGAAGACCTCCCCAAAAGAGCCTCCACCCAAATGACAGCCTTCATGATCCCTTGCTTTCTTCTCATGGAAGGCACATTTTCGCCCAGTGGAGTCTTTACCAGAGAGGTCCGCCATCATGATTTCATCAAGCTTTACTTCGGGTTGATGAATAGACACCCTTGCATCGACTTCATCCTCAGCTGCTTCTAATGCCATTTCTAAATCAAAGTGAGAAAAAAACTACTCAGCAGTCATTATGACAATACTCAAGACCGTTTACAAGCATCTTGCAGCTAACCTATGTTCTGGATACTGTATATGCATTTGTAATAATGTAAGTGTATATTACATGCAGTAATTTTTGTTCAATTGCTCATAATCAAGTGGTTAAATCAACCATAAATACACCCTACCGATAGTGGTCATGTAAGAAGTAGCATTTACTAACAAAAAAGTAGTAAGTCTTCATGGTTTCTTTGTAGGTTATGTTGAATTAATTTCTCATTTATGATTATATTTCAACTACTGACGGCCGGGGTTACCTTGTTGAAATAACACTACATAAATAAATGAAATAAAATAAAATAAACAAATAAATAAATAAACAAATTTATTAAACAAATACAATTACATAAATAAACCTTAACATGGCCCTCTCTCATAAAACTTGTTAAAGTAGAAACGGATTCAAATACAATATTATATTAATGGAAAGCTTATGACCTCAGTAATTTAAAAAAAAATATTTCAGATTTTTATGATAATCAATCAGGTCGTAACAACCAAAAAACTACCCCAAAAACCATGAATTGTTCATCATTGATTTTCGCCCAAATGACACCAATAAATCGCCCAAAATAATGTGACGTGGGCGATTGGGGATTGTCCCAAAACAAACAAAAGCTCGTACCCACTACATGGAGTCTATGGCTTTTGCCGTATAAGTTTGTTGCATGTTTTGATTGTTTTGCATGTCTGTTCTTTGAATTAAATAAAGATAAACTAAAAAGTAAACAAGTGTAATGTTCCTATTACATAAAACTGATGAAAGAAATTATACAGATGAAAGAAATCAATGAAAATTAACACAATATGTCTAAGTAATAACTAATATTGCCGGTGATCATTCGTGCTATCGAAAACTGGCCGGCTTAATTGCAGAATACCTACCATATTGTAAGTCTTCATATATTAGCAGTAGATATATAGACTGTGATTTTATTGTTTGCGATAATGGTGATACAGGTATTGAAGATTGTATAATGCAAGTGTTCGTATTCATTCGGTGGATGAAAAGTTGAATTTTACGCCGTTTTGTCCGTCATTGCAGCGCTGAATTTGGTGTGTTCGTCGCTAATTTGGGACAAATTTAGATGGCTTTCCTGATGATATTTCATCCAAAATTTCTGTTATATTGCTAAGCACCGAGTCTTGTCCTTACCTTTGACTTGTTTCTTGTCTATTATGGTCATTTAGTAGATGAATTAGTTGAATTCTGAGCATTATTTCAGTAACGCAAAAAGTCCAGCCTGTGTATAGTCCCACACACCTATTTGTATGTACCTTGTACCCGCTATAGTTAGTAGCTCTTACACCGCTTAGTCTGCTGTCAAAGACCCTATCAGATATTTTAATCGACAAGACTGATGTCTCGTTCTGAAAATACAAAAGAAAAAAAATAATTTGTGCTTTTTTAATCAACAAGTGATGTCTCGTTCTAAAAATAAAAAAGAAAAATAATAGTTTTGTGCTTATAATAGTGGAATGTCTCGTGCTAAAAATACAAAAGAAAAAATAGCTTTGTGCTTAGACTAATGTTGGTCGATGGTCGTTGGTAGTTGGAGAACGTGGACTGCCACATGGACATCCTTTTAAGGCAATGTGACTTCCTTTTAAGGCACTGGCAGTGCCCGGCAGTGCCTTAAAAGGACGTCCATGTGGCAGTCCACGTTCGTGCAATCTAAAAGTCCCCTTTGTCAGACTGTTGGTTCTAATTCTGCCCCGGCCGTAAAACCGTGGTAGGGTATTATGTAATTGTTCCGACTGGCCCATCGATGCCATCACTATCATCATCACTAGATTCAGACGATGAATATTGTACATCCAAGTTACTAACTGGCCTAACTTCACTCATTTGAATGGATGATAAATAATTAAAATTGATGAGAGTATGGCTGCTGTCGACCGTCTAGCGTGTGTGATACGTACGGTGTTGTGTGAATGCGGAAGTAATCACCCCAATCTGACCCCAATCGCCTACGTCATCACCGAAACCGCCCAATGTGTATGATTTCGGTTTTGTTTATGAGGGGGATGCCAAGATTCAAAGTTAAATGTCTGATTGTGGTCACATATGTGTTTTTAGGGAAAAGATATGGCACTTTTCATTTTCTTTAGGTCATAAGCTTTCCATTAATATAATATTGTATTTGAATCCGTTTCTACTTTAACAAGTTATAAGACTGTTCAATACTCAATAGCACTGTTATTAGCAGTGTATATAGTACACCAAAGAGAACAGAGAGCATCCCTGTTTACCGTATATAGATTTAAATGATATTTAGAAATTATACCAACATTTACTTATACAGCGAGGAATATTTGACACTAGGTCCATGGTGCATATTGCAACTTTCAGTTCTTGTCCCAAGTTCCGGTGATACAGGAAGATAAATTTCCATCAATTTCTATCAAACTTCCTGGCTACTAAGAATACTTCCTGTTAAGACTCAATTACTTAGAAACATAATTGTTCACACATACACTATTTTTTCAAACAATAAAAAAAAAAACACATAATGATACAACTGTATATGACCCTCTAAACCACCTAATAAAAGGAAATGAATTAATTTAAGAAAAGTGCTGCAGCAACATGAAAACTATACTGAACTGCAATAGGGATAAAGAGCATGAAATAGCTTACCGGGGTAATATAAGTTTGCTAAATTATTCATTAAGATATGTGTTGAAATACTTTAATAAATTTGCCATGGTGTTTAATTAGGTAGCATACCACACATCTTATAACATTCTTCAAAACAATTGGATTTTATGTCTATCATACATTATACTAACACTATATCTTGTTATCATATATTTATACTACCAGTGAATACATGAGCTTTGTCTATGAGATTTTCTTCAATAGTTGTTGTATGAATTAACCTGGACTGGTTCAGGGTAGATCATACATGAGTAGGGGGGGGGGGTGATAATTATTCAAAATCCTCCGCATACTTGTGGCAGAGTATAATTTCAAAAGTCTGAGTCAAGTCATCTAGCTATCATAAATAACTAACATCCTGCTAACAACATTTCAAAATTGAACATTTTATGCTTCAGGAAGCAAATAATAAAGTAAATAAAATTGAGTGCTTTGCAATATCAATTTTGGTGAGTTTCTAATTTTGAGCTGGCATACAAAACCAATAATGGTCTGTACAGATGAGAAAAGTCAAGTATCAATAAATTAATCAAGAAACCAATCAATCAATCACTCCAAATCCCTCTAGTGCATCATCATCATCATCATCAAGTACGAGGTGAAGGTCCTGGGGGGTGATTCACTAACTGGGAACGATATCGTTCCTAAGAGCAATTTTGGGGATTGATTTCAATCCCAGCTTAAAATCGATTCTACCTGACTGGTTCACTAAATCGCTTTTAGGCTGGGATCAATCCCAGCGTGAATAATCATGCGCGCATATGAATATTCATGTGCGCGATCAATCCAACCAATCAACAGACTCATATTTTGGTCACTGGGCATCAATCAATCGCGTAGCCGATCGACATAACGATAATTAGCTAGCTATCATCGCTTAATTTGTCAATGACGTTCATTTCTATGTTGATTTCGTTTTAACATTAGAAGAAAGCTGAGTGAAATTTTGCATAAGACATGACAAAAATCATTCATGACTGTTTCATGTAGCAGTGGGAGGATTCATACGATTTTCTGTGGGTATAGTTTGTCTTTCTTTATGCTTGTTTCGAGTAAAATGCTGGATTTAACGTAGGGCCTAGATCTACGTAATGTATGTAAGTTAGACCTACCGTCCCCATGCAGCTAGCATGTAGCAGCAGCAGTCTGTATTCTCGAAAGCGGACTAACTTTAGTCTTTAGTGTTTTACATATGTTGTTGGCACTAAGTTAGGCCTACCCTATCATAGTATAGGCCTAAATCAAAACGATTCGATATATCACTTTAACAGTGACTAACAATATCTATATATCTTCCTCTTGTTTGCTCTAATTTAGCTTCAGTTTAACAGTTTTGTCTTTGACTTTGCCAGAAAGTGTAAGCTAAGACGAGAGTACTAAGTAAGAGTGATCCGATCACTCTTAGCCTTAATAGGGATTTTAATGCTAAAATCAATCCCAAATGCCTTAGTGAATCGGTCCCTAAGAGCGATATTGCTCCTAGGAGTGATATTGAGCCTAAGAGCGATTTTATGTCATTTGGGATCGATTTTAGCTGTTAGTGAATCACCCCCCTGGCTTGTAATTCCCAGTCTCTACATCTGGCATCCTCACATGAGAAAGAAAATACATGCATGCACTTGCAGGAGGAGTCAGGGAAGGTCAAAATGCTTATTCCACCAAAATTTGTCTATATGCCTTTTGAAATTTTTGCTTGCACTATATCTTCAGGCAGATTGTTCCAATTCTGGATGGTGTGTATACTGAAATATTTGTTTCTTTTGTCAAGTCTATTGTGTTCTCTTAATACCTTCAGGGAGTGTCCTCTCGTTGAGCTACAGATTGGTCAAAGTCAAAAGATCATAAAATTGTCCTCTTAGCAGACAGAGTTTTCTGTCTTGGGCGTTTACTATCTTCCTCCAGGGTAGTATTCTGAAAACTCTTTTTAACATCTCAAGTATTTTTGTATCTTCATCACTAAAACAGAGTTGGTATTCTGAAAACTCTTGTTAATTTTCTTGTAATTTTTTTTTTAATTTCTCATTTCTTAACCCTACACTCAAATATTGGCACCTGGTGCGCAAAACGGAAATTCATGTAACATGTCACAAAATGCACACAAAAAATATCATGAGATAATAGGTATTCTGAAAATCCTTGTATCTGTTATCTTATCTTCCATGGTAACTAGAAATATCGCAATCTGTATTGCTGCGCAATGCGAATGTATCCCCCGGCAGTGGCAGCGATTTTGTGTCATCCTTATGTTCGAAGGAGGGACAAAGATCCCCTCTTCCCCTCCCTGAAACAAAAGGATGACGTAGAGATCGCCACTAGTGGCTCGGACTATTGTCAAGACTAGGATAGGAGCAGCATCACCATATGTAGATTGTACTAAGACACCTCCATAAAACATTTGAAAGAAATCCGTCAAGAATGTGGCAGTTAGAGCACATAAAAGACATGACCTTTGACCATATAAAAGACGGAACAATGAGGGCAGCATCGCCCAAAAGTGTAGATGTGTAGATTGTACCAAGATACATCTCCTTTCAAAATTTGAAAGAAATCCGTCATGAAATATGACCTGCAGAGCGCACACAAGACACCCACCAAAATATGACCTTTGACCCTATAAAACATGGGACACTCGTGGCAGCATCACCAAAAACTATAGGTCCGTAGATTTTACCAATGAAGGCAGCATCACCAAAGTTATACATGTAGGTGTGTAGATTATACCAAGATACACCTCCATACAAAATCTGAAAGAAATCCGTCAAGAAATGATGCAGTTAGACCGCACACTAGAGTGCACACAAGACATCTATCAAAATATGACCTTTGACCCTATAAAAGACGAAACACTGGAGGCAGCATCACCAAACTCTATAGGCTTCTAGATTATACCAAGATACACCTTCGTTCAAAATTTGAACAAAATCCCTTGAGAAATGTGGCCTATAGAGCGCACACAAACCATCCACAAAAATATGGCCTTTTACCCTATAGAAGACGGAACACTGAGGGCAGCATCACCAAAAGTTATAGGTGTGTAGATTATACCAAGATACACCTCCATACAAAATTTGAAAGAAATTCGTCAAGAAATGTGGCAGAGCGCTGAATCCAAAGTACCCCACCGGCATACTGCCGGGGGATACAATTACGGTACAACAATATTTACAACAGGGTAGAGGCTGTTTTGATGGCAGCAATTTTTCTAGCTCAGAATCAGACAGTACATGCTCAAGCAGCAAGGAGACTTTGGTCGTGATTGGTTACCGGTATGTCTAAAAAAATGGGTATGTCACATATAAGAAAGAGGCAGCAAGTCCTTCCAGAGATAATAGACCGTTGTTTTTCAGAATACCAAATTACAAGAATTTTAGCACTCTATTATCTCCTGAAGATATTCAACTCACAAGAACTATTTCTTTTATCCTGTAATCTAAAATGTACCAAGTGAAATGACAGAATTATTTAGTTACCCGGTAATCAATCAACTCAATTATTATCTAACTTAAAATCTCTTTGACAGTAGCAATTTGTGTAAAAAGGTGCGGGCAGGGAGCTCGCTAACTTCAGCGAGCTCAGCGCGTGCGCCTTTGTATACTAAACTAATCGCTATTCTCGTAAAGTAGGTATTAAATTGGCAAAGCGAAAACAGTGTTTTTTTCGTGTATACTGCATGTCTTTGCATTTCAGCCGAACCAACATCATAAACTCTCGTAACTAATCATCATCAGGAACACGTGGAAGGTAAGCAAATCATTATCACTCCGGTATTAAAATCTGATATATTATCTTATATTCCTTACTGATTTCAGAGTGCTTTGTACGAGAAGAAAGAAGAGTCCACTAGCAAACTCTGAACTTGACAGTGTGCAATGTTTGTTGGGTGAGGGTAGGGGTGATTTAATTAGAACGCATTTTAGGTTTTGTTTACCTGCCTCTTTTAATATGCAGGGGTATGGGTGCCAATTAAGGCTATGTGATATCAATATCATATTCCATATTATCACCTAGCCCTAGTGATGGCTAGTCAAGACACTTAAAGGTGAAGGCTCAAGCCATATTGGTGCTTTAGGATTTTACCCCCAATGGCAAAAAGCATCAACATTCAAATAGCACTAACCATCATGAACATTTTAAAGTCTTAAATTAAAATGTTGATAAAACCCTACTCTTTGAAATCAACTGTCCAGACAACAACCTGTCCGAACACACGACGTGACTGTATAGTCTGTAGAGTGTACATACTGTACAGTGTGAGTCAAAAAAAAGTTTAATAATAATAATAATAACAACATTTATAATGCGCACATATCCACCCCAAGAGATGCTCAAGGCGCCTAACAAGGTAAATACATTAAACATAAGAAAGTACATGTACAAGTACAAGTTACAGAGAACGAAAATAATTTAACATAATTAAATATAATTAAACATCATCAGATTTTGAAATAAACTACGACTTAACTACGGAATTCAGACATTAGATACATTTTCAAGTCCTTTTGGAACAACTTTTGATTGGCTTACATTTTGATTGAATGGGGTAGGGAGTTCCATAACCGGGGTGCAGCAGCTATAAAGCTCTGTCACCCCAACTCCTTTTTGTTCTTAATTGTATTAAATTTGTTGAATTGGAGGAACGAAGACCTGCACGAAAACCTGAAGAGATACTGAGAAGAGAGGAAATATATTCAGGGACAAATCCATTTAGTGAACGGTAGGTGAGTAGTAGAATTTTATATTTGAAACGCTGTTCTATTGGAAACACCTAGAAAATTGCTAATTATTTTTAAAATCATCTATGAACAGTAAATTATTATACATCTTATGAAAGAGTGTTTTATCCCAAATCATTTGGTATCATTTGTGTGTGGTATGTGTGTTCATGCTTGGATGAACAGGAGACATTGTTTAAGAGAGTGCAAAAATTGACTTGCGCCACAGTAATACATGTGATGTTTGAATTAAGCAATTGGGATTTGGGTATTAATTCGGTCTTTGCAGATCCAAATATCATCCCTAAAAAAAATTAATCATGCCACACATATCAAATATCAAATACAAAATATCAAAGAACATTTGTGCGCGTGTGTGGGTGTGTGTGTGACTTTGTTTTTGCAAAAAGCAAATGCAATGCATCTCATTTGATACATTCAATTCATTCTCTAACTTTGATACTTTGGCGCAAGTCGATTTTTGCACTCTCGCAAAGAAATGCCTCCTGTTCATCCAAGCATGAACACATACCACACAAAAATGATACCAAACGATTCGGGATATAACACTCTTTCAAAACATGTATAACCTTTTGTTCATAGCTGACTTTTAAAATAGGGTCTAAATGACAATTTTCTGAGTGTAAACTTGTTTTGACTCACACGGTAGACTACACAGTACAACTACAGTAGTCTCTATTCAGTCCTGATGACCCCGAGACCTTCATGCAGGCAGTCCTACTTCCCAATGCATTAACTGTCTGCCCTAACCAAAAGAACCTTCTTCTTAATGTTTCACTGTCATTTCTATACAATATCCACTCTGTATACTCTGGACTGTAGCTCTGCTTGTGCTATTGCAATCTCCAAATCCAATACACTATCTACAGTACTTGACATGACATTTCTGCCTGCTACGACCATGGACCTACTTGCTATGACAAATTGCAGTACTCTGGTAGCTGCTGATCTCCGATAGAGCGGAGGAAGAAGAAGAAGAAGAAGTACAACTAATATTGTAGTACACAGCTCAGTCAACATGGTCAACACAACAGTGCAAACCTACAGCCTACTAGCCTAATGCCTGGATTACATTTGCACCGAGCGCCGTACGATAAATTAGTCTACGATTTTTCGTGCGATTTTGGGGGCATCGTAGGAGGCTACGGTGCCATTTCTTGTATTGGCCTTCGGGGGCAGGCCGGGGCAAATCCGTACAGAGGCTGTTCGGAGATTGTACGGAAATCGTGCAATTTCAATGCAGTAGCCGTGCAGTCTCCGCAGCCTCCGCACGGAAATCGTAAGGAGCCCGTGCAGCTTCCGTGCACAGGTTGTGCGGAGTGTAATGAGATGAGTTATGTTATAACTACATTCATTGCGCGCATGCATATCTCTTGTGTAAGAGAAGCGCGGTGAAAAGGTTGCACAATAAAGGACACGCCAAGGTCATATGAACGTTATATCATTGTCTCCAGTTTTATCTTTATTTGTGTAGGAACACAAAACACAACATGGTGGCAGCGGTGAAAGTTAGAATCATCGAAGTGACTGGGACAATTTTGTGCCGATATAACTACTAACGTTCAGATGGGAAACGTTTTTACCACACAAGTTTAGTGGACTGACTCTGACGGATCAAAATAGCACTAGCCTGGCTGACCGGCGGAAGCCCGATGAGATGCCGCGCCGAAGCTATCCCGCAGAGTTGAATTGACTACGCGCTGAGGTGTGCAAGCTATGTACGAGCACCCAAATTAGACTTGTCGACGACGTCGGTAGGCAACCATGACAACAACGCGGACTAATATTGAATTGGCTGAAATTAAATTTTATCGCGAGTGATTTTATCGCGTTGAGCTGAGATGTCCTGCTGCATATACACTGTTGGATTTTGCTAGCAGAGATCTGAGGGACGCCGATATCGCATACGGACCGGACTAGATTTGATGACATTTCAAGTTAGCCGATCTACTTTCTACGAGGATCGACATGGATTCTCGCAGATAGACTGGTGATGAAATCAATAAACTTATCAAGGAAGAAGCTTTCCAGAAGGTAATGTTTCACACAGAACAATGAATGTGAAATAAGCCTGTCTTTTTCAAGACATCAAGTGACTCATTGATAAAACGAATCTTAGACCCTATGTCATTTTTTAATGAAAATGCACAGCCTTTGTGAGATTGATTGATAAGGATAAGGCAATTCCTTACTCCTTCGTGTAACCTGAACAGGATAAGGTGGTTAACCCTTACTCCTCTGTGTAGTCTTAAATACAGGATAAGGTGCTTCCTTACTCCTTTTTGTATACAGGATAAGATTACTTACTCCTTTTTGTATACAGGTTAAGGTTTTTTGTGCCAAACCTTACTCCTTTGTGTAACTAGGATCTAACTGTTAGAATAATAGAATCTAAAGATTTGATCTAGTGTACATATTTGCACCATCTACACAATAGATATACACACATTCAAACAGGTTGACACGAAAATTCACCAACATGGGTGAAATGACAGGAGTTAATCCTCCTTGTATGGACTGGAGATCTGATGATCCACCTACAACATTTCTAAATTTTCGTCAATATTGCGAGTTGATTTTCAAGGGCCCATTAGCCAAGAAGTCTGGTCCTGAGAAGGTGACATACCTCCTACTTTGGTTAGGTCAGGAAGGGATAAGAATCTACAACTCTTGGGAACTTAATGACGATTACAGAAACAAGCCTGACACTGTGATGGATGCTTTCGAGAAGCACTTCGAGCCGAAATCAAATTTTCGCATAAGTCGGTTTAACCTTCAGAAGTTCAGGCAAGACCAACATGAAACAATTGATGACTTCCTGACCAGGTGTAAACTTCAAGCAAAGAAATGCAAGTTTTCAGCCACTGAAATGGATGAACGCCTCATCGAGCAACTCATCATTGGTACGAAGTACATGAAAGTACAAGAAAGACTCCTGGGCAAAGATGAGAAGCTCAAGTTGGATGCAGCACTTGACGTTGCCAGGACACATGAAGCAACAGGAAGCCACATGAACATGATGAAGGCTGTCGGTAACCACAAGATGAATGTGGATGCAGTCCGAAGGAAGACTCATACCGAAAACAAGTTGCAGAGTAAATGCCAGAACTGTGGTAGGACTCACCCAAGTAAGAAATGCCCAGCGTATGGCACCACATGCCGTGGGTGTGGAGGTCTAAACCACTGGCAGCAGTGTTGTAGGAAATCTACACAAGGAAAGAAATCCGCAACTGGACAATCTTATCAGAAGAAACCACATTGGGATAAACGTGAGATGGGACCAAAGAAGTACCAGAGTCACCATCCACCCCAACATGTCCATGAAGTGCTGCAAGATGATCAACCAGATGAAGAGAGCGAAAATTGCAGATTCGAGACAATCTCTATCATCTCTATAGATCACATTTCAAGATGAAAAATGAAGTATTTGCAGATATTGACATTATGCTTACTCCTACGAGACCAGCCACTCTGAAGCTGAAGGTAGATACAGGAGCACAAGGAAACATCCTACCCCTGCGTCTTTTTAAGTCAATGTACCCTAGCCGGGTGAGCAGGGATGGACGACCATTAGCTGGGATGCTCCAGAAGACCAACACAATAATCACGGGATATGGCGAGAGAGTCATTCCTCAGTTCGGCATCCACACGCTCACTTGCAGACGTGGAGACAAGAGAGTCGATGCCAAATTCTTTGTGGTAGACACTAATAGACCAGCTATTGGAGGGTTGCCACTATGTCTAAAGTTGGGGCTGGTGATATTGAACTGTACGGTGAAGGAGACCCCACAAAGCCAAATTGCAGACAAGAAGCAGTTGAAAGAGCTCTACCCAGACTGTTTCGAAGGTATAGGACAGTTCAGTGGGGAGTACCATATTGTCATAGACAAAGATGTTCCACCCGGCCGTCATTCATGCAGCAAGACGATGTCCAATACACATCAAAGATGAGATCAAGCATGAGTTGGACGAGATGGAGAGACTCGAGGTGATTGAACCAGTAGTGGAACCTACTGACTGGGTATCAAGTCTGGTGTACGCCAAGAAGCCTAGCGGACGCTGGCGGGTTTGTCTGGATCCTAAAGATCTCAACAAGGCAATCAAGCGTGCACACACCTCAACTCCTACTCTAGAGGAAATCAAGCACAAGTTTGCTGGAGCTACAGTGTTCTCAACACTAGATGCTAAACATGGATACTGGTCCATAAAGCTCGACGATGAATCCAGCACGCTGACTACGTTCAATAGTCCATTCGGAAGATACAGGTTCAAGAGACTTCCATTTGGATTGTCTGTATCTCAAGACATCTTTCAACAGAAGATGAACCAAATACTCGAGAAGTGTACCGGGTGATTGGCCTAGCTGATGATGTTGCCGTCGTTGGAGCAAACGAAGAGGAACACGACCGAACCTACACTGTCTCATGAGGGTAGCAAGAGAACATGGGCTGATCTTCAACTTGGAGAAATGCAGAATCAAGCAAGACCAAGTTCGCTTCTTCGGTTTGGTGTTCGACCAGAATGGTGTACATCCAGATCCTCAGAAGACGGCAGCCATTGATGCTATCAATTAGTGCTGTAGCCAAACCGCCGAACCGAACGGAAGTTCGCCGAACATGGCACTTCCGAACCGAGCCGAACCGAGCCGAACCGAACACAAAGGCCTGGTTCGGATGTTCGGCAGAAAAATTTTAAACGTTTTTGCAGGCTAATTAACTTGTCATTTTATAAATTTTCATGTCATGATTGCTCATTCTATATTTACTTTTTTTCCCATTTTCCTCCTTTGTGATTCATGCCTCTCCAGTCGTGGGCGCGACTTCACTGACGCCATTTAAATCCCAAATCCTGACCTCTGCAACGTCGCGATCGCAAGCTATAAACAAGCTAGAATACACGTGCCTATTAGGCACTGATCAAAACAAGTTCGGCTCAAACCCAAACAATAAAAAAATTAAAAAAATGAATTGTAATAATAACGGACAAAATTTACCATCTAAATAACGAAATAAATACATATTATAGTATTCTAATTTATTTATTTAGGAAAATTAGGAATTTTATTATTTACCCCATTAAAAATAAACATTTATAATAACGGCAATCGAACGAGCCTGGGCTGCTATCTCTGTGTATTATAACGTATACATCGGTAAATTCAAGATGGCAGCTTTCATGACTCGTAACATTAGACAACAACCGTCTCGGCAAATCTTTAAAAATATCATTTATTTTCAAATTGAAAACATGATTCTTGTAAAACTGCAAATAAAACACGATTAAAAACGGAAATATGAATGTAAGTACTAAAATAGTTACGTTTAAAGCAGTTTTTTAATGTGAAATACGTGCCGGTCGGAAGCAGTGTTTTTCATCAGGAGTGGGGCAGAAGTCCTCCGTGTTGGTCGGCCCCGCCCGGCCGGCCCGCCCAGCGCCGACCACCGTAGCTATTAGGCTGCTTGCTATTATATTTCCGAACCCGAACCGAACCAAGTTCGGGTAAAAAACTGCCGAACTCTGCCGAACCGAACCGAACCCGAACATGGCGCCTGACTTACAGCACTACTATCAATGCACCTACAAGTGTGAAGGCATTGCAAGAATTCCTCGGGATTGTGACATACATGTCTCCGTTCATTCCCAATCTTGCAACACAAACTGCTCCACTCCGAGAATTGATGAAGAAGGATGCGATTTACGCATGGACGGCATCGCATCAACAAGCATTCGAGGCTATCAAGAAACTCATCACAGATGAAGTTACACTTGCATACTTCAACCCCCAGGAAGAAGCAGTGTTAGAAGTCGACGCCTCATCCAGAGGACTTGGAGCAGCACTGACTCAGAAAGGCAGACCCATTGCCTTTGCGTCAAAATCCCTGACTGACACAGAGACAAGATACGCTAACATCGAGAGAGATGCAAGCTGTGATATACGCCTGTGAGAAATTTCATACATTTGTGTATGGTAAGCCATTCAAGGTTCTCTCTGATCACAAACCACTGGAGATGATTCATCTGAAGAACCTAGGAGCAGCTCCCCCAAGATTGCAGAGGATGCTGTTACGCCTACAAGGTTATGATGTACATGTAGTCATCAAGTACAAACCTGGACGCGAGATGTTATTGTCAGATGCAATGTCTCGCCTAAATCCTCTACCTGGCAAGACCATAGAGACGCCAGTGCACATCGACCATGTCATGTTCTCAGAGCAAAAGATTCAACAAGTGCGGAATGCAACTGCCCAAGATGCTGAATTATGTGCCTTGAGAGACGTCATTCTTCAAGGTTGGCCTGGATATCAACGTGATGTAGCAGAACCACTGAGGAAATACTGGGCATACAGAGACGAGTTGTCCATTGAAGATGGAGTCCTTCTAAAGGGAGCAAGAGTCTTCATCCCAAGAGCCTTGACGAGAGAGTTCATGGACAAGCTTCATGAAGCCCATCAAGGAATAGTGAAGAGCCAACTACTTGCAAAGAGTTGCATTTACTGGCATGGCATCAACTCAGACATAGAAGATGTCGTGAAATCATGTCCAGTATGCCAAGAGTTTGGAAAATCACAGACGTCTGAACCACTTCAACCACGTGAGATTCCAACAAGACCGTGGCAGGTCATTGCCACTGATTTGTTCCACTTGGATGGTAAGGAGTACTTACTAATTGCAGATGTATACTCCAAGTACCCAATTGTCAAGAAGATCCAAGGACGAGCAACAAGTGCCTGTGTCATCGACATATTGAAGGAAGTATTCTCCGAACAAGGCACACCAGAGAAGGTTTTGAGTGACAATGGTCCTCAATACAGTAGCTCTCAGTTCAAATCCTTTGCTGACGAGTGGAGTTTTACTCATGTCACCTCAAGCCCGAGATACCCACAGTCAAACGGATATATTGAACGTCAGGTACAAACCATCAAGATGACGATGACGAAAGCGAAGCGAGCCAGACAAGACGTCAACAAGGCTTTGCAGTACGTGAGGGCAACACCCATCGACTCTCATCTACCGTCACCAGCAGAACTACTACTAGGTAGGAAGATCCAGACGAATCTTCCAGTAAGGATCCATAACCGTGATCCTAATAGGGAAGCAGTGAAAGAACGCCTGAAAGAAAGACAAGATCAGCAGAAGTTCTACTACGACAGGAACACGCGTCCCCTCCCACCACTTCACCAAGGACAGCAGGTTCGCATACAAAACCAGGAAAATGGACACTGGGACAAAGGAACAGTACTAAAGAAGAGACCTGAACCAAAGTCCTATGAGGTGCAAACACCAAGTGGCCAAACTCTACGACGCACCCAGACACATTCGGGAAACAGGAGAAAAACCTGAAATCCAACATGAAATAGAACAAGTGATTGAACAGAATGATCAAGACAATGTGCCAACAGATGGAAACACACACCGATCACAAAACAGTGCTAAACAAACTCAGAACACATATGTCACTAGATCAGGTCGACATGTTCGCAGACCCGTACGTTTTGATCCTTAAACATCGTTATGTCATTATAGACACTGTGATAGAGTTAGAAATTGTTTAATGAGTTTAAAGTTGTTGAACGAATTCAAAAACATTGTTATGTTTGAAAATGCATGTATATAGCCTATTCAGATGAAAGCTAGATAAAAAAAAACAGGGAATTAATAATCGTTGAAATATAAAAGTTTTAAATCCCTTAATGGAATCTTGAAACGCTTTGAAACATAAAAAAAGGGGAAAAATACTTTACTTAATGAATGCACTCTGAAAGATATGAATGGTGATATCTATAAAGCGGTATATTATACTGATATGAAAATAGTGATCAAGAAAGATATTGAGCTCTTAAAATGTGGGATTTATGATTCGCATTCGAAATCAGACTGTTGTAAATAAACGGAATAAGAAACAGAAGAAATCTGTAAATTACCATCCATTTGTTTGTTAAAAGAAGGGGGATGTAATGAGATGAGTTATGTTATAACTACATTCATTGCACGCATGCATATCTCTTGTGTAAGAGAAGCGCGGTGAAAAGGTTGCACAATAAAGGACACGCCAAGGTCATATGAACGTTATATCATTGTCTCCAGTTTTATCTTTATTTGACTTCTTTGTGTAGGAACACAAAACACAACACGGAGAAGGCGCGGTGATCGTTGCACGATCAGCGTGAGTCCTCCGTGCGATGACCGTGCGGGGATTGTGCAATGACACCTACGAGTACGACATGTCTACGGACTACGGGCTTACGATTTTTCAAATTTGTCTTAACTTTCTGCGAAACAAAATCGTAGAGGCCGCGGAGCCCGTGAATCCGTACGAAAATCTCACGGCCGCCTCCTGCCTCCGTAGGGAGGCCCCACGGAAAAGGGGATACGGGCAGGATACGGGATCCGTATACTAATCGCAGGCCAAATGTAATCCAGGCATAATTCAGTTAAGGCTACGGCCTACCACAATAAATCGGAAGCGGAAGATAAATAATCACCCAAATATTGATAATTTTACATGTTTAATTATATCTAGACTAAATGTATTTGTTCCTTACCTGTTTTATGTTTGGATACGGGATCCGTATACTAATCGCAGGCCAAATGTAATCCAGGCATAATTCAGTTAAGGCTACGGCCTACCACAATAAATCGGAAGCGGAAGATAAATAATCACCCAAATATTGATAATTTTACATGTTTAATTATATCTAGACTAAATGTATTTGTTCCTTACCTGTTTTATGTTTGGCTTCGTGCCAGTATCGTGCTTTAAATTAAGACTTTTTCTTGCACAATGGGCGTTGACTTTGACTCGGATCGGGCTCTGCATTTAGCTTTATTTGTTCGAAATTCACATTGCATTGCGCTCGAGCCGCGCGCCGCCGTACAGTGCAGTGCCAGATAGAATGAAATGCAGGTCAGTGCAGTGGTGATGGGAGTACAGCCAGTAACGCGCGCGGACTCGTACTACAAACGTGCGTAATCGGGGGATTTCTTTCAAACCCTATGCATTAAGATGTCATTATCCATGGCCCCTATCGCCACGATCATTCTTCAATCTAGTATAAGTCTATAAGAGCTAGTGAATATATTGTATATCACTTCCAAAGAATAAGCTGTCTGTAAAAAAGCGTATAAAAACA